>JAXQQM020071623.1:600000-805663 GCA_034641835.2 Pinus albicaulis
CAGTTTTGAAATTCGAGTGCATATTTGGATACCCATTTTGGAGATGCAAGCGTGGCCCCGCATGCACAAAGTGATGAATTTATTTCGGGACTGATTTCGGACTATCCGTGAAAAATGAACAGACGTGGATATCGGGGGTAGAACTTTTCGGTTTTGAAATACGAGAGCATATTTGGATACACATTTTGGAGATGCAAGCGTTTCCCCACATGCACAAAGTGACAAATTGATTTCAGGACCCATTTCGGATGATCCGTGAAAAACGAACATACGTGGATATCGGGGGCTAAAATTTTCAGTTTTTAAATCCGAGAGCATATTTGGATAACCATTTTGGAGATGCAAGCGTGGCCTCACATGCACAAAGTGACGAATTGATTTAGGGACTCATTTTGGATGATCCGTAAAAAATGAACGGACGCGGATGTCGGGGGCTAAAATTTTCGTTTTTTAAATCTGAGTGTATATTTGGATACCCATTTTGGAGATGCAAGCGTTCTCCCGCAGGAACAAAATGATGAATTGATTTCGGGATTCATTTTGGATGATCCTTGAAAAATGAAAAAATGCGGATATTGGGTGTTGAAATTTTCAGTTTTTAAATTCGAGAGCATATCTGGATAGCCATTTTGGAGATGAACGCGTGGCCCTGCATGGACAAAGTGACAAATTTATTTCGAGACTGATTTCAGACTATCCATGAAAAACGAATGGACGCGGATATCAGGGGTTGAACTTTTTGGTTTTGAAATCCGAGAGCATATTTGGATACCCATTTTGGAGATGCAAGTGTGGCCTCGCATGCACAAAGTGACAAATCGATTTCGCGACTCATTTCGGATGATCTGTGAAAAACGAACAAACACAGATAACGGGGGCTGAAATTTTCGATTTTGAAATATGAGAGCATATTTGGATACCCATTTTGGAGATGAAAGCATGGCATCGGATGCACAAAGTGACAAATTGATTTTGGGCCTCATTTTGGACGATCCGTGAAAAACGAACGGACACGAATATCCGGGGTTAAACTTTTCAGTTTTGAAATCTGAGAGCATATTTGGATACCCATTTTGGAGATGCAAGCATGGCCGCAGATGAACAAAGTGACGAATTGACTTCAGGGCTCAACTCAGACGATCCGTGAAAAATGAAAAGACGTGGATATCGGGGGCTGAACTTTTCGGTTGTGAAATCTGAGAGCATATTTGGATACCCATTTTGGAGATGCAAGTGTGGCCTTGCATGCACAAAGTGACAAATTGATTTCGGGACTCATTTCGTATGGTTCGTGAAAAAAGAACAGACGTGGAAGATGGGGCTAAAATTTTCGGTTTTGATATCCGAGAGTATATTTGGATACCTATTTTGGAGATGCAGGTGTGGCTCCAGATGCACAAAGTGACAAATTGAGTTCGGACCTCATTTCGGATGATCCGTGAAAAACAAACAGACGCGAATATCGAGGGCTAAACTTTTCGGTTTTAAAATCTGAGACCATATTTGGATACCTATTTTGGAGATGCAAGTGTGGCCCCGCATGGACAAAGTGACAAATTTATTTCGGGACTGATTTCAGAAGATCCGTGAAAAACGAACGGACGCGGATATCAGGGGTTGAACTTTTTGGTTTTGAAATCCGAGAGCATATTTGGATACCCATTTTGGAGATGCATGTGTGGCCCCGCATGCACAAAGTGACAAATCGATTTCGCGACTCATTTCGGATGATCCGTGAAAAACGAACAGATGCAGATAACGGGGGCTAAAATTTTCGATTTTGAAATATGAGAGCATATTTGGATACCCATTTTGGAGATGAAAGAGTGGACTCGGATGCACAAAGTGACAAATTGAGTTTGGGCCTCATTTTGGACGATCCGTGAAAACGAACGGACGCGAATATCGGGGGCTAAACTTTTCGGTTTTGAAATCTGAGAGCATATTTGGATACCCATTTTGGAGATGCAAGCGTGGCCCCAGATGAACAAAGTGACGAATTGACTTTGGAGCTCAACTCAGACCTATGAAAAATGAAAAGATGTGGATATATGGGGCTAAACTTTTCGGTTTTGATATCCGAGAGCATATTTGGATACCCATTTTGGAGATGCAAGTGTGGCCCTAGATGCACAAAGTGACTAATTGAGTTCGGACCTCATTTTGGATGATCCGTGAAAAACAAACGGACGCGAATATCGAGGGCTAAACTTTTCGGTTTTAAAATCCGAGAGCATATTTGGATACCTATTTTGGAGATGCAAGTGTGGCCCCGGATGCACAAAGTGACGAATTGATTTCGGGATTCATTTCAGACGATTTGTGAAAAATGAATGAACACAAATATCGGGGGCTGAACTTTTCGGTTTTGAAATCTGAGAGCATATTTGGATACACTTTTAAAACGTTTTAAAATGCTTTACAAGTTTTTGAAAAGGATTTAAAAACGTTTTAAAACATTTTAAACCTTTTTTAAAATATTGTAAAAGCTTTCTAAAAACATTTTAAAACCATTTTAAAGCACTTTTAAAACGTTTTAAAATGATTTACAAGTTTTTTAAAAGGATTTAAAAAACGTTTTAAAACATTTTAAAAGTGTTTTGAAACATTTTAAAATAAATTTAAAACATTTTAGAAGTGTTTTGAAACATTTAAAAATAAATCTTAAAAGCATTTCAAAATATTTTAAAAGCGTTTGAGAATATCTTAAAAGTGTTTTGAAATATCTTGAAAGTGTTTTACAATATTTTGAAATGTTATAAAAATCCTTTAAAACATTTTACAACTTTTTAAAAAATATTTTAAAAGAGTTTCATAATGTCTTAAAAACATTTTTAACGTGTTTAGAATCATGTTATAGCATTTTAAAAAGTGTTTTATAATGTTTTTAAAAATATTATTTTTTACGATTTTATTAAAAAGATTTACTAAAAACGATTAAATGCTTTAAATATTTGATTTAAACATATTAATAAGAATTTGAAATATTTTATAAAAGGTTTAAACCATTTTTAAATCATTTATAAAAATTATTGAATGTCAGCTTTATAAGCTTAACTTTAAAAATCCTCTTAAATATTTTACAATTTTTTAAAAATATTTTAAAAGAGTTTTATGATGTGTTAAAAACATTTTAAACGTGTTTAAAAGCACATTATAACATTTTAAAAAGGGTTTTATGATATTTTTAAAAATGTTTCTTTTTTTACGATTTTATTAAAAACATTTAATAAAAAGATTAAACGCTTTAAATATTTGATTTAAACATATTAATAAGAATTTAGAATATTTTATAATAGATTTAAACCATTTATGAAACATTTATAAAAATTATTGCATGTTTATAATGTTAGCTTTATAACTTTAACTTTTATTAAATTTTATTTAAAAACGTTTTTAAAACCTAAATAAATGCTTTCAAATATTTTAAATGTGTTTTGAAATGTTTTTCTAACATTGTAAAATCATTCTCAAAACATTTAAAAACCATTTTAAAACACTTTTAAAACGTTTTAAAATGTTTTACAAGTTTTTAAAAAGGATTTAAATATGTTTTAAAACATTTTAAAAGTGTTTTGAAACATTTTAAAATAAATTTAAAACATTTTAAAAGCGTTTCAAAATATTTAAAAGTGTTCAAAAATATCTTAAGCGTTTGGCAATATTTTGAAATATTTTAAAATTTATAAAAATCTTTTAAAACATTTTACAAATTTTTAAAAATATTTTAAAAGGGTTTTATGATGTCTTCAAAACATTTTAAAAGCACATTATAACATTTTAAAAAGTGTTTTACAATGTTTCTAAAAACGTTTTTTTTACGATTTTATTAAATGTGTTTATTTTAAAACACTTTTAATATAAATTTAAAATATTTTAGAAGTGTTTTGAAACATTTAAAAATAAATTTAAAACATTTTAAAAGCGTTTCAAAATATTTTACAAGTGTTTTAAAATATATTGAAAGCGTTTTTTACAATATTTTGAAATATTTTGAATGATTTTGAAATATTTTGAAATGTTATAAAAATCCTTTAAAACATTTTACAAATTTGTAAAAATATTTTAAACGAGTTTTATAATGTCTTAAAAACATTTTAAATGTGTTTAAAAGCACGTTATAACATTTAAAAAAGTGTTTTATAATGTTTTTAAAAACATTTTTTTTTTTTGCGATTTTATTAAAAATGATTAAACACTTTAAATATTTGATTTAAGCATATCAATAAGAATTTAGAATATTTTATAGAAGCTTTAAACCATTTGTAAAACCTTTATAAAAATTATTAAATGTTTATAATGTCAACTTTATTAGTTTAACTTTTATTAAATGTTATTTATAAACATTTTTAAAAATGAAATAAACGCATTTAAATATTTTAAAAGAATTTTAAAAGTGTTTTGAAATGTTTTTAAAACATTGTAAAAGCTTTCTAAAAACATTTTTAAACCATTTTAAAACACTTTTAAAACATTTTAAAATGCTTTACAAGTTCTTCAAGAGGTTCTGAAAATGTTTTAAAACATTTTAAAAGCGTTTTGAAACATTTCAAAATAAATATAAAACATTTTAGAAGTGTTTTGAAACGTTTTAAAATAAATTTTAAAAGCGTTTCAAAATATTTTAGAAGCGTTTCAAAATATTTTAGAAGTGTTTCAAAATATCTTGGAAGTGTTTTACAATATTTTGAAATCTTATAAAAATACTTTAAAACGTTTTACAAATTTTTTAAAATATTTTAAACGAGTTTTATAATGTCTTAAATACATTTTAATGTGTTTAAAAGCACGCTATAACATTTTAAAAAGTTTTTTATAATGTTTTTAAAACAATTTTTTTTACGATTTCATTAAAAACATTTACTAAAAATGATTAAACGCTTTAAATATTTGATTTAAACATATTAATAAAATTTTAGAATATTTTATAAAAGCTTTAAACTATTTATAAAAATTATTGAATGTCAGATTTATAAGCTTAACTTGATAAGCGTTTTACAATGTTTTGAAATATTGTAAAACTGAACGAAAGCGGATATTGGGGGTTGAAATTTTCAGTTTTGAAATTCGAGAGCATATTTGGATACCCATTTTGGAGATGCAAGCGTGGCCCCGCATGCGCAAAGTGATGAATTTATTTCAGGACTGATTTCAGACTATCCGTGAAAAATTATCAGACGTGGATATTGAGGGCAGAACTTTTCGATTTTGAAATCCGAGAGCATATTTGGATACACATTTTGGAGATGCAAGCGTTTCCCCACATGCACAAAGTGACAAATTCATTTCAGGACTCATTTGGGATGATCCGTGAAAAACGAACATACGTGGATATCGGGGGCTAATCTTTTCAGTTTTGAAATCCGAGAGCATATTTGGATAACCATTTTGGAGATGCAAGCGTGGCCTCACATGCACAAAGTGACGAATTGATTTAGGGACACATTTTGGATGACCCGTAAAAAACGAACGGACACGGATGTCGGGGGCTAAAATTTTCGTTTTTGAAATCTGAGAGTATATTTGGATACCCATTTTGGAGATGCAAGCGTGCCCCCGCAGGAACAAAATGACGAATTGATTTCGGGATTCATTTTGGATGATCCTTGAAAAATGAACAAATGCGGAAATTGGGGGTTGAAATTTTCCGTTTTTAAATTCGAGAGCATATCTGGATACCCATTTTGGAGATGAAAGCGTGGCTCCGCATGGACAAAGTGACAAATTTATTTCAGGACTGATTTCAGACAATCCGTGAAAAACGAACGGACGCGAATATCAGGGGTTGAACTTTTTGGTTTTGAAATCCGAGAGCATATTTGGATACCCATTTTGGAGATGCAAGTGTGGCCCCGCATGCACAAAGTGACAAATCGATTTCGCGACTCATTTTGGATGATCCGTGAAAAACGAACAGACGCAGATAACGGGGGCTGAAATTTTTGATTTTGAAATATGAGAGCATATTTGGATACCCATTTTGGAGATGAAAGCGTGGCCTCGGATGCACAAAGTGACAAATTGAGTTTGGGCCTCATTTTGGACGATCCGTGAAAAACGAACGGACGCGAATATCGGGGGCTAAACTTTTCTGTTTTGAAATCTGAGAGCATATTTGGATACCCATTTTGGAGATGCAAGCGTGGCCCCAGATGAAAAAAGTGACGAATTGACTTCGGGACTCAATTCAGACGATCCGTGAAAAATTAAAAGACGTGGATATCGTGGGCTGAACTTTTCGGTTTTGAAATCTGAGAGCATATTTGGATACCCATTTTGGAGATGCAAGCGTGGCCCCGCATGCACAAAGTGACAAATTGATTTCGGGACTCATTTAGGATGGTTCGTGAAAAAAGAACAGACGTGGAAGATGGGGCTAAAATTTTCGGTTTTGATATCCGAGAGCATATTTGGATACCCATTTTGGAGATGCAAGTGTGGCCCCAGATGCACAAAGTGACGAATTGAGTTCGGACCTCATTTCGGATGATCCGTGAAAAACTAACAGACGCAAATATCGAGGGCTAAAATTTTCGGTTTTAAAATCCGAGAGCATATTTGGATACCTATTTTGGAGATGCAAGTGTGGCCCCGGATGCGCAAAGTGACGAATTGATTTCGGGATTCATTTCAGACGATTTGTGAAAAATGAATGAACACAGATATCGGGGGCTGAACTTTTCGGTTTTGAAATCTGAGTGCATATTTGGATACACTTTTAAAACGTTTTAAAATTCTTTACAAGTTTTTGAAAAGGATTTAAAAACGTTTTAAAACATTTTAAACCTTTTTTAAAATATTGTAAACGCTTTCTAAAAACATTTTAAAACCATTTTAAAACACTTTTAAAACATTTTAAAATGCTTTACAAGTTTTTAAAAAGGATTTAAAAACGTTTTAAAACATTTTAAAAGTGTTTTGAAACATTTTAAAATAAATTTAAAACATTTTAGAAGTTAATTATCACATCTTTCGGTGAAAATCACAATAGAAAATTTTGTGTCGACGCGTTTCGAACCGGCAGTGTGGTTCATCATCGGAACAAACGCGTCGGCCGGGGTCTCTGTGCAAGATAATGATAATATTTTATGGATCCCGCAGAAATCATATTCCTAACATTTTAGAAGTGTTTTGAAACATTTTTAAAACAAATATCTTAAAAGTGTTTTGGAAATATCTTGAAAGTGTTTTACAATATTTTGAAATGTTATAAAAATCCTTTAAAACATTTTACAACTTTTTAAAAATATTTTAAAAGAGTTTCATAATGTCTTAAAAACATTTTTAACGTGTTTAAAATCATGTTATAGCATTTTAAAAATTGTTTTATAATGTTTTTAAAAATATTATTTTTTACGATTTTATTAAAAAGATTTACTAAAAATGATTAAACGCTTTAAATATTTGATTTAAACATATTAATAAGAATTTGGAATATTTTATAAAAGTTTTAAACCATTTTTAAAACATTTATAAAATTATTGAATTAACGCTTTTTAAGCTTAAATTTATGAAATATTTTGAAATATTTTGAAATGTTATAAAAATCCTGTAAAATATTTTACAAATTTTTTAAAAATATTTTAAAAGAGTTTTATGATGTGTTAAAAACATTTTTAACGTGTTTAAAAGCACATTATAACATTTTAAAAAGGGTTTTATAATATTTTTAATAAAAAATTATTTTTTTACGATTTTATTAAAAACATTTAATAAAAAGATTAAATGCTTTAAATATTTGATTTAAACATATTAATAAGAATTTAGAATATTTTATAAGAGATTTAAACCATTTATGAAACATTTATAAAAATTATTGCATGTTTATAATGTTAGCTTTATAAGCTTAACTTTTATTAAATTTTATTTAAAAAACGTTTTTAAAACCTAAATAAATGCTTTCAAATATTTTAAATGTGTTTTGAAATGTTTTTCTAACATTGTAAAAGCATTCTGAAAACATTTAAAAACCATTTTAAAACACTTTTAAAACGTTTTAAATTTTTTTACAAGTTTTCAAAAAGGATTTAAATATGTTTTAAAACATTTTAAAAGTGTTTTGAAACATTTTAAAATAAATTTAAAACATTTTAAAAGTGTTTTGAAGAATTTTAAAAGTGTTTTGAAACATTTTAAAGTAAATTTAAAACATTTTAAAAGCGTTTCAAAATATTTAAAAGTGTTCAAAAATATCTTAAGCGTTTGACAATATTTTGAAATATTTTAAAATTTATAAAAATCTTTTAAAACATTTTACAAATTTTTAAAAATATTTTAAAAGAGTTTTATGATGTCTTCAAAACATTTTAAAAGCACATTATAACATTTTAAAAAGTGTTTTATAATGTTTCTAAAAACGTTTTTTTTGCGATTTTATTAAATGTGTTTATTTTAAAACACTTTTAATATAAATTTAAAATATTTTAGAAGTGTTTTGAAACATTTAAAAATAAATATAAAACATTTTAAAAGCGTTTCAAAATATTTACAAGTGTTTTAAAATATCTTGAATGCGTTTTTTACAATATTTTGAAATTTTTTGAATGATTTTGAAATATTTTGAAATGTTATAAAAATCCTTTAAAACATTTTACAAATTTGTAAAAATATTTTAAACGAGTTTTATAATTTCTTAAAAACATTTTAAATGTGTTTAAAAGCACGTTATAACATTTTAAAAAGTGTTTTATAATGTTTTTAAAAACATTTTTTTTTGCGATTTTATTAAAAATGATTAAATGCTTTAAATATTTGATTTAAGCATATCAATAAGAATTTAGAATATTTTATAAAAGCTTTAAACCATTTATAAAACCTTTATAAAAATTATTAAATGTTTATAATGTCAACTTTATTAGTTTAACTTTTATTAAATGTTATTTATAAACATTTTTTAAAATGAAATAAATGTTTTTAAATATTTTAAAAGAATTTTAAAAGTGTTTTGAAATATTTTTAAAACATTGTAAAAGCTTTCTAAAAACATTTTTAAACCATTTTAAAATACTTTTAAAACTTTTTAAAATGCTGAAGTTCTTGAGGTTACGAATGTGATTTAAAACATTTTAAAGCGTTTTTGAAACATTTTAAAATAAATTTAAAACATTTTAGAAGTGTTTTGAAACATTTTAAAATAAATTTTAAAAGCGTTTCAATATATTTTTAAGCATTTCAAAATATTTTAGAAGTGTTTCAAAATATTTTAAAAGTGTTTTAAAATATCTTGGAAGTGTTTTACAATATTTTGAAATGTTATAAAAATCCTTTAAAACATTTTACAATTTTTTTAAAATATTTTAAACGAGTTTTATAATGTCTTAAATACATTTAAATGTGTTTAAAAGCACGGTATAACATTTTAAAGAGTTTTTTATAATGTTTTTAGAACAATTTTTTTTACGATTTCATTAAAAACATTTACTAAAAATGATTAAACGCTTTAAATATTTGATTTAAACATATTAATAAAATTTTAGAATATTTTATAAAAGTTTTAAACCGTTTACTTAAAAATCTTTGATTATTGAATGTCGAGATTTCAGCTTAACTGATCGCGTTTTACAATATTTTGAAATATTTTAAAATATTTTGAAATGTTATAAAAATCTTTAAACTATTTTACAAGTTTTTAAATATTTTAAAAGAGCTTTATAATGTCGAAAAAAATTTTAAACGTAGATAGTTAAGATTAAAAAGAATAGACGCAAGCTAAACATTTCGGTCTTCATATCCGAGAGCATATTTGGATACCCATTTTGGAGATGCAAGCGTGGCCCCGAGATCCACAAAAGTGACGAATTGAGTTCGGACCTCATTTCGATCGGGAAAAACGAACGGATGCGAATATCGAGGGCTAAACTTTTCGTTTTGAAATTCGAGAGCATATTTGGATACCCATTTTGGAGATGCAAGCGTGGCCCCACATGCACAAAGTGATGAATTTATTTCGGGACTGATTTCGGACTATCCGTGAAAAATGAACAGACGTGGATATCGGGGGCAGAACTTTTCGGTTTTGAAATCCGAGAGCATATTTGGATTCACATTTTGGAGATGCAAGCGTTTCCCCACATGCACAAAGTGACAAATTGATTTCAAGACTCATTTCGGATGATCTGTGAAAAACGAACATACGTGGATATCGGGGGCTAAACTTTTCAGTTTTGAAATCCGAGAGCATATTTGGATAACCATTTTGGAGATGCAAGCGTGGCCTCACATGCATAAAGTGACGAACTGATTTATGGACTCATTTTGGATGATCCGTAGAAAACGAACGGACGCGGATGTCGGGGGCTAAAATTTTCGTTTTTTAAATCTGAGAGTATATTTGGATACCCATTTTGGAGATGCAAGCGTGCCCCCGCAGGAACAAAATGACGAATTTATTTCGGGATTCATTTTGGATGATCCTTGAAAAATGAACAAATGCGGATATTGGGGATTGAAATTTTTGGTTTTTAAATTCGAGAGCATATCTGGATACCTATTTTGGAGATGAAAGCGTGGCCCCGCATGCACGAAGTGACAAATTTATTTCGGGACTGATTTCAGACGATCCGTGAAAAAAGAACGGACGCGGATATCAGGGGTTGACCTTTTTGGTTTTGAAATCGGGAGCATATTTGGATACCCATTTTGGAGATGCAAGTGTGGCCCCACATCCACAAAGTGACAAATCAATTTCGCGACTCATTTCGGATGATCCGTGAAAAACGAACAGACGCAGATAACGGGGGCTGAAATTTTCGATTTTGAAATATGAGAGCATATTTGGATACCCACTTTGGAGATGAAAGCGTGGCCTCGGATGCGCAATGTGACAAATTGAGTTTGGGCCTCATTTTGGACGATCCGTGAAAAACGAACGGACGCGAATATCTGGGGCTGAACTTTTCGGTTGTGAAATCTGAGAGCATATTTGGATACCCATTCTGGAGATGCAAGCATGGCCCCGCATGCACAAAGTGACAAATTGATTTCGAGACTCATTTCAGATGGTTCGTGAGAAAAGAACAGACGTGGAAGATGGGGCTAAACTTTTCGGTTTTGATATCCGAGAGCATATTTGGATACCCATTTTGGAGATGCAAGTGTGGCCCCAGATGCACAAAGTGACGAATTGAGTTCGGACCTCATTTCGGATGATCCGTGAAAAACAAACGGACGCGAATATCGAGGGTTAAACTTTTCGGTTTTAAAATCAGAGAGCATATTTGGATACCTATTTTGGAGATGCAAGTGTGGCCCCGGATGCACAAAGTGACGAATTGATTTTGGGATTCATTTCAGACGATTTGTGAAAAATGAATGAACACAGATATCGGGGGCTGAACTTTTCGGTTTTGAAATCTGAGAGCATATTTGGATACACTTTTAAAACATTTTAAAATGCTTTACAAGTTTTTGAAAAGGATTTAAAAACGTTTTAAAACATTTTAAACCTTTTTAAAAATATTGTAAAAGCTTTCTAAAAACATTTTTAAACCATTTTAAAACACTTTTAAAACGTTTTAAAATGCTTTACAAGTTTTTTAAAAGGATTTAAAAACGTTTTAAAACATTTTAAAATAAATTTAAAACATTTTAGAAGTGTTTTGAAACATTTTAAAATAAATCTTAAAAGCATTTCAAAATATTTTAAAAGCGTTTCAGAATATCTTAAAAGTGTTTTGAAATATCTTGAAAGTGTTTTACAATATTTTGAAATGTTATAAAAATTCTTTAAAACATTTTACAACTTTTTAAAAATATTTTAAAAGAGTTTCATAATGTCTTAAAAACATTTTTAACGTGTTTAAAATCATGTTATAGCATTTTAAAAAGTGTTTTATAATGTTTTTAAAAATATTATTTTTACGATTTTATTAAAAAGATTTACTAAAAATGATTAAACGCTTTAAATATTTGATTTAAACATATTAATAAGAATTTGGAATATTTTATAAAAGGTTTAAACCATTTTTAAAACATTTATAAAAATTATTGAATGTCAGCTTTAGAAGCTTAACTTTATGAAATATTTTGAAATGTTATAAAAATCCTCTAAAATATTTTACAATTTTTTTAAAAATATTTTAAAAGAGTTTTATGATGTGTTAAAAACATTTTAAACATGTTTAAAAGCACATTATAACATTTTAAAAAGGGTTTTATAATATTTTAAAAACTTTTCTTTTTTTACAATTTTATTAAAAACATTTAATAAAAAGATAAAACGCTTTAAATATTTGATTTAAACATATTAATAAGAATTTATAATATTTTATAACAAATTTAAACCATTTATGAAACATTTATAAAAGTTATTTCATGTTTATAATGTTAGCTTGATAAGCTTAACTTTTATTAAATTTTATTTAAAAACGTTTTTAAAACCTAAATAAATTCTTTCAAATATTTTAAATGTGTTTTGAAATGTTTTTCTAACATTGTAAAAGCATTCTGAAAACATTTTAAAATGTTTTACAAGTTTTTAAAATGGATTTAAAAGTGTTTTGAAACATTTTAAAATAAATTTAAAACATTTTAAAAGTGTTTTGAAGCATTTTAAAAGTGTTTGAAACATTTTAAAATAAATTTAAAACATTTTAAAAGTGTTTCAAAATATTTAAAAGTGTTCAAAAATATCTTAAGCGTTTGACAATATTTTGAAATATTTTCAAATTTATAAAAATCTTTTAAAACATTTAACAATTTTTTAAAAATATTTTAAAAGAGTTTTATGATGTCTTCAAAACATTTTAAAAGCACATTATATCATTTTAAAAAGTGTTTTACAATGTTTCTGAAAACGTTTTAAAACATTTTAAAAGCGTTTTGAAACATTTTAATATAAATTTAAAACATTTTAGAAGTGTTTTGAAACATTTTAAAATAAATTTTAAAAGCGTTTCAAAATATTTTAGAAGCATTTCAAAATATTTTAGAAGTGTTTCAAAATATTTTAAAAGTGTTTTAAAATATCTTGGAAGTGTTTTACAATATTTTGAAATGTTATAAAAATCATTTAAAACATTTTACAAATTTTTTAAAATATTTTAAACGAGTTTTATAATGTCTTAAATACATTTAAATGTGTTTAAAAGCACGCTATCACATTTTAAAAAGTTTTTTATAATGTTTTTAAAACAATTTTTTTTACGATTTCATTAAAAACATTTACTAAAAATGATTAAACGCTTTAAATATTTGATTTAAACATATTAATAAAAATTTAGAATATTTTATAAAAGCTTTAAACCATTTATAAAAATTATTTAATGTCAGATTTATAAGCTTAACTTGATAAGCGTTTTACAATATTTTGAAATATTTTAAAATATTTTGAAATGTTATAAAAATCCTTTAAAATATTTTACAAAGTTTTTAAAATATTTTAAAAGAGCTTTATAATGTCTGAAAAACATTTTAAATGTAGATAATTTGTTAAAAAAGAATAGACGCAGGCTAAACTTTTCAGTTTTGATATCTGAGAGCATATTTGGATACCCATTTTGGAGATGCAAGCGTGGCCCCAGATGCACAAAGTGACGAATTGAGTTCGGACCTCATTTGGGATGATCCGTGAAAAACGAACGGATGCGAATATCGAGGGCTAAACTTTTCGGTTTAAAAATTTGAGAGCATATTTGGATACCCATTTTGGAGATGCAAGCGCGGCCCCACATGCACAAAGTGATGAATTGATTTAGGGACTCATTTCGAACGATCCATAAAAAACGAACACACGCAGATATCGGGGTTGAAATTTTCATTTTTGAAATTCGAGAGCATATTTGGATACCCATTTTGGAGATGCAAGTGTGCCCCTGCATGAACAAAGTGACGAATCGATTTTGGGACTCATTTCAGACGATCTTTGAAAACTGAACGAAAGCGGATATTGGGGGTTGAAATTTTCAGTTTTGAAATTCGAGAGCATATTTGGATACACATTTTGGAGATGCAAGCGTGGCCCCGCATGCACAAAGTGATGAATTTATTTCGGGACTGATTTCGGACTATCCGTGAGAAATGAACAGAGGTGGATATCGGGGGCAGAACTTTTCGGTTTTGAAATCCAAGAGCATATTTGGATACGCATTTTGGAGATGCAAGCGTTTCCCCACATGCACAAAGTGAAAAATTTATTTCAGGACTCATTTTGGATGATCCGTGAAAAACGAACATACGTGGATATCGGGGGCTAAAATTTTAAGTTTTGAAATCTGAGAGCATATTTGGATAACCATTTTTGAGATGCAAGCGTGGCCTCACATGCACAAAGTGACGAATTGATTTAGGGACTCATTTTGGATGATCCGTAAAAAACGAACGAACGCGGATTTCGGCTGCTAAAATTTTCGTTTTTGAAATCTGAGAGTATATTTGGATACCCATTTTGGAGATGCAAGCGTGCCCCCGCAGGAACAAAATGACGAATTGATTTCGGGATTCATTTTGGAAGATCCTTGAAAAATGAAGAAATGCGGATATTGGGGGTTGAAATTTTTGGTTTTTAAATTCGAGAACATATCTGGATATCCATTTTGGAGATGAAAGCGTGGCCACGCATGCAGAAAGTGACAAGTTTATTTCGGGACTGATTTCAGACGATCCGTGAAAAACGAACGGACACGGATATCAGGGGTTGAACCTTTTGGTTTTGAAATCCGAGAGCATATTTGGATACCCATTTTGGAGATGCAAGTGTGGCCCCGCATGCACAAAGTGACAAATCGATTTCGCGACTCATTTTGGATGATCCGTGAAAAACAAATAGACGCAGATAACGGCGGCTGAAATTTTCGATTTTGAAATATGAGAGCATATTTGGATACCCATTTTGGAGATGAAAGCGTGGCCTCGGATGCACAAAGTGACAAATTGAGTCTGGGCCTCATTTTGACGATCCATGAAAAAAGAACGGACGCGAATATCGGGGGCTAAACTTTTTGGTATTGAAATCTGAGAGCATATTTGGATACCCATTTTGGAGATGCAAGCGTGGCCGCAGATGAACAAAGTGACGAATTGACTTCAGGGCTCAACTCAGACGATCCGTGAAAAATGACAAGACGTGGATATCGGGGGCTGAACTTTTCGGTTGTGAAATCTGAGAGCATATTTGGATACCCATTTTGGAGATGCAAGCGTGGCCCCGCATGCACAAAGTGACAAATTGATTTCGAGACTCATTTCGGATGGTTTGTGAAAAAAGAACAGACGTGGAAGATGGGGCCAAACTTTTCTATTTTGATATCCGAGAGCATATTTGGATACCCATTTTGGAGATGCAAGTGTGGCCCCAGATACAGAAAGTGACGAATTGAGTTCATACCTCATTTCAGATGATCCATGAAAAATGAACGGATGCAAATATCGAGGGCTAAACTTTTCGGTTTTAAAATCCAAGAGCATATTTGGATACCTATTTTGGAGATGCAAGTGTGGCCCCGGATGCACAAAGTGACGAATTGATTTCGGGATTCATTTCAGACGATTTGTGAAAAATGAATGAACACAGATATCGGGTGTTGAACTTTTCGTTTTTGAAATCTGAGTGCATATTTCGATACACTTTTAAAATGTTTTAAAATTCTTTACAAGTTTTTTAAAAGCATTTAAAAAAGTTTTAAAACATTTTAAAAGTGTTTTGAAACATTTTAAAATAAATTTAAATCATTTTAGAAGTGTTTTGAAACATTTTAAAATAAATCTTAAAAGCATTTCAAAATATTTTAAAAGCGTTTCAGAATATCTTAAAAGTGTTTTGAAATATCTTGAAAGTGTTTTACAATATTTTGAAATGTTATAAAAATCCTTTAAAACATTTTACAACTTTTTTTAAAATATTTTAAAAGACTTTCATAATGTCTTAAAAACATTTTTAACATGTTTAAAATCATGTTATAACATTTTAAAAAGTGTTTTATAATGTTTTTTAAAATTTATTTTTTTTACGATTTTATTAAAAAGATTTACTAAAAATGATTAAACGCTTTAAATATTTGATTTAAACATATTAATAAGAATTTGGAATATTGAATGTGAAACTTTATAAGCTTAGCATGAAATATTTTAAAATGTTATAAAAATCCTCTAAAATATTTTACAATTTTTTTAAAAATATTTTAAAAGAGTTTTATGATGTGTTAAAAACATTTTAAACATGTTTAAAAGCACATTATAACATTTTAAAAAGGGTTTTATAATATTTTTAAAAATGTTTCTTTTTTTACGATTTTATTAAAAACATTTAATAAAAAGATTAAACGCTTTAGATATTTGATTCAAACATATTGAGAAGAATTTAGAATATTTTATAAAAGATTTAAACCATTTATGAAACATTTATAAAAATTATTGCATGTTTATAATGTTAGCTTTATAAGCTTAACTTTTATTAAATTTTATTTAAAAACGTTTTTAAAACCTAAATAAATGCTGTCAAATATTTTAAATTTGTTTTGAAATGTTTTTCTAACATTGTAAAAGCATTCTGAAAACATTTAAAAACCATTTAAAAACACTTTTAAAACATTTTAAAATGTTTTACAAGTTTTTAAAAAGGATTTAAATATGTTTTAAAACATTTTAAAAGTGTTTTGAAACATTTTAAAATAAATTTAAAACATTTTAAAAGTGTTGTGAGGCATTTTAAAAGCGTTTTGAAACATTTTAAAATAAATTTAAAACATTTTAAAAGCGTTTCAAAATATTTAAAAGTGTTCAAAAAAATCTTAAGCGTTTGACAATATTTTGAAATATTTTAAAATTTATAAAAATCTTTTACAAAATTTTACAAATTTTTAAAAATATTTTAAAAGAGTTTTATGATGTCTTCAAAACAATTTTAAAACCACATTATAACATTTTAAAACGCGTTTTATAATGTTTCTAAAAAAGTTTTTTTTACGATTTTATTAAATGTGTTTATTTTAAAACACTTTTAATATAAATTTAAAATATTTTAGAAGTGTTTTGAAACATTTAAAAATAAATTTAAAACATTTAAAAGCGTTTCAAAATATTTTACAAGTGTTTTAAAGTATCTTGAAAGCGTTTTTTACAATATTTTGAAATTTTTTGAATGATTTTGAAATATTTTGAAATGTTATAAAAATCCTTTAAAACATTTTACAAATTCGTAAAAATATTTTAAATGAGTTTTATAATGTCTTAAAAACATTTTAAATGTGTTTAAAAGCACGTTATAATTTTTTAAGAAGTGTTTTATAATGTTTTTTAAATTTTTTTTTTTTGCGATTTTATTAAAAATGATTAAACGCTTTAAATATTTTATTTAAGAATATCAATAAGAATTTAGAATATTTTATAGAAGCTTTAAACCATTTATAAAACCTTTATAAAAATTATTAAACGTTTATAATGTCAACTTTATTAGTTTAACTTTTATTAAATGTTATTTATAAACATTTTTAAAAATGAAATAAACACTTTTAAATATTTTAAAATAATTTTAAAAGTGTTTTGAAATGTTTTAAAAACATTGTAAAAGATTTCTAAAAACATTTTTAAACCATTTTAAAACACTTTTAAAACATTTTAAAATGCTTTACAAGTTCTTCAAGAGGTTCTGAAAACGTTTTAAAACATTTTAAAAGCATTTTGAAACATTTTAGAAGTGTTTTGAAACATTTTAAAATAAATTTTAAAAGCGTTTCAAAGTATTTTAGAAGCGTTTCAAAATATTTTAGAAGTGTTTTAAAATATTTTAAAAGTGTTTTAAAATATCTTGGAAGTGTTTTACAATATTTTGAAATGTTATAAAAATCCTTTAAAACATTTTTACAAATTTTTTAAAATATTTTAAACGAGTTTTATAATGTCTTAAATACATTTAAATGTGTTTAAAAGCACGCTATAACATTTTAAAAAGTTTTTTTATAATGTTTTTAAAACAATTTTTTTTACGATTTCATCAAAAATATTTACTAAAAATGATTAAACGCTTTAAATATTTGATTTAAACATATTAATAAAAATTTAGAATATTTTATAAAAGCTTTAAACCATTTATAAAAATTATTGAATGTCATATTTATAATCTTAACTTGATAAGCGTTTTACAATATTTTGAAATATTTTAAAATATTTTGAAATGTTATAAAAATCCTTTAAAATATTTTACAAACTTTTTAAAATATTTTAAAAGAGCTTTATAATTTCTGAAAAACATTTTAAACGTAGATAGTTCGTTAAAAAATAATAGACACAGGCTAAACTTTTCAGTTTTGATATCCGAGAGCATATTTGGATACCCATTTTGGAGATGCAAGCGTGGCCCCTGATGCACAAAGTGACAAATTGAGTTCGGTCCTCATTTCGGATGATCAGTGAAAAGCGAACGGAAGCAAATATCGAGGGCTAAACTTTTTGGTTTAAAAATTCGAGAGTATATTTGGATAACCATTTTGGAGATGCAAGCGTGGCCCCACATGCACAAAGTGATGAATTGATTTAGGGACTCATTTCGAACGATCCATAAAAAATGAACAGACGCAGATATCGGGGTTGAAATTTTAATTTTTGAAATTCGAAAGCATATTTGGATACCCGTTTTGGAGATGCAAGTGTGCCCCCGCATGAACAAAGTGACGAATTGATTTTGGGACTCATTTCGGACGATCTTTGAAAACTGAATGAAAGCGGATATTGGGGGTTGAAATTTTCAGTTTTGAAATTCGAGAGCATATTTGGATACCCATTTTGGAGATGCAAGCGTGGCCCCGCATGCACAAAGTGATGAATTTATTTCGGGACTGATTTCGGACTATACGTGAAAAATGAACAGACGTGGATATCGGGGGCAGAACTTTTCGGTTTTGAAATCCGAGAGCATATTTGGATACACATTTTGGAGATGCAAGCGTTTCCCCACATGCACAAAGTGACAAATTGATTTCAGGACTCATTTCGGATGATCCGTGAAAAACGAACATACGTGGATATCGAGGGCTAAACTTTTGAGTTTCAAATCCGAGAGCATATTTGGATAACCATTTTGGAGATGCAAGCGTGGCCTCACATGCACAAAGTGACGAATTGATTTAGGAAATCATTTTGGATGATCCGTAAAAAATGAACGAACGCGGATGTCGTGGGCTAAAATTTTCGTTTTTGAAATCTGAGAGTATATTTGGATACCCATTTTGGAGATGCAAGTGTGCCCCCGCAGGAACAAAATGATGAATTGATTTCAGGATTCATTTTGGATGATCCTTGAAAAATGAACAAATGCGGATATTGGGGGTTGAAATTTTCGATTTTTAAATTCGAGAGCATATCTGGATACCCATTTTGGAAATGAAAGCATGGCCCCACATACACAAAGTGACAAATTTATTTCGGGACTGATTTCAGACGATCCGTGAAAAACGAATGAATGCGGATATCAGGGGTTGAACTTTTTGGTTTTGAAATCCGAGAGCATATTTGGATACCCATTTTGGAGATGCAAGTGTGGCCCCACATGCACAAAGTGACAAATCAATTTCACGACTCATTTCGGATGATCCGTGAAAAACTAATAGACGCAGATAACGGGGGCTGAACTTTTCGGTTTGGAAATCTGAGAGCATATTTGGATACACTTTTAAAACATTTTAAAATACTTTACAAGTTTTTGAAAAGGATTTAAAAACGTTTTAAAACATTTTAAACCTTTTTTAAAATATTGTAAAAGCTTTCTAAAAACATTTTTAAACCATTTTAAAACACTTTTAAAACGTTTTAAAATGCTTTACAAGTTTTTTAAAAGGATTTAAAAATGTTTTAAAACATTTTAAAAATGTTTTGAAACATTTTAAAATAAATTTAAAACATTTTAGAAGTGTTTTGAAATATTTTATAATAAATCTTAAAAGCATTTCAAAATATTTTAAAAGCGTTTTAGAATATATTAAAAGTGTTTTGAAATATCTTGAAAGTGTTTTACAATATTTTGAAATGTTATAAAAATCCTAAAAGTGTTTTATAATGTTTTTAAAAATATTATTTTTTACGATTTTATTAAAAAGATTTACTAAAAATGATTAAACGCTTTAAATATTTGATTTAAACATATTAATAAGAATTTGGAATATTTTATAAAAGGTTTAAACCATTTTTAAAACATTTATAAAAATTATAGACGCAGGCTAAATTATAGTTCGTTAAAAAAGAATAGACGCAGGCTAAACTTTTCGGTTTTGATATCTGAGAGCATATTTGGATACCCATTTTGGAGATGTAAGTGTGGCCCCAGATGCACAAAGTGACGAATTGAGTTCGGACCTCATTTCGGATGATCCGTGAAAAACAAACGGATAAGAATATCGAGGGCTAAACTTTTCGGTTTAAAAATTCGAGAGCATATTTGGACACCCATTTTGGAGATGCAAGCGTGGCCCCACATGCACAAAGTGATGAATTGATTTAGGGACTCATTTCGAACGATCCATAAAAAACGAACACACGCAGATATCGGGGTTGAAATTTTCATTTTTGAAATTCGAGAGCATATTTGGATACCCATTTTGGAGATGCAAGTGTGCCCCCGCATGAACAAAGTGACGAATTGATTTTGGGACTCATTTGGGACGATCTTTGAAAACTGAACGAAAGCGGATATTGGGGGTTGAAATTTTCAGTTTTGAAATTCGAGAGAATATTTGGATACCCATTTTGGAGATCCAAGCGTGGCCCCGCATGCACAAAGTGATGAATTTATTTCGGGACTGATTTCAGACTATCCGTGAAAAATGAACAAATGTGGATATTGGGGGTTGAAATTTTCGGTATTTAAATTCGAGAGCATATTTGGATACCCATTTTGGAGATGCAAGTGTGGCCCCGCATGCACAAAGTGACAAATCGATTTCGCGACTCATTTCGGATGATCCGTGAATAACGAACAGACGTAGATAACGGGGGCTGAAATTTTCGATTTTGAAATATGAGAGCATATTTGGATACCCATTTTGGAGATGAAAGCGTGGCCTCGGATGAACAAAGTGACAAATTGATTTTGGGCCTCATTTTGGACGATCCGTGAAAAATGAACGGACGCAAATATCTGGGGCTAAACTTTTTGGTTTTGAAATTTGAGAGCATATTTGGATACCCATTTTGGAGATGCAAGCGTGGCCCCAGATGAACAAAGTGACGAATTGACTTCGGGGCTCAACTCAGACGATCCGTGAAAAATGAAAAGACATGGATATCGGGGGCTGAACTTTTCGGTTGCGAAATCTGAGAGCATATTTGGATACCCATTTTGGAGATGCGAGCGTGGCCCCGCATGCACAAAGTGAAAAATTGATTTCGGGACTCATTTCGGATGGTTTGTGAAAAAAGAACAGCCGTGGAAGATGGGGCTAAACTTTTCGGTTTTGATATCCGAGAGAATATTTTGATACCAATTTTGGAGATGCAAGTGTGGCCCCAGATGCACAAAGTGACGAATTGAGTTTGGACCTCATTTCGGATGATCCGTGAAAAACAAATGGACGCGAATATCGAGGGCTAAACTTTTCAGTTTTAAAATCTGAGAGCATATTTGGATACCTATTTTGGAGATGCAAGTGTGGCCCCGGATGCGCAAAGTGACGAATTGATTTCAGGATTCATTTCAGATGATTTGTGAAAAATGAATGAACACAGATATCAGGTGCTGAACTTTTCAGTTTTGAAATCTGAGTGCATTTTTGGATACACTTTTAAAACGTTTTAAAATTCTTTACATGTTTTTGAAAAGGATTTAAAAATGTTTTAAAACATTTTAGACGCTTTAAATATTTTATTTAATCATATTAATAAGAATTTGGAATATTTTATAAAAGGTTTAAACCATTTTTAAACATTTATAAAAATTATTGAATGTCAGCTTTATAAGCTTAACTTTATGAAATATTTTGAAATATTTTCAAGTGTTATAAAAATCCTCTAAAATATTTCACAATTTTTTAAAAATATTTTAAAAGAGTTTTATGATGTGTTAAAAACATTTTAAACATGTTTAAAAACACATTATAACATTTTAAAAAGGGATTTATAATATTTTTAAAAACGTTTATTTTTTTACGATTTTATTAAAAACATTTAATAAAAAGATTAAACGCTTTAAATATTTGATTTAAACATATTAATAAGAATTTAGAATATTTTATAAGAGATTTAAACCATTTATGAAACATTTATAAAAATTATTGCATGGTTATAATGTTAGCTTTATAAACTTAACTTTTATTAAATTTTATTTAAAAAAGTTTTTAAAACCTAAATAAATGCTTTCAAATATTTTAAATGTGTTTTGAAATGTTTTTCTAACATTGTAAAATCATTCTCAAAACATTTAAAAACCATTTTAAAACACTTTTAAAACGTTTTAAAATGTTTTACAAGTTTTTAATTTAAATATGTTTTAAAACATTTTAAAAGTGTTTTGAAACATTTTAAAAGTGTTTTGAAGCATTTTAAAAGCGTATTGAAACATTTTAAAATAAATTTAAAACATTTTAAAAGCGTTTCAAAATATTTAAAAGTGTTCAAAAATATCTTAAGCGTTTGACAATATTTTGAAATATTTTAAAATTTATAAAAATCTTTTAAAACATTTTACAAATTTTTAAAATATTTTAAAAGGGTTTTATGATGTCTTCAAAACATTTCAAAAGAAAATTATAATGTCATTAAAAACATTTACTAAAAATGATTAAACGCTTTAAATATTTGATTTAAACATATTAATAAAATTTTAGAATATTTTATAAAAGCTTTAAATAGTTTATAAAAATTATTGAATGTCAGATTTCGAACGATCCATAAAAAAACGAACACACACAGATATCGGGGTTGAAATTTTCATTTTTGAAATTCGAGAGCATATTTGGATACCCATTTTGGAGATACAAGTGTGCCCCCGCATGAACAAAGTGACGAATCGATTCTGGGACTCATTTCGGGCAGTCTTTGGCCCAGGCAATAGGATATTGGGGGTTGAAATTTTCAGTTTTGAAATTTGAGAGCATATTTGGATACCCATTTTGGAGATGCAAACGTGGCCCCGCATGCACAAAGTGATGAATTTATTTCGGGACTGATTTCGGACTATCCGTGAAAAATGAACGGACGTGGATATCGGGGGCAGAACTTTTCGGTTTTGAAATCCGAGAGCATATTTGGATACACATTTTGGAGATGCAAGTGTTTCCCCACATGCACAAAGTGAAAAATTGATTTCAGGACTCATTTCGGATGATCCGTGAAAAACGAACATACGTGGATATCGGGGGCTAAAATTTTGAGTTTTGAAATCCGAGAGCATATTTGGATAACCATTTTGGAGATGCAAGCGTGGCCTCACATGCACAAAGTGACGAATTGATTTAGGGACTCATTTTGGATGATCCGTAAAAAACGAACGGACGCGGATGTCGGGGGCTAAAATTTTCGTTTTTGAAATCTGAGAATATATTTGGATACCCATTTTGGAGATGCAAGTGTGCCCCCGCAGGAACAAAATGACGAATTGATTTCGGGATTCATTTTGGATGATCCTTGAAAAATGAACAAATGCGGATATTGGGGGTTGAAATTTTCAGTTTTTAAATTCGAGAGCATATCTGGATACCCATTTTGGAGATGAAAGCGTGGCCTCGCATGCACTAAGGGACAGATTTATTTCGGGACTGATTTTAGACGATCCTTAAAAAATGAACGGACGCGGATATCAGGGGTTGAACTTTTTGGTTTTGAAATCCGAGAGCATATTTGGATACCCATTTTGGAGATGCAAGTGTGGCCCCGCATGCACAAAGTGACAAATCGATTTCGCGACTAATTTCGGATGATCCGTGAAAAACGAACAGACGTAGATAACGGGGGCTGAAATTTTCGATTTTGAAATATGAGAGCACATTTGGATACCCATTTTGGAAATGAACGCATGGCCTCGGATGCACAAATTGAAAAATTGAGTTTGGGCCTCATTTTAGACGATCCGTGAAAAGCGAACGGACGCGAATATCGGGGGCTAAACTTTTCGGTTTTGAAATCTGAGAGCATATTTGGATACCCATTTTGGAGATGCAAGCGTGGCCCCAGATGAACAAAGTGACGAATTGACTTCGGGGCTCAACTCAGACGATTCGTGAAAAATGAAAAGACGTGCATATCGGGGGCTGAAATTTTCGGTTGTGAAATTTGAGAGCATATTGGGATACCCATTTTGGAGATGCAAGCGTGGCCCCGCATGCAAAAAGTGACAAATTGATTTCGGGACTCATTTCGGATGGTTCGTGAAAAAATAACAGCCGTCGAAGATGGGGCTAAAATTTTCGGTTTTGATATCCGAGGGCATATTTGGATACCCATTTTGGAGATGCAAGTGTGGCCCCAGATGCACAAAGTGACAAATTGAGTTCGGACCTCATTTCGGATGATCCGTGAAAAACAAACGGATGCGAATATCGAGGGCTAAAATTTTCGGTTTTAAAATCCGAGAGTATATTTGGATACCTATTTTGGAGATGCAAGTGTTGCCCCGGATGCACAAAGTGACGAATTGATTTCGGGATTCATTTCAGACGATTTGTGAAAAATGAATGAACGCAGATATCGGGGGCTGAACTTTTCGGTTTTGAAATCTGAGTGCATATTTGGATACACTTTTAAAATGTTTTAAAATGCTTTACAAGTTTTCGAAAAGGATTTAAAAACGTTTTAAAACATTTTAAACCTTTTTTAAAATATTGTAAAAGCTTTCTAAAAACATCTTAAAACCATTTTAAAACACTTTTAAAACATTTTAAAATGCTTTAGAAGTTTTTTAAAAGGATTTAAAAATGTTTTAAAACATTTTAAAAGTGTTTTGAAACATTTCAAAATAAATTTAAAACATTTTAGAAGTGTTTTGAAACATTTTAAAATAAATCTTAAAAGCATTTCAAAATATTTTAAAAGCGTTTCAGAATATCTTAAAAGTGTTTTGAAATATTTTGAAAGTGTTTTACAATATTTTGAAATGTTATAAAAATCCTTTAAAACATTTTACAACTTTTTAAAAATATTTTAAAAGAGTTTCATAATGTCTTAAAAATATTTTTAACGTGTTTAAAATAAAGTTATAGCATTTTAACAAGTGTTTTATAATGTTTTTAAAAATATTATTTTTTACGATTTTATTAAAAAGATTTACTAAAAATGATTAAACACTTTAAATATTTGATTTAAACATATTAATAAGAATTTGGAATATTTTATAAAAGGTTTAAACCATTTTTAAAACATTTATAAAAATTATTGAATGCAGCTTTATAAGCTTAACTTTATGAAATATTTTGAAATATTTTCAAATGTTATAAAAATCCTCTAAAATATTTTACAAATTTTTTAAAAATATTTTAAAAGAGTTTTATGATGTGTTAAAAACATTTTAAACGTGTTTTAAAATATTTTGAAATGTTATAAAAATCCTTTAAAACATTTTACAAATTTTTTAAAATATTTTAAACGAGTTCTATAATGTCTTAAATACATTTAAATGTGTTTAAAAGCACGCTATAACATTTTAAAAAGTTTTTTATAATGTTTTTAAAACAATTTTTTTTACGATTTCATTAAAAACATTGACTAAAAATGATTAAACGCTTTAAATATTTGATTTAAACATATTAATAAAATTTTAGAATATTTTATAAAAGCTTTAATAGTTTATAAAAATTATTGAATGTTAGATTTATAAGCTTAACTTGATAAGAGTTTTACAATATTTTGAAATATTTTAAAATATTTTGAAATGTTATAAAAATCCTTTAAAATATTTTACAAAGTTTTTAAAATATATTAAAAGAGCTTTATAATGTCTGAAAAACATTTTAAACGTAGATAGTTCGTTAAAAAAGAATAGAAGCAGGCTAAACTTTTCGGTTGTGATATCCAAGAGCATATTTGGATACCCATTTTGGAGATGCAAGCGTAGCCCTAGATGCACAAAGTGAGGAATTGAGTTCGGACCTCATTTTGGATGATCCGTGAAAAATGAACGGATGCGAATATCGAGGGCTAAACTTTTCGGTTTAAAAATTCGAGAGCATATTTGGATACCCATTTTGGAGATGAACGCATGGCCTCGGATGCACAAAGTGACAAATTGAGTTTGGGCCTCATTTTGGACGATCCGTGAAAAAAAAACGGACGCGAATATCGAGGGCTAAAATTTTCGGTTTTGAAATCTGAGAGCATATTTGGATACCCATTTTGGAGATGCAAGCATGGCCCCAGATGAACAAAGTGACGAATTGACTTCAGGGCTCAACTCAGATGATCCGTGAAAAATGAAAAGACGAGGATATCGGGGGCTGAACTTTTCGGTTGTGAAATCTGAAAGCATATTTGGATACCCATTTTGGAGATGCAAGCGTGGCCCCGCATGCACAAAGTGACAAATTGATTTCGGGACTCATTTCGGATGGTTCGTGAAAAAAGAACAGACGTGGAAGATGGGGCTAAAATTTTCAGTTTTTATATCCAAGAGCATATTTGGATACCCATTTCGGAGATGCAAGTGTGGCCCCAGATGCACAAAGTGACGAATTAAGTTCGGACCTCATTTCGGATGATCCGTAAAAAAAAAACGGACGCGAATATCAAGGGCTAAAATTTTCGGTTTTAAAATCCGAGAGCATATTTGGATACCTATTTTGGAGATGCAAGTGTGGCCCCGGATGCACAAAGTGACGAATTGATTTCGGGATTCGTTTCAGACGATTTGTGAAAAATGAATGAACATCGATATCGGGGGCCTGAACTTTTCGGTTTTGAAATCTAAGAGCATATTTGGATACACTTTTAAAACATTTTAAAATGCTTTACAAGTTTTTTGAAAGGATTTAAAAACGTTTTAGAACATTTTAAAAGTGTTTTGAAACATTTTAAAATAAATTTAAAACATTTTAGAAGTGTTTTGAAACATTTCAAAATAAATCTTAAAAGCATTTCAAAATATTTTAAAAGCGTTTGAGAATATCTTAAAAGTGTTTTGAAATATCTTGAAAGTGTTTTACAATATTTTGAAATGTTATAAAAATCCTTTAAAACATTTTACAACTTTTTAAAAATATTTTAAAAGAGTTTCATAATGTCTTAAAAACATTTTTAACGTGTTTAAAATCATGTTATAGCATTTTAAAGTGTTTTATAATGTTTTTAAAAATATTATTTTTTACGATTTTATTAAAAAGATTTACTAAAAATGATTAAACGCTTTAAATATTTGATTTAAACATATTAATAAGAATTTGGAATATTTTATAGAAGGTTTAAACCATTTTTAAAACATTTATAAAAATTATTGACTGTCAGCTTTATAAGCTTAACTTTATGAAATATTTTGAAATATTTTCAAATGTTATAAAAATCCTCTAAAATATTTTACAATTTAAAAAAAAATATTTTTAAAAGAGTTTTATGATGTGTTAAAAACATTTTAAACGTGTTTAAAAGCACATTATAACATTTTAAAAAGGGTTTTATAATATTTTTAAAAACGTTTCTTTTTTACGATTTTAATAAAAAGTGTTTTGAAACATTTTAAAATAAATTTAAAACATTTCAAAAGCATTTCAAAATATTTAAAAGTGTTCAAAAATATCTTAAGCGTTTGACAATATTTTGAAATATTTTAAAATTTATAAAAATCTTTTAAAACATTTTACAAATTTTTAAAAATATTTTAAAAGCGTTTTATGATGTCTTCAAAACATTTTAAAAGCATATTATAACATTTTAAAAAGTGTTTTATAATGTTTCTAAAAATGTTTTTTTTACTATTTTATTAAATGTGTTTATTTTAAAACACTTTTAATATAAATTTAAAATATTTTAGAAGTGTTTTGAAACATTTAAAAATAAATTTAAAACATTTTAAAAGCGTTTCAAAATATTTTACAAGTGTTTTAAAATATCTTGAAAGTGTTTTTTACGATATTTTGAAATTTTTTGAATGATTTTGAAATATTTTGAAATGTTATAAAAATCCTTTAAAACATTTTACAAATTTGTAAAAATATTTTAAACGAGTTTTATAATGTCTTAAAAACATTTTAAATGTGTTTAAAAGCACGTTATAACATTTTAAAAAGTGTTTTATAATGTTTTTAAAAATGTTTTTTTTTTGCGATTTTATTAAAAATGATTAAACGCTTTAAATATTTGATTTAAGCATATCAATAAGAATTTATAATATTTTATAAAAGCTTTAAACCATTTATAAAACCTTTATAAAAATTATTAAATGTTTATAATGTCAACTTTATTAGTTTAACTTTTATTAAATGTTATTTATAAACATTTTTAAAAATGAAATAAATGCTTTTAAATATTTTAAAAGTGTTTTGAAAGGTTTTTAAAACATTGTAAAATCTTTCTAAAATCATTTTTAAACCATTTTAAAACACTTTTAAAACATTTTAAAATGCTTTACAAGTTCTTCAAGAGGTTCTGAAAACGTTTTAAAACATTTTAAAATTGTTTTCAAACATTTTAAAATAAATTTAAAACATTTTAGAAGTGTTTTGAAACATTTTAAAATAAATTTTAAAAGCGTTTCAAAATATTTTAGAAGCGTTTCAAAATATTTTAGAAGTGTTTCAAAATATTTTAAAAGTGTTTTAAAATATCTTGGAAGTGTTTTACAATATTTTAAAATGTTATAAAAATCCTTAAAAACATTTTACAAAATTTTTAAAATATTTTAAACGAGTTTTATAATGTGTTAAATACATTTAAATGTGTTTAAAAGCACGCTATAACAGTTTAAAAAGTTTTTTATAATGTTTTTAAAACAATTTTTTTACGATTTCATTAAAGACATTTACTAAAAATGATTAAACACTTTAAATATTTGATTTAAACATATTAATAAAAATTTAGAATATTTTATAAAATCTTCGAACCATTTATAAAAATTATTGAATGTCAGATTTATAAGCTTAACTTGATAAGCGTTTTACAATATTTTAAAATATTTTGAAATGTTATAAAAATCCTTTAAAATATTTTACAAAGTTTTTAAAATATTTTAAAAGAGCTTTATAATGTCTGAAAAACATTTTAAACGTAGATAGTTCGTTAAAAAATAATAGACGCATGCTAAAATTTTCGGTTTTGATATCCAAGAGCATTTTTGGATACCAAATTTGGAGATGCAAGCGTGGCCCCAGATGCACAAAGTGACGAATTGAGTTCGGACCTCATTTCGGATGATCCATGAAAAACGAACGGATGCGAATATCGAGGGCTAAACTTTTCGGTTTAAAAAATCGAGAGCATATTTGGATACCCATTTTGGAGATGCAAGCGTGGCCCCACATGCACAAAGTGATGAATTGATTTAGGGACTCAATTCGAACGATCCATAAAAAACGAATAGACGCAGATATCGGGGTTGAAATTTTCATTTTTGAAATTCGAGAGCATATTTGGATACCGCTTTTGGAGATGCAAGTGTGCCCCCGCATGAACAAAGTGACGAATTGATTTTGGGACTCATTTCGGACGATCATTGAAAACTGAACGAAAGCGGATATTGGGGGTTGAACTTTTCAGTTTTGAAATTCGAGAGCATATTTGGATACCCATTTTGGAGATGCAAGCGTGGCCCCGCATGCACAAAGTGATGAATTTATTTCGGGACTGATTTCGGACTATCCGTGAAAAATGAACAGACGTGGATATCGGGGGAAGAACTTTTCGGTTTTGAAATCCGAGAGCATATTTGGATACACATTTTGGAGATGCAAGCGTTTCCCCACATGCACAAAGTGACAAATTGATTTCAAGACTCATTTCGGATGATATGTGAAAAACGAACATATGTCGATATCGGGGGCTAAACTTTTCAGTGTTGAAATCCGAGAGCATATTTGGATAACCATTTTGGAGATGCAAGCGTGGCCTCACATGCACAAAGTGACGAATTGATTTAGGGACTCATTTTGGATGACCCGTAAAAAGACAGGATGCTCAAAGACTAAATTTTACGTTTTGAAATCGGTATTTGGATACCCATTTTGAAGATACGCGTGCTACCATAGGAACAGAATGACTAATTGATTTTCGGGATTCATTTTGCATGATCATGAAAAATGAACAAGCGGATATTGGGGTTCAAGTCTCAGTTTCAGAATTGAGGATCATATCAGATGCATTTTGGAGATGGCGTGGCCACTGCATGCAAAGTGTCATATTTATTTGAGGTCGATTTCGGGCATTCGAAGTGAAATCTGACGGACGCGGATATAGGAGGTTGAACTTTTTGGTTTTGAAATCCGAGCATATTTGGATACCCATTTTGAGATGCAAGTGTGACCCTTGTACAAAGTGACAAATCGATTTCGCGACTCATTTCGGATGATCCGTGAAAAACGAATAGACGCAGATAACGGGGGCTGAAATTTTCGATTTTGAAATATGAGAGCATATTTGGATACCCATTTTGGAGATGAAAGCGTGGCCTCGGATGCACAAAGTGACAAATTGAGTTTGGGCCTCATTTTGGACGATCCGTGAAAAACGAACGGACGCGAATATCAGGGGCTAAACTTTTCGGTTTTGAAATCTGAGAGCATATTTGGATACCCATTTTGGAGATGCAAGCGTGGCCCCAGATGAACAAAGTGACGAATTGACTTCGGGACTCAATTCAGACGATCCGTGAAAGATGAAAAGACGTGGATATCGGGGGCTGAACTTTTCGGTTGTGAAATCTGAGAGCATATTTGGATACCCATTTGGGAGATGCAAGTGTGGCCCCGCACATGCACAAAGTGATGATTTCAAGACTCATTGTTTAGGATGGTTAAATGATAAAAAGAATAGCGTGGAAGAAATAATTAAACTTTTCGGTTTTGATGTCAGAGAGCATATTTGGATACCCATTTTGGAGATGCAAGTGTAGCCCCCAGGATGCACAAAGTGGCCGAATTAGTTCGGACCTCATTTCGGATGATCCATGAAAAACAGCAGAGCCATGAATATGAGGGCTAAAATTTCGATTTTAAATCCAAGAGCATATTGGATACCTATTTTGGGGATGCAAGTGTGGCCCGGATGCACAAAGTGCAATTGATTTCGGGATTCATTTCAGACGATTTGTGAAAAATGAATGAACACGGATATCGGGGGCTGAACTTTTCGGTTTTGAAATCTGAGAGCATATTTGGATACACTTTTAAAACGTTTTAAAATGCTTTACAAGTTTTTGAAAAGGATTTAAAAGCGTTTTAAAACAATTTAAACCTTTTTTAAAATATTGTAAAAGCTTTCTAAAAACATTTTTAAACCGTTTTAAAACACTTTTAAAACGTTTTAAAATGCTTTACAAGTTTTTTAAAAGGATTTAAAAAGGTTTTAAAACATTTTAAAAGTGTTTTGAAACATTTTAAAATAAATTTAAAACATTTTAGAAGTGTTTTGAAACATTTTAAAATAAATCTTAAAAGCATTTCAAAATATTTTAAAAGTGTTTCAGAATATCTTAAAAGTGTTTTGAAATATCTTGAAAGTGTTTTACAATATTTTGAAATGTTATAAAAATCCTTTAAAACATTTTACAACTTTTTAAAAATATTTTAAAAGAGTTTCATAATGTCTTAAAAACATTTTTAACATGTTTAGAATCATGTTATAGCATTTTAAAAAGTGTTTTATAATGTTTTTAAAAATATTATTTTTTACGATTTTATTAAAAAGATTTACTAAAAACAATTAAATGCTTTAAATATTTGATTTAAACATATTAATAAGAATTTGGAATATTTTATAAAAGGTTTAAACCATTTTTAAAACATTTATAAAAATTATTGAATGTCGGCTTTATAAGCTTAACTTTATGAAATATTTTGAAATGTTATAAAAATCCTCTAAAATATTTTACAAATTTTTTAAAAATATTTTAAAAGAGTTTTATGATGTGTTAAAAAAATTTTAAACGTGTTTAAAAGCACATTATAACATTTTAAAAAGGGTTTTATAATATTTTTAAAAACGTTTCTTTTTTTACGATTTTATTAAAAACATTTAATAAAAAGATTAAACGCTTTAAATATTTTGTTTAAACATATTAATAAGAATTTAGAATATTTTATAAGAGATTTAAACCATTTATGAAACATTTATAAAAATTATTGCATGTTTATAGTGTTAGCTTTATAAGCTTAACTTTTATTAAATTTTATTTAAAAACGTTTTTAAAACCTAAATAAATGCTTTCAAATATTTTAAATGTGTTTTGAAATGTTTTTCTAACATCGTAAAAACATTCTGAAAACATTTTAAAACCATTTTAAAACACTTTTAAAGCGTTTTAAAATGTTTTACAAGTTTTTAAAAAGGATTTAAATATGTTTTAAAACATTTTAAAAGTGTTTTGAAACATTTTAAAATAAATTTAAAACATTTTAAAAGTGTTTTGAAGCATTTTAAAAGTGTTTTGAAACATTTTAAAAGTGTTTCAAAATATTTAAAAGTGTTCAAAAATATCTAAAGCGTTTGACAACATTTTGAAATATTTTAAAATTTATAAAAATCTTTTAAAACATTTTACAAATTTTTAAAAATATTTTAAAAGGGTTTTAAGATGTCTTCAAAACATTTTAAAAGCACATTATAACATTTTAAAAAGTGTTTTATAATGTTTCTAAAAATGTTTTTTTTTACGATTTTATTAAATGTGTTTATTTTTAAAACACTTTTAATATAAATTTAAAATATTTTAGAAGTGTTTGGAGATGCAAGCGTGGCCCCGCATGCACAGAGTGATGAATTTATTTCAGCGCTGATTTCAGACTATCCGTGAAAAATGAACAGACGTGGATATCGGGGGCAGAAATTTTCGGTTTTGAAATCCGAGAGCATATTTGGATACACATTTTGGAGATGCAAGCGTTTCCCCACATGCACAAAGTGACAAATTGATTTGAGGACTCATTTCGGATGATCCGTGAAAAACGAACATACGTGGATATCGGGGGCTAAACTTTTCAGCTTTTAAATCCGAGAGCATATTTGGATAACCATTTTGGAGATGCAAGCATGTCCTCACATGCACAAAGTGACGAATTGATTTAGGGACTCATTTTGGATGACCCGTAAAAAACGAACGGACGCGGATGTCGGGGGCTAAAATTTTCATTTTTGAAATCTGAGAGTATATTTGGATACCCATTTTGGAGATGCAAGCATCCCCCCGCAGGAACAAAATGACGAATTGATTTCGGGATTCATTTTGGATGATCCTTGAAAAATGAACAAATGCGGATATTGGGGGTTGAAATTTTTGGTTTTTAAATTCGAAAGCATATCTGGATACCCATTTTGGAGATGAAAGCGTGGCCCCGCATGGAAAAAGTGACAAATTTATTTCAGGACTGATTTCAGACGATCCGTGAAAAACAAACGGACGCGGATATCAGGGGTTGAACTTTTTGGTTTTGAAATCCGAGAGCATATTTGGATAACCATTTTGGAGATGCAAGTGTGGCCCCGCATGCACAAAGTGACAAATCGATTTCGTGACTCATTTCGGATGATTCGTTAAAAACGAACAGACGCAGATAACGGGGGCTGAAATTTTCGATTTTGAAATATGAGAGCATATTTGGATACCCATTTTGGAGATGAACGCGTGGCCTCGGATGCACAAAGTGACAAATTGAGTTTGGGCCTCATTTTGGACGATCCGTGAAAAAAAAACGGACGCGAATATCGAGGGCTAAACTTTTCAGTTTTGAAATCTGAGAGCATATTTGGATACCCATTTTGGAGATGAAAGCGTGGCCCCAGATGAACAAAGTGACGAATTGACTTCGGAACTCAACTCAGACGATCCGTGAAAAGTGAAAAGATGTGGATATCGGGGGCTGAACTTTTCGGTTGGGAAATCTGAGAGAATATTTGGATACCCATTTTGGAGATGTAAGCATGGCCCCGCATGCACAGAGTGAAAAATTGATTTCGAGACTCATTTCGGATGGTTCGCGAAAAAAGAACAGACGTGGAAGATGGGGCTAAAATTTTCGGTTTTGATATCCGAGAGCATATTTGGATACCCATTTCAGAGATGCAAGTGTGGCCCCAGATGCACAAAGTGACGAGTTGAGTTTGGACCTCATTTCGGATGATCCATGAAAAACAAACAGACGCGAATATCGAGGGCTAAAATTTTCGGTTTTAAAATCCGAGAGCATATTTGGATACCTATTTTGGAGATGCAAGTGTGGCCCCGAATGCACAAAGTGACGAATTGATTTCGGGATTCATTTCATACGATTTGTGAAAAATGAATGAACACAGATATCGGGGGCTGAACTTTTCGGTTTTGAAATCTGAGAGCATATTTGGATACACTTTTAAAACGTTTTAAAATGCTTTACAAGTTTTTGAAAAGGATTTTAAAACGTTTTAAAACATTTTAAACCTTTTTAAAAATATTGTAAAAGCTTTCTAAAAACATTTTTAAACCGTTTTAAAACACTTTTAAAACGTTTTAAAATGCTTTACAAGTTTTTTAAAAGGATTTAAAAAAGTTTTAAAACATTTTAAAAGTGTTTTGAAACATTTTAAAATAAATTTAAAACATTTTAGAAGTGTTTTGAAACATTTTAAAATAAATCTTAAAAGCATTTCAAAATATTTTAAAAGCGTTTCAGAATATCGTAAAAGTGTTTTGAAATATCTTGAAAGTGTTTTACAATATTTTGAAATGTTATAAAAATCCTTTAAAACATTTTACAACTTTTTAAAAATATTTTAAAAGAGTTTCATAATGTCTTAAAAACATTTTTAACATGTTTATAATCATGTTATAGCATTTTAAAAAGTGTTTTATAATGTTTTTAAAAATATTATTTTTTACGATTTTATTAAAAAGATTTACTAAAAATGATTAAACGCTTTAAATATTTGATTTAAATATATTAATAAGAATTTGGAATATTTTATAAAAGGTTTAAACTTTGAAATACTTTGAAATATTCTGAAATACTTTGAAATGTTATAAAAATCCTCTAAAATATTTTACAAATTTTTTAAAATTTTTTTAAAAGAGTTTTATGATGTGTTAAAAACATTTTAAACGTGTTTAAAAGCACATTATAACATTTTAAAAAGGGTTTTATAATATTTTTAAAAACGTTTCTTTTTTTAAGATTTTATTAAAAACATTTAATAAAAATATGAAACGCTTTAAATATTTGATTTAAACATATTAATAAGAATTTAGAATATTTTATAAGAGATTTAAACCATTTATGAAACATTTATAAAAATTATTGCATGTTTATAATGTTAGCTTTATAAGCTTAACTTTTATTAAATTTGATTGAAAAACATTTTTAAAACCTAAATAAATGCTTTCAAATATTTTAAATGTGTTTTGAAATGTTTTTCTAACATTGTAAAAGCATTCTGAAAACATTTAAAAACCATTTTAAAACACTTTTAAAACGTTTTAAAATGTTTCACAAGTTTTTAAAAATGATTTAAATATGTTTTAAAACATTTTAAAAGTGTTTTGAAATATTTTAAAATAAATTTAAAACATTTTAAAAGTATTTTTAAACATTTTAAAATAAATTTAAAACATTTTAAAAGTGTTTTGAAGCATTTTAAAAGTGTTTTGAAACATTTTAAAAGCGTTTCAAAATATTTAAAAGTGTTCAAAAATATCTAAAGCGTTTGACAATATTTTGAAATATTTTAAAATTTATAACAATCTTTTAAAACATTTTACAAATTTTTAAAAATATTTTAAAAGGGTTTTAAGATGTCTTCAAAACATTTTAAAAGCACATTATAACATTTAAAAAAGTGTTTTATAATGTTTCTAAAACTGTTTTTTTTTACGATTTTATTAAATGTGTTTATTTTAAAACACTTTTAATATAAATTTAAAATATTTTAGAAGTGGTTGGAGATGCAAGCGTGGCCCTGCATGCACAAAGTGATGAATTTATTTCGGCGCTGATTTCGGACTATCCGTGAAAAATGAACTAACGTGGCTATCGGGGGCAGAACTTTTCGGTTTTGAAATCCGAGAGCATATTTGGATACACATTTTGGAGATGCAAGCGTTTCCCCACATGCAAAAAGTGACAAATTGATTTGAGGACTCATTTCGGATGATCCGTGAAAAACGAACATACGTGGATATCGGGGGCTAAACTTTTCAGTTTTGAAATCCGAGAGCATATTTAGATAACCATTTTGGAGATGCAAGCGTGGCCTCACATCCACAAAGTGACGAATTGATTTAGGGACTCATTTTGGATGACCCGTAAAAAACGAACGGACACGGATGTCGTGGGCTAAAATTTTCGTTTTTGAAATCTGAGAGTATATTTGGATACCCATTTTGGAGATGCAAGCATGCCCCCGCAGGAACAAAATGACGAATTGATTTCGGGATTCATTTTGGATGATCCTTGAAAAATGAACAAATGCGGATATTGGGGGTTGAAATTTTCGGTTTTGAAATTCGAGAGCATATCTAGATACCCATTTTGGAGATGAAAGCATGGCCCCGCATGGACAAAGTGACAAATTTATTTCGGGATTGATTTTAGACGATCCGTGAAAAACAAACGGACACGGATATCAGGGGTTGAACTTTTTGGTTTTGAAATCCGAGAGCACATTTGGATACCCATTTTGGAGATGCAAGTGTGGCCCTGCATGCACAAAGTGACAAATCGATTTCGCGACTCATTTCGGATGATCCGTGAAAAACGAACATACGCAGATAACAGGGGCTGAAATTTTCGATTTTGAAATATGAGAGCATATTTGGATACCCATTTTGGAGATGAACGCGTGGCCTCAGATGCACAAAGTGAAAAATTGAGTTTGGGCCTCATTTTGGACGATCCGTGAAAAACGAACGGACGCGAATATCGAGGGCTAAACTTTTCGGTTTTGAAATCTGAGAGCATATTTGGATACCCATTTTGGAGATGCAAGCGTGGGCCCAGATGAACAAAGTGACGAATTGACTTCGGGGCTGAACTCAGACGATCCGTGAAAAATGAAAAGACGTGGATATCGGGGGCTGAACTTTTCGATTGTGAAATATGAAAGCATATTTGGATACCCATTTTGGAGATGCAAGCGTGGCCCCGCATGCACAAAGTGACAAATTGATTTCGGGACTCATTTCTTACGGTTCGTGAGAAGGGAACAGACGTGGAAGATGGGGCTAAACTTTTCAGTTTTGATATCCGAGAGCATATTTGGATACCCATTTTGGAGATGCAAGTGTGGCCCCAGATGCACAAAGTGACGAATTGAGTTCGGACCTCATTTCGGATGATCTGTTAAAAACAAACGGACGCGAATATCGAGGGATAAAATTTTCGGTTTTAAAATCCGAGAGCATATTTGGATACCTATTTTGGAGATGCAAGTGTGGCCCCGGATGCACAAAGTGACGAATTGATTTCGGGATTCATTTCAGAAGATTTGTGAAAAATGAATGAACACAGATATCGGGGGCTGAACTTTTCGGTTTTGAAATCTGAGAGCATATTTGGATACACTTTTAAAACGTTTTAAAATGGTTTACAAGTTTTTGAAAAGGATTTAAAAACGTTTTAAAACATTTTAAACCTTTTTTAAAATATTGTAAAAGCTTTCTAAAAACATTTTTAAACCATTTTAAAACACTTTTAAAACATTTTAAAATGCTTTACAAGTTTTTTGAAAGGATTTAAAAACGTTTTAGAACATTTTAAAAGTGTTTTGAAACATTTTAAAATAAATTTAAAAAAAATTAAAAGTGTTTTGAAACATTTCAAAATAAATCTTAAAAGCATTTCAAAATATTTTAAAAGCGTTTCAGAATATCTTAAAAGTGTCTTGAAATATCTTGATAGTGTTTTACAATATTTTGAAATGTTATAAAAATCCTTTAAAACATTTTACAACTTTTTAAAAAAATTTTAAAAGAGTTTCATAATGTCTTAAAAACATTTTTAACTTGTTTAAAATCATGTTATAGCATTTTAAAAAGTGTTTTATAATGTTTTTAAAAATATTATTTTTACGATTTTATTAAAAAGATTTACTAAAAATGATTAAACGCTTTAAATATTTGATTTAAACATATTAATAAGAATTTGGAATATTTTATAAAAGGTTTAAACCATTTTTAAAACATTTATAAAAATTATTGAATGTCGGCTTTATAAGCTTAACTTTATGAAATATTTTGAAATGTTATAAAAATCCTCTAAAATATTTTACAAATTTTTTAAAAATATTTTAAAAGAGTTTTATGATGTGTTAAAAACATTTTAAACATGTTTAAAAGCACATTATAACATTTTAAAAAGGGTTTTATAATATTTTTAAAAACGTTTCTTTTTTTACGATTTTATTAAAAACATTTAATAAAAGGATTAAATGCTTTAAATATTTGATTTAAACATATTGAGAAGAATTTAGAATATTTTATAACAGATTTAAACCATTTATGAAACATTTATAAAAATTATTGCATGTTGATAATGTTAGCTTTATAAGCTTAACTTTTATTAAATTTTATTTAAAAACGTTTTTAAAACCTAAATAAATGCTTTCAAATATTTTAAATGTGTTTTGAAATGTTTTTCTAACATTGTAAAAGCATTCTGAAAACATTTAAAAACCATTTTAAAAGACTTTTAAAACATTTTAAAATGTTTTACAAGTTTTTAAAAAGGATTTAAATATGTTTTAAAACATTTTAAAAGTGTTTTGAAACATTTTAAAATAAATTTAAAACATTTTAAAAGTGTTTTGAAGCATTTTAAAAGCGTTTTGAAACATTTTAAAATAAATTAAAAGCATTTTAAAATCATTTCAAAATATTTAAAATTGTTCAAAAATATCTTAAGCGTTTGACAATATTTTGAAATATTTTAAAATTTATAAAAATCTTTTAAAACATTTTACAAATTTTTAAAAATATTTTAAAAGCGTTTTATGATGTCTTCAAAACATTTTAAAAGCATATTATAACATTTTAAAAAGTGTTTTATAATGTTTCTAAAAACGTTTTTTTTACGATTTTATTAAATGTGTTTATTTTAAAACACTTTTAATATAAATTTAAAATATTTTAGAAGTGTTTTGAAATATTTAAAAATAAATTTAAAACATTTTAAAAGTGTTTCAAAATATTTTACAAGTGTTTTAAAATATCTTGAAAGCGTTTTTTACAATATTTTGAAATTTTTTGAATGATTTTGAAATATTTTGAAATGTTATAAAACTCCTTTAAAACATTTTACAAATTTGTAAAAATATTTTAAACGAGTTTTATAATGTCTTAAAAACATTTTAAATGTGTTTAAAAGCACGTTATAACATTGTAAAAAGTGTTTTATAATGTTTTTAAAAACGTTTTTTTTTTTTTTACGATTTTATTAAAAATCATTAAACACTTTAAATATTTGATTTAAGCATATCAATAAGAATTTAGAATATTTTATAAAAGCTTTAAACCATTTATAAAACCTTTATAAAAATTATTAAATGTTTATAATGTCAACTTTATTAGTTTAACTTTTATTAAATGTTATTTATAAACCTTTTAAAAAATGAAATAAATGCTTTTAAATATTTTAAAAGAATTTTAAAAGTGTTTTGAAATGTTTTTAAAACATTGTAAAGGATTTCTAAAAGCATTTTTAAACCATTTTAAAACACTTTTAAAACATTTTAAAATGCTTTACAAGTTCTTCAATAGGTTCTGAAAACTTTTTAAAACATTTTAAAAGCGTTTTGAAACATTTTAAAATAAATTTAAAACATTTTAGAAGTGTTTTGAAACATTTTAAAATAAATTTTAAAAGCGTTTCAAAATATTTTAGAAGCGTTTCAAAATATTTTGGAAGCGTTTCAAAATATTTTGGAAGTGTTTCAAAATATTTTAAAAGTGTTTTAAAATATCTTGGAAGTGTTTTACAATATTTTGAAATGTTATAAAAATCCTTTAAAACATTTTACAATTTTTTTAAAATATTTGAAACGAGGTTTATAATGTCTTAAATACATTTAAATGTGTTTAAAAGCACGCTATAACATTTTAAAAAGTTTTTTATAATGTTTTTAAAACAATTTTTTTTACGATTTCATTAAATTTTTTTACTAAAAATGATTAAACGCTTTAAATATTTGATTTAAACATATTAATAAAATTTTAGAATATTTTATAAAAGCTTTAAACCGTTTATAAAAATTATTGAATGTTAGATTTATAAGCTTAACTTGATAAGCGTTTTACAATATTTTGAAATATTTTAAAATATTTTGAAATGTTATAAAAATCCTTTAAAATATTTTACAAAGTTTTTAAAATATTTTAAGAGAGCTTTATAATGTCTGAAAAACATTTTAAATGTAGATAGTTCGTTAAAAAGGAATAGACGCAGGCTAAACTTTTCGGTTTTGATATCCGAGAGCATATTTGGATATCCATTTTGGAGATGCAAGCGTGGCCCCAGATGCACAAAGTGACGAATTGAGTTCGGACGTCATTTCGGATGATCAGGTAGAAAAATGAGAACGGATCATACGGAGTATCGAGGGCTAAACTTTTCGGTTTAAAAATTTAAGAGCATAATTGGATACCCATTTTGGAGATACAAGCGTGGCCCCACATAAACAAAGTGATGAATTTATTTAGGGACTCATTACGAACGATCCATAAAAAATGAACAGACGCAGATATCGGGGTTGAAATTTTCATTTTTGAAATTCGAGAGCATATTTGGTTACCCATTTTGGAGATGCAAGTGTGCCCCTGCATGAACAAAGTGACGAATTGATTTTGGGACTCATTGCGGACGATCTTTGAAAACTGAACGAAAGCAGATATTGGGGGTTGAACTTTTCAGTTTTGAAATTCGAGAGCATATTTGGATACCCATTTTGGGGATGCAAGCATGGCTCCGCATGCACAAAGTGATGAATTTATTTCGAGACTGATTTCGGACTATCCGTGAAAAATGAACGGACGTGGATATCGGGGGCAGAGCATTTCGGTTTTGAAATCCGAGAGCATATTTGGATACACATTTTGGAGATGCGGCAATTTCGCACATACCTGAAATTGACAGTTGGGCAGACTCATTTCGGATGGTATGTGGCGATAGACATATGTCGATATCGGGGCTAAAATACTTCATGGGGAAATACGAGCATATTTGGAAATTTGGATGACCATTTTGGAGATGCAAGCGTGGCCTCACATGCACAAAGTGACGAATTGATTTAGGGACTCATTTTGGATGATCCGTAAAAAACGAACGGACGCGGATGTTGGGGGCTAAAATTTTCGTTTTTGAAATCTGAGAGTATATTTGGATACCCATTTTGGAGATGCAAGTGTGCCCCCGCAGGAAAAGAATGACGAATTGATTTCGGGATTCATTTTGGATGATCCTTGAAAATTGTACAAATGCAGATATTGGGGGTTGAAATTTTCGGTTTTTAAATTCGAGATCATATCTGGATACCCATTTTGGAGATGAAAGCGTGGCCCCGCATGCACAAAGTGACAAATTTATTTCGGGACTGATTTCAGACGATCCGTGAAAAACGAACGGACGCGGATATCAGGGGTTGAACTTTTTGGTTTTGAAATCCGAGAGCATATTTGGATACCCATTTTGGAGATGCAAGTGTGGCCCGTCATGCACAAAGTGACAAATTGATTTCGCGACTCATTTCGGATGATCCGTGAAAAACGAATAGACGCAGATAACGGGGGCTGAAATTTTCGATTTTGAAATATGAGAGCATATTTGGATACCCATTTTGGAGATGAAAGCGTGGCCTCGGATGCACAAAGTGACAAATTGAGTTTGGGCATCATTTTGGATGATCCGTGAAAAACGAACAAACGCGAATATCGGGGGCTAAACTTTTCGGTTTTGAAATCTGAGAGCATATTTGGATACCCATTTTGGAGATGCAAGCGTGGCCCCAGATGAACAAAGTGGCGAATTGACTTCGGGACTCAACTACGTCAAGTGAAAGATGAAAAGGCATTGTCAGGGGGAGTGAACTTTCGGTTGAAATCGAGAGCATATTTGGATACCCATTTTGGAGATACAAGTGCGGCCCCAGATGCACAAAGTGATGAATTGAGTTCGTACCTCATTTCGGATGATCCGTGAAAAACAAACGCACGCGAATATCGAGGTCTAAACTTTTCGGTTTTAAAATCCGAGAGCATATTTGGATACCTATTTTGGAGATGCAAGTGTGGCCCAGGATGCACAAAGTGACGAATTGATTTCGGGATTCATTTCAGACGATTTGTGAAAAATGAATGAACACAGATATCGGGGGCTGAACTTTTCGGTTTTGAAATCTGAGAGCATATTGGACTATTTTGGGGATGCAAGTGTGTGGGATGCACAAAGTGACGGGTGTTTGGGATTCATTTGGACGATTTGTGAAAAATGAATGAACACAGAGATATCGGGGGAATTTGAACTTTTAGGTTTTTAAGTACGAGCATATTAGACCTTTTTACTTTTAAAGCATTTTAAAATTCTTTACAAGTTTTTGAAAAGGAGATTTAAAAAAGTTTTAAAACATTTTAAACCTTTTTAAAATATTGTAAAGCTTTCTAAAAATTATTTTTAAACCATTTTAAAACACTTTTAAAACATTTTAAAATGCTTTACAAGTTTTAAAAGGATTTAAAAAGGTTTTAGAACATTTTAAAAGTGTTTTGAAACATTTTAAAATAAATTTAAAACATTTTAGAAGTGTTTTTGAAACATTTCAAAATAAATCTTAAAAAGAATTTAGAATATTTTATAACAGATTTAAACCATTTATGAAACATTTATAAAAATTATTGCATGTTTATAATGTTAGCTTTATAAGCTTAACTTTTATTAAATTTTATTAAAAAACGTTTTTAAAACCTAAATAAATGCTTTCAAATATTTTAAATGTGTTTTGAAATGTTTTTCTAACATTGTAAAAGCATTCTGAAAACATTTAAAAACCATTTTAAAACACTTTTAAAACATTTTAAAATGTTTTAAAAGTTTTTAAAAATGATTTAAATATGTTTTAAAACATTTTAAAAGTGTTTCGAAATATTTTAAAATAAATTTAAAACATTTTAAAAGTGTTTTGAAACATTTTAAAATAAATTTAAAACATTTTAAAAGTGTTTTGAAGCATTTTAAAAGTGTTTTGAAACATTTTAAAAGCGTTTCAAAATATTTAAAAGTGTTCAAAAATATCTAAAGCGTTTGACAATATTTTGAAATATTTTAAAATTTATAACAATCTTTTAAAACATTTTACAAATTTTTAAAAATATTTTAAAAGGGTTTTAAGATGTCTTCAAAACATTTTAAAAGCACATTATAACATTTAAAAAAGTGTTTTATAATGTTTCTAAAACTGTTTTTTTTTACGATTTTATTAAATGTGTTTATTTTAAAACACTTTTAATATAAATTTAAAATATTTTAGAAGTGGTTGGAGATGCAAGCGTGGCCCTGCATGCACAAAGTGATGAATTTATTTCGGCGCTGATTTCGGACTATCCGTGAAAAATGAACTAACGTGGCTATCGGGGGCAGAACTTTTCGGTTTTGAAATCCGAGAGCATATTTGGATACACATTTTGGAGATGCAAGCGTTTCCCCACATGCAAAAAGTGACAAATTGATTTGAGGACTCATTTCGGATGATCCGTGAAAAACGAACATACGTGGATATCGGGGGCTAAACTTTTCAGTTTTGAAATCCGAGAGCATATTTAGATAACCATTTTGGAGATGCAAGCGTGGCCTCACATCCACAAAGTGACGAATTGATTTAGGGACTCATTTTGGATGACCCGTAAAAAACGAACGGACACGGATGTCGGGGGCTAAAATTTTCATTTTTGAAATCTGAGAGTATATTTGGATACCCATTTTGGAGATGCAAGCATGCCCCCGCAGGAACAAAATGACGAATTGATTTCGGGATTCATTTTGGATGATCCTTGAAAAATGAACAAATGCGGATATTGGGGGTTGAAATTTTCGGTTTTTAAATTCGAGAGCATATCTGGATACCCATTTTGGAGATGAAAGCATGGCCCCGCATGCACAAAGTGACAAATTTATTTCGGGACTGATTTCAGACGATCCGTGAAAAACGAACGGACGCGGATATCAGGGGTTGAACTTTTTGGTTTTGAAATCCGAGAGCATATTTGGATACCCATTTTGGAGATGCACGTGTGGCCCCTCATGCACAAAGTGACAAATTGATTTCGCGACTCATTTCGGATGATCCGTGAAAAACGAATAGACGCAGATAACGGGGGCTGAAATTTTCGATTTTGAAATATGAGAGCATATTTGGATACCCATTTTGGAGATGAAAGCGTGGCTCGGATGCACAAAGTGACAAATTGATTTTGGGCATCATTTTGGATGATCCGTGAAAAACGAACAAACGCGAATATCAGGGGCTAAACTTTTCGGTTTTGAAATCTGAGAGCATATTTGGATACCCATTTTGGAGATGCAAGCGTGGCCCCAGATGAACAAAGTGACGAATTGACTTCGGGACTCAATTCAGACGATCCATGAAAAATGAAAAGACGTGGATATCGGGGGCTGAAATTTTCGGTTGTGAAATCTGAGAGCATATTTGGATACCCATTTTGGAGATGCAAGCGTGGCCCCGCATGCACAAAGTGACAAATTGATTTCGGGACTCATTTCTGATGGTTCGTGAAAAAAGAACAGACGTGGAAGATGGGGCTAAACTTTTCGGTTTTGATATCCGAGAGCATATTTGGATACCCATTTTGGAGATGCAAGTGTGGCCCCAGATGCACAAAGTGACGAATTGAGTTCGGACCTCATTTCGGATGATCCGTGAAAAACAAACGGACGCGAATATCGAGGGCTAAACTTTTCGGTTTTAAAATCCGAGAGCATATTTGGATACCTATTTTGGAGATGCAAGTGTGGCCCCGGATGCACAAAGTGACGAATTGATTTCGGGATTCATTTCAAACGATTTGTGAAAAATGAATGAACACAGATATCGGGGGCTGAACTTTTCGGTTTTGAAATCTGAGAGCATATTTGGATACACTTTTAAAACGTTTTAAAATGCTTTACAAGTTTTTGAAAAGGATTTAAAAACGATTTAAAACATTTTAAACCTTTTTTAAAATATTGTAAAAGCTTTCTAAAAACATTTTTAAACCGTTTTAAAACAGTTTTAAAACGTTTTAAAATGCTTTACAAGTTTTTTAAAAGGATTTAAAAACGTTTTAAAACATTTTAAAAGTGTTTTGAAACATTTTAAAATAAATTTAAAAAATTTTAGAAGTGTTTTGAAACATTTCAAAATAAATCTTAAAAGCATTTCAAAATATTTTAAAAGTGTTTCAGAATATCTTAAAAGTGTTTTGAAATATCTTGAAAGTGTTTTACAATATTTTGAAATGATATAAAAATCCTTTAAAACATTTTACAACTTTTTAAAAATATTTTAAAAGAGTTTCATAATGTCTTAAAAACATTTTTAACTTGTTTAGAATCATGTTATAGCATTTTAAAAAGCGTTTTATAATGTTTTTAAAAATATTATTTTTTACGATTTTATTAAAAGGATTTACTAAAAATGTGTAAACGCTTTAAATATTTGATTTAAACATATTAATAAGAATTTGGAATATTTTATAAAAGGTTTAAACCATTTTTAAAACATTTATAAAAATTATTGAATGTCAGCTTTATAAGCTTAACTTTATGAAATATTTTGAAATATTTTGAAATGTTATAAAAATCCTCTAAAATATTTTACAAATTTTTACAAATATTTTAAAAGAGTTTTATGATGTGTTAAAAACATTTTAAACGTGTTTAAAATCACATTATAACATTTTAAAAAGGGTTTTATAATATTTTTAAAAACGTTTCTTTTTTTACGATTTTATTAAAAACATTTAATAAAGAGATTAAACGCTTTAAATATTTGATTTAAACATATTGAGAAGAATTTAGAATATTTTATAACAGATTTAAACCATTTATGAAACATTTATAAAAATTATTGCATGTTTATAATGTTAGCTTTATAAGCTTAACTTTTATTAAATTTTATTTAAAAACGTTTTAAAAACCTAAATAAATGCTTTCAAATATTTTAAATGTGTTTTGAAATGTTTTTCTAACATTGTAAAAGCATTCTGAAAACATTTAAAAACCATTTTAAAACACTTTTAAAACGTTTTAAAATGTTTTACAAGTTTTTAAAAAGGATTTAAGTATGTTTTAAAACATTTTAAAAGCGTTTTGAAACATTTTAAAATAAATTTAAAATATTTTAAAAGTGTTTTGAAGCATTTTAAAAATGTTTTGAAACATTTTAAAATAAATTTAAAACATTTTAAAAGCATTTCAAAATATTTAAAAGTGTTAAAAAATATCTTAAGCGTTTGACAATATTTTGAAATATTTTGAAATTTATAAAAATCTTTTAAAATATTTTACAAATTTTTAAAAATATTTTAAAAGAGTTTTATGATGTCTTCAAAACATTTTAAAAGCACATTATAACATTTTAAAAAGTGTTTTATAATGTTTCTAAAAACATTTTTTTTACGATTTTATTAAATGTGTTTATTTTAAAACACTTTTGATATAAATTTAAAATATTTTAGAAGTGTTTTGAAACATTTTAAAATAAATTTAAAACATTTTAAAAGCGTTTCAAAATATTTTACAAGTGTTTTAAAATATCTTGAAAGCGTTTTTTACAATATTTTGAAATTTTTTGAATGATTTTGAAATATTTTGAAATGTTATAAAACTCCTTTAAAACATTTTACAAATTTGTAAAAATATTTTAAACGAGTTTTATAATGTCTTAAAAACATTTTAAATGTGTTTAAAAGCACGTTATAACATTGTAAAAAGTGTTTTTTAATGTTTTTAAAAACGTTTTTTTTTTTTGCGATTTTATTAAAAATCATTAAACGCTTTAAATATTTGATTTAAGCATATCAATAAGAATTTAGAATATTTTATAAAAGCTTTAAACCATTTATAAAACCTTTATAAAAATTATTAAATGTTTATAATGTCAGCTTTATTAGTTTAACTTTTATTAAATGTTATTTATAAACCTTTTAAAAAATGAAATAAATGCTTTTAAATATTTTAAAAGAATTTTAAAAGTGTTTTGAAATGTTTTTAAAACATTGTAAAAGCTTTCTAAAAGCATTTTTAAACCATTTTAAAACACTTTTAAAACATTTTAAAATGCTTTACAAGTTCTTCAATAGGTTCTGAAAACATTTTAAAACATTTTAAAAGCGTTTTGAAACATTTTAAAATAAATTTAAAACATTTTAGAAGTGTTTTGAAACATTTTAAAATAAATTTTAAAAGCGTTTCAAAATATTTTAGAAGCGTTTCAAAATATTTTAGAAGCGTTTCAAAATATTTTAAAAGTGCTTTAAAATATCTTGGAAGTGTTTTACAATATTTTGAAATGTTATAAAAATCCCTTAAAACATTTTACAAATTTTTTAAAATATTTTAAACGGGTTTTATAATGTCTTAAATACATTTAAATGTGTTTAAAAGCACGCTATAACATTTTAAAAAGTTTTTTATAATGTTTTTAAAACAATTTTTTTTACGATTTCATTAAAAACATTTACTAAAAATGATTAAACACTTTAAATATTTGATTTAAACATATTAATAAAAATTTAGAATATTTTATAAAATCTTCGAACCATTTATAAAAATTATTGATTGTCAGATTTATAAGCTTAACTTGATAAGCGTTTTACAATATTTTGAAATATTTTAAAATATTTTGAAATGTTATAAAAATCCTTTAAAATATTTTACAAAGTTTTTAAAATATTTTAAAAGAGCTTTATAATGTCTAAAAAACATTTTAAACGTAGATAGTTCGTTAAAAAATAATAGACGCATGCTAAAATTTTCAGTTTTGATATCCGAGAGCATTTTTGGATACCAAATTTGGAGATGCAAGTGTGGCCCCAGATGCACAAAGTGACGAATTGAGTTCGGACGTCATTTCGGATGATCCGTGAAAAATGAACGGATGCGAATATCGAGGGCTAAACTTTTCGGTTTAAAAAATCGAGAGCATATTTGGATACCCATTTTGGAGATGCAAGCGTGGCCCCACATGCACAAAGTGATGAATTGATTTAGGGACTCAATTCGAACGATCCATAAAAAACGAACACACGCAGATATCGGGGTTGAAATTTTCATTTTTGAAATTCGAGAGCATATTTGGATAACCATTTTGGAGATGCAAGTCTGCCCCCACATGAACAAAGTGACGAATCGATTTTGGGACTCATTTCGGACGATCCTTGAAAACTGAACGAAAGTGGATATTGGGGGTTGAAATTTTCAGTTTTGAAATTCGAGAGCATATTTGGATACCCATTTTGGAGATGCAAGCGTGGCCCCGCATGCACAAAATGATGAATTTATTTCGGGACTGATTTCAGACTATCCGTGAAAAATGAACAGACGTGGATATCGGGGGCAGAACTTTTCGGTTTTGAAATCCGAGAGCATATTTGGATACACATTTTGGAGATGCAAGCGTTTCCCCACATGCACAAAGTGACAAATTGATTTCAAGACTCATTTCGGATGATATGTGAAAAACAAACATATGTCGATATCGGGGGCTAAACTTTTCAGTTTTGAAATCCGAGAGCATATTTGGATAACCATTTTGGAGATGCAAGCGTGGCCTCACATGCACAAAGTGACGAATTGATTTAGGGACTCATTTTGGATGACCCGTAAAAAGCGAACGGACGCGGATGTCGGGGGCTAAAATTTTCGTTTTTGAAATCTGAGAGTACATTTGGATACCCATTTTGAAGATGCAAGTGTGCCCCCGCGGGAACAAAATGACTAATTGATTTCGGGATTCATTTTGGATGATCCTTGAAAAATGAACAAAAGCGGATATTGGGGGTTCAAATTTTCGGTTTTTAAATTCGAGATCATATCTGGATACCCATTTTGGAGATGAAAGCGTGGCCCCGCATGCACAAAGTGACATATTTATTTCGGGACTGATTTCAGACATTCCGTGAAATACGAACGGACGCGGATATCAGGGGTTGAACTTTTTGGTTTTGAAATCCGAGAGCATATTTGGATACCCATTTTGGAGATGCAAGTGTGGCCCCGCATGCACAAAGTGACAAATCGATTTCGCGACTCATTTCGGATGTTCCGTGAAAAACGAACAGACGCAGATAACGGGGGCTGAAATTTTCGATTTTGAAATATGAGAGCATATTTGGATACCCATTTTGGAGATGAACGCGTGGCCTCGGATGCACAAAGTGAAAAATTGAGTTTGGGCATCATTTTGGATGATCCGTGAAAAACGAACGGACGCGAATATCGGGGGCTAAACTTTTCGGTTTTGAAATCTGAGAGCATATTTGGATACCCATTTTGGAGATGAAAGCGTGGCCCCAGATGAACAAAGTGACGAATTGACTTCGGAACTCAACTTAGACGATCCGTGAAAGATGAAAAGACGTGGATATCGGGGGCTGAACTTTTCGGTTGGGAAATCTGAGAGCATATTTGGATACCCATTTTGGAGATGCAAGCGTGGCCCCGCATGCACAAAGTGAGAAATTGATTTCGAGACTCATTTCGGATGGTTCGTGAAAAAAGAACAGACGTGGAAGATGGGGCTAAACTTTTCGGTTTTGATATCCGAGAGCATATTTTGATACCCATTTTGGAGATGCAAGTGTGGCCCCAGATGCACAAAGTGACGAATTGAGTTCGGACCTCATTTCGGATGATCCATGAAAAACAAACAGACGCGAATATCGAGGGCTAAACTTTTCAGTTTTAAAATCCAAGAGCATATTTGGATACCTATTTTGGGGATGCAAGTGTGGCCCCGGATGCACAAAGTGACGAATTGATTTCGGGATTCATTTCAGACGATTTGTGAAAAATGAATGAACACAGATATCGGGGGCTGAACTTTTCGGTTTTTAAATCTGAGAGCATATTTGGATACACTTTTAAAACGTTTTAAAATTCTTTACAAGTTTTTGAAAAGGATTTAAAAACGTTTTAAAACATTTTAAACCTTTTTTAAAATATTGTAAAAGCTTTCTAAAAAACATTTTTAAACCATTTTAAAACACTTTTAAAACATTTTAAAATGCTTTACAAGTTTTTTAAAAGGATTTAAAAAGGTTTTAGAACATTTTAAAAGTGTTTTGAAACATTTTAAAATAAATTTAAAACATTTTAGAAGTGTTTTGAAACATTTCAAAATAAATCTTAAAAGCATTTCAAAATATTTTAAAAGCGTTTCAGAATATCTTAAAAGTGTCTTGAAATATCTTGATAGTGTTTTACAATATTTTGAAATGTTATAAAAATCCTTTAAAACATTTTACAACTTTTTAAAAATATTTTAAAGAGTTTCATAATGTCTTAAAAACATTTGTAACGTGTTTAAAATCATGTTATAGCATTTTAAAAAGTGTTTTATAATGTTTTTAAAAATATTATTTTTTACGATTTTATTAAAAAGATTTACTAAAAATGATTAAACGCTTTAAATATTTTATTTAAACATATTAATAAGAATTTGGAATATTTTATAAAATGTTTAAACCATTTTTAAAACATTTATAAAAATTATTGAATGTCAGCTTTATAAGCTTAACTTTATGAAATATTTTCAAATGTTATAAAAATCCTCTAAAATATTTTACAATTTTTAAAAAATATTTTAAAAGAGTTTTATGATGTGCTAAAAACATTTTAAACGTGTTTAAAAGCACATTATAACATTTTAAAAAGGGTTTTATAATATTTTTAAAAACGTTTATTTTTTTACGATTTTATTAAAAACATTTAATAAAAAGATTAAACGCTTTAAATATTTGATTTAAACATATTAATAAGAATTTAGAATATTTTATAGGAGATTTAAACCATTTATGAAACATTTATAAAAATTATTGCATGTTTATAATGTTAGCTTTATGAGCTTAACTTTTATTAAATTTTATTTAAAAACGTTTTTAAAACCTAAATAAATGCTTTCAAATATTTTAAATGTGTTTTGAAATGTTTTTCTAACATTGTAAAAGCATTCTGAAAACATTTAAAAATCATTTTAAAACACTTTTAAAACGTTTTAAAATGTTTTACAAGTTTTTAAAAAGGATTTAAATATGTTTTAAAACATTTTAAAAGTGTTTTGAAACATTTTAAAATAAATTTAAAACATTTTAAAAGTGTTTTGAAGCATTTTAAAAGTGTTTTGAAACATTTTAAAAGTGTTTCAAAATATTTAAAAGTGTTCAAAAATATCTAAAGCGTTTGACAACATTTTGAAATATTTTAAAATTTATAAAAATCTTTTAAAACATTTTACAAATTTTTAAAAATATTTTAAAAGGGTTTTAAGATGTCTTCAAAACATTTTAAAAGCACATTATAACATTTTAAAAAGTGTTTTATAATGTTTCTAAAAATGTTTTTTTTTACGATTTTATTAAATGTGTTTATTTTTAAAACACTTTTAATATAAATTTAAAATATTTTAGAAGTGTTTGGAGATGCAAGCGTGGCCCCGCATGCACAGAGTGATGAATTTATTTCAGCGCTGATTTCAGACTATCCGTGAAAAATGAACAGACGTGGATATCGGGGGCAGAACTTTTCGGTTTTGAAATCCGAGAGCATATTTGGATACACATTTTGGAGATGAAAGCGTTTCCCCACATGCACAAAGTGACAAATTGATTTCAGGACTCATTTCGGATGATCCGTGAAAAACGAACATACGTGGATATCAGGGGCTAATCTTTTCAGTTTTGAAATCCGAGAGCATATTTGGATAACCATTTTGGAGATGCAAGCGTGGCCTCACATGCACAAAGTGACGAATTGATTTAGGGACTCATTTTGGATGACCCGTAAAAAACGAACGGACGCGGATGTCGGGGGCTAAAATTTTCGTTTTTGAAATATGAGAGTATATTTGGATACCCATTATGGAGATGCAAGCATGCCCCCGCAGGAACAAAATGACGAATTGATTTCAGGATTCATTTTGGATGATCCTTGAAAAATGAACAAATGCGGACATTGGGGGTTGAAATTTTCGGTTTTTAAATTCGAGAGCATATCTGGATACCCATTTTGGAGATGAAAGCGTGGCCCCGCATGGACAAAGTGAAAAATTTATTTCGGGACTGATTTCAGACGATCTGTGAAAAACGAACGGACGCGAATATTAGGGGTTGAAATTTTTGGTTTTGAAATCCGAGAGCATATTTGGATACCCATTTTGGAGATGTAAGTGTGGCCCCGCATGCACAAAGTGACAAATCGATTTCGCGACTCATTTCGGATGATCCGTGAAAAACGAACAGACGCAGATAACGGGGGCTGAAATTTTTGATTTTGAAATATGAGAGCATATTTGGATACCCATTTTGGAGATGAAAGCGTGGCCTCGGATGCACAAAGTGACAAATTGAGTTTGGGCCTCATTTTGGACGATCCGTGAAGAACGAACGGACGCGAATATCGGGGGCTAAACTTTTCGGTTTTGAAATCTGAGAGCATATTTGGATACCCATTTTGGAGATGCAAGCATGGCCCCAGATGAACAAAGTGACGAATTGACTTCGGGACTCAATTCAGACGATCCGTGAAAAATGAAAAGACGTGGATATCGGGGGCTGAACTTTTCGGTTGTGAAATCTGAGAGCATATTTGGATACCCATTTTGGAGATGCAAGCGTGGCCCCGCATGCACAAAGTGAAAAATTGATTTCGGGACTCATTTCGGATGGTTCGTGAAAAAAGAACAGACGTGGAAGATGGGGCTAAAATTTTCGGTTTTGATATCCGAGAGCATATTTGGATACCCATTTTGGAGATGCAAGTGCGGCCCCAGATGCACAAAGTGACGAATTGAGTTCGGACCTCATTTCGGATGATCCATGAAAAACAAACGCACGCGAATATCGAGGTCTAAACTTTTCGGTTTTAAAATCCGAGAGCATATTTGGATACCTATTTTGGAGATGCAAGTGTGGCCCCGGATGCACAAAGTGACGAATTGATTTCGGGATTCATTTCAGACGATTTGTGAAAAATGAATGAACACAGACATCGGGGGCTGAACTTTTCGGTTTTGAAATCTGAGAGCATATTTGGATACACTTTTAAAACGTTTTAAAATGCTTTACAAGTTTTTGAAAAGGATTTAAAAAAGTTTTAAAACATTTTAAACCTTTTTTAAAATATTGTAAAAGCTTTCTAAAAACATTTTTAAACCATTTTAAAACACTTTTAAAACGTTTTAAAATGCTTTACAAGTTTTTAAAAGGATTTAAAAACGTTTTAAAACATTTTAGAAGTGTTTTGAAACATTTTAAAATAAATCTTAAAAGCATTTCAAAATATTTTAAAAGCGTTTCAGAATATCTTAAAAGTGTTTTGAAATATCTTGAAAGTGTTTTACAATATTTTGAAATGTTATAAAAATCCTTTAAAACATTTTACAACTTTTTAAAAGTATTTTAAAAGAGTTTCATAATGTCTTAAAAACATTTTTAACGTGTTTAAAATCATGTTATAGCATTTTAAAAAGTGTTTTATAATGTTTTTAAAAATATTATTTTTTACGATTTTATTAAAAAGATTTACTAAAAATGATTAAACGCTTTAAATATTTGATTTAAATATATTAATAAGAATTTGGAATATTTTATAAAAGGTTTAAACCATTTTTAAAACATTTATAAAAATTATTGAATGTCAGCTTTATAAGCTTAACTTTATGAAATATTTTGAAATATTTTCAAATGTTATAAAAATCCTCTAAAATATTTTACAATTTTTTAAAAATATTTTAAAAGAGTTTTATGATGTGTTAAAAACATTTTAAACGTGTTTAAAAGCACATTATAACATTTTAAAAAGGGTTTTATAATATTTTTAAAAACGTTTCTTTTTTTACGATTTTATTCAAAACATTTAATAAAAAGATTAAACGCTTTAAATATTTGATTTAAACATATTGAGAAGAATTTAGAATATTTTATAACAGATTTAAACCATTTATGAAACATTTATAAAAATTATTGCATGTTTATAATGTTAGCTTTATAAGCTTAACTTTTATTAAATTTTATTTAAAAAAGTTTTTAAAACCTAAATAAATGCTTTCAAATATTTTAAATGTGTTTTGAAATGTTTTTCTAACATTGTAAAAGCATTCTGAAAACATTTAAAAACCATTTTAAAACACTTTTAAAACATTTTAAAATGTTTTAAAAGTTTTTAAAAATGATTTAAATATGTTTTAAAACATTTTAAAAGTGTTTCGAAATATTTTAAAATAAATTTAAAACATTTTAAAAGTGTTTTGAAACATTTTAAAATAAATTTAAAACATTTTAAAAGTGTTTTGAAGCATTTTAAAAGTGTTTTGAAACATTTTAAAAGCGTTTCAAAATATTTAAAAGTGTTCAAAAATATCTAAAGCGTTTGACAATATTTTGAAATATTTTAAAATTTATAACAATCTTTTAAAACATTTTACAAATTTTTAAAAATATTTTAAAAGGGTTTTAAGATGTCTTCAAAACATTTTAAAAGCACATTATAACATTTTAAAAAGTGTTTTATAATGTTTCTAAAACTGTTTTTTTTTTACGATTTTATTAAATGTGTTTATTTTAAAACACTTTTAATATAAATTTAAAATATTTTAGAAGTGTTTGGAGATGCAAGCGTGGCCCTGCATGCACAAAGTGATGAATTTATTTCGGCGCTGATTTCGGACTATCCGTGAAAAATGAACAGACGTGGATATCGGGGGCAGAACTTTTCGGTTTTGAAATCCGAGAGCATATTTGGATACACATTTTGGAGATGCAAGCGTTTCCCCACATGCACAAAGTGACAAATTGATTTGAGGACTCATTTCGGATGATCCGTGAAAAACGAACATACGTGGATATCGGGGGCTAAACTTTTCAGTTTTGAAATCCGAGAGCATATTTGGATAACCATTTTGGAGATGCAAGCGTGGCCTCACATCCACAAAGTGACGAATTGATTTAGGGACTCATTTTGGATGATCCGTAAAAAACGAACGGACGCGGATGTCGGGGGCTAAAATTTTCGTTTTTGAAATCTGAGAGTATATTTGGATACCCATTTTGGAGACGCAAGTGTGCCCCCGCAGGAAAAGAATGACGAATTGATTTCGGGATTCATTTTGGATGATCCTTGAAAAATGTACAAATGCGGATATTGGGGGTTGAAATTTTCGGTTTTTAAATTCGAGAGCATATCTGGATACCCATTTTGGAGATGAAAGCGTGGCCCCGCATGCACAAAGTGACAAATTTATTTCAGGACTGATTTCAGACGATCCGTGAAAAACGAACGGACGCGGATATCAGGGGTTGAACTTTTTGGTTTTGAAATCCGAGAGCATATTTGGATACCCATTTTGAGATGCAAGTGTGGCCCCTCATGCACAAAGTGACAAATTGATTTCGCGACCCATTTCTGATGATCCGTGAAAAACGAATAGACGCAGATAACGGGGGCTGAAATTTTCGATTTTGAAATATGAGAGCATATTTGGATACCATTTTTGAGATGAACGCGTGGCCCTGCATGGACGTGCTGACAAATTGAGTTCTGGGCTCTATGGTACCATCCAAGGAAAACCATTTGACGCGAATATCGGGGGCTGAACTTTTCGGTTGTGAAATCTGAGAGCATATTTGGATACCCATTTTGGAGATGCAAGCGTGGCCCCGCATGCACAAAATGAAAAATTGATTTCGGGACTCATTTCGGATCGTTCGTGAAAAAATAACAGACGTGGAAGATGGGGCTAAACTTGTCGGTTTTGATATCCGAGAGCATATTTGGATACCCATTTTGGAGATGCAAGTATGGCCCCAGATGCACAAAGTGACAAATTGAGTTCGGACCTCATTTCGGATGATTCGTGAAAAACAAATGGACGCGAATATCGAGGGCTAAAATTTTCGGTTTTAAAATCCGAGAGCATATTTGGATACCTATTTTGGAGATGCAAGTGTGGCCCCGGATGCACAAAGTGACGAATTGATTTCGGGATTCATTTCAGACGATTTGTGAAAAATGAATGAACAAAGATATCGGGGGCCTGAACTTTTCGGTTTTGAAATATGAGAGCATATTTGGATACACTTTTAAAACGTTTTAGAATGCTTTACAAGTTTTTGAAAAGGATTTAAAAACGTTTTAAAAAATTTTAAACCTTTTTTAAAATAGTGTAAAAGCTTTCTAAAAACATTTTTAAACCATTTTAAAACATTTTAAAATGCTTTACAAGTTTTTTGAAAGGATTTAAAAACGTTTTAGAACATTTTAAAAGTGTTTTGAAACATTTTAAAATAAATTTAAAACATTTTAGAAGTGTTTTGAAACATTTCAAAATAAATCTTAAAAGCATTTCAAAATATTTTAAAAGCGTTTCAGAATATCTTAAAAGTGTCTTGAAATATCTTGATAGTGTTTTACAATATTTTGAAATGTTATAAAAATCCTTTAAAACATTTTACAACTTTTTAAAAATATTTTAAAAGAGTTTCATAATGTCTTAAAAACATTTTTAACATGTTTAGAATCATGTTATAGCATTTTAAAAAGTGTTTTATAATGTTTTTAAAAATATTATTTTTTACGATTTTATTAAAAAGATTTACTAAAAACGATTAAATGCTTTAAATATTTGATTTAAACATATTAATAAGAATTTGGAATATTTTATAAAAGGTTTAAACCATTTTTAAAACATTTATAAAAATTATTGAATGTCAGCTTTATAAGCTTAACTTTATGAAATATTTTGAAATATTTTCAAATGTTATAAAAATCCTCTAAAATATTTTACAATTTTTAAAAAAATATTTTTAAAAGAGTTTTATGATGTGTTAAAAACATTTTAAACGTGTTTAAAAGCACATTATAACATTTTAAAAAGGGTTTTATAATATTTTTAAAAACGTTTCTTTTCTTACGATTTTATTAAAAACATTTAATAAAATGATTAAATGCTTTAAATATTTGATTTAAACATATTAATAAGAATTTAGAATATTTTATAAGAGATTTAAACCATTTATGAAACATTTATAAAAATTATTGCATGTTTATAATGTTAGCTTTATAAGCTTAACTTTTATTAAATTTTATTTAAAAACGTTTTGAAAACCTAAATAAATGCTTTCAAATATTTTAAATGTGTTTTGAAATGTTTTTCTAACATTGTAAAAGCATTCTGAAAATATTTAAAAACCATTTTAAAAGACTTTTAAAACGTTTTAAAATGTTTTACAAGTTTTTAAAAAGGATTTAAATATGTTTTAAAACATTTTAAAAGTGTTTTGAAACATTTTAAAATAAATTTAAAACATTTTAAAAGTGTTTTGAAGAATTTTAAAAGCGTTTCAAAATATTTAAAAGTGTTCAAAAATATCTTAAGCGTTTGACAATATTTTGAAATATTTTAAAATTTATAAAAATCTTTTAAAACATTTTACAAATTTTTAAAAATATTTTAAAAGCGTTTTATGATGTCTTCAAAACATTTTAAAAGCATATTATAACATTTTTAAAAGTGTTTTATAATGTTTCTAAAAACGTTTTTTTTACGATTTTATTAAATGTGTTTATTTTAAAACACTTTTAATATAAATTTAAAATATTTTAGAAGTGTTTTGAAACATTTAAAAATAAATTTAAAACATTTTAAAAGCGTTTCAAAATATTTTACAAGTGTTTTAAAATATCTTGAAAGCGTTTTTTACAATATTTTGAAATTTTTTGAATGATTTTGAAATATTATAAAACTCATTTAAAACATTTTACAAATTTGTAAAAATATTTTAAACGAGTTTTATAATGTCTTAAAAACATTTTAAATGTGTTTAAAATCACGTTATAACATTTTAAAAAGTGTTTTGTAATGTTTTTAAAAACGTTTTTTTTTTGCGATTTTATTAAAAATGATTAAACGCTTTAAATATTTGATTTAAGCATATCAATAAGAATTTAGAATATTTTATAAAAGCTTTAAACCATTTATAAAACCTTTATAAAAATTATTAAATGTTTATAATGTCAACTTTATTAGTTTAACTTTTATTAAATGTTATTTATAAACATTTTAAAAAATGAAATAAATGCTTTTAAATATTTTAAAAGAATTTTAAAAGTGTTTTGAAATGTTTTTAAAACATTGTAAAAGCTTTCTAAAAACATTTTTAAACCATTTTAAAACACTTCTAAAACATTTTAAAATGCTTTACAAGCTCATCAAGAGGTTCTGAAAACGTTTTAAAACATTTAAAAGCATTTTGAAACATTTTAAAATAAATTTAAAACATTTTAGAAGTGTTTTGAAACATTTTAAGGTAAATTTTAAAAGCGTTTCAAAATATTTTAGAAGCGTTTCAAAATATTTTAAAAGTGTTTTAAAATATCTTGGAAGTGTTTTACAATATTTTGAAATGTTATAAAAATCCTTTAAAACATTTTTAAAAATTTTTAAAATATTTGAAACGAGGTTTATAATGTCTTAAATACATTTAAATGTGTTTAAAAGCACGCTATAACATTTTAAAAAGTTTTTTATAATGTTTTTAAAACAATTTTTTTTACGATTTCATTAAAAACGTTTACTAAAAATGATTGAACGCTTTAAATATTTGATTTAAACATATTAATAAAAATTTAGAATATTTTATAAAAGCTTTAAACCATTTATAAAAATTATTGAATGTCAGATTTATAAGCTTAACTTGATAAGTGTTTTACAATATTTTGAAATATTTTAAAATATTTTGAAATGTTATAAAAATCCTTTAAAATATTTTACAAAGTTTTTAAAATATTTTAAAAGAGCTTTATAATGTCTGAAAAACATTTTAAACGTAGATAGTTCGTTAAAAAATAATAGACGCATGCTAAAATTTTCGGTTTTGATATCCGAGAGCATATTTGGATACCCATTTTGGAGATGCAAGCGTGGCCCCAGATGCACAAAGTGACGAATTGAGTTCGGACCTCATTTCGGATGATCCGTGAAAAACGAACGGATACGAATATTGAGGGCTAAACTTTTCGGTTTAAAAATTCGAGAGCATATTTGGATACCCATTTTGGAGATGCAAGCGTGGACCCACATGCACAAATTGATGAATTGATTTAGGGACTCATTTCGAACGATCCATTAAAAACGAACACACGCAGATATCGGGGTTGAAATTTTCATTTTTGAAATTCGAGAGCATATTTGGATACCCATTTTGGAGATGCAAGTGTGCCCCCGCATGAACAAAGTGACGAATCGATTTTGGGACTCATTTCGGACGATCCTTGAAAACTGAACGAAAGCGGATATTGGGGGTTGAAATTTTCAGTTTTGAAATTCGAGAGCATATTTGGATACCCATTTTGCAGATGCAAGCGTGGCCCCGCATGCACAAAGTGATGAATTTATTTCCGAACTGATTTCGGACTATCCGTGAAAAATGAACAGACGTGGATATCGGGGGCAGAAATTTTCGGTTTTGAAATCCGAGAGCATATTTGGATACACATTTTGGAGATGCAATCATTTCCCCACATGCACAAAGTGACAAATTGATTTCAGGACTCATTTTGGATGATCCGTGAAAAACGAACATACGTGGATATCGGGGGCTAAACTTTTGAGTTTTGAAATCCGAGAGCATATTTGGATAACCATTTTCAAGATGCAAGTGTGGCCTCACATGCACAAAGTGATGAATTGATTTAGGGACTCATTTTGGATGACCCGTAAAAAACGAACGGACGCAGATGTCGGGGGCTAAAATTTTTATTTTTGAAATCTGAGAGTATATTTGGATACCCATTTTGGAGATGCAAGTGTGCCCCCGCAGGAACAAAATGATGCGAATATCGAGGGCTAAACTTTTCGTTTTAAAAATTCGAGAGCATATTTGAATATCCATTTTTGAGATGCAAGCGTGGCCCCACATGCACAAAGTGATGAATTGATTTAGGGACTCATTTCGAACGATCCATAAAAAACGAACACACGCAGATATCGAGGTTGAAATTTTCATTTTTGAAATTCGAGAGCATATTTGGATACCCATTTTGCAGATGCAAGTGTGCGCCCGCATGAACAAAGTGACGAATCGATTTTGGGACTCATTTCCGACGATCTTTGAAAACTGAACGAAAGCGGATATTGGGGGTTGAAATTTTTGGTTTTGAAATTCGAGAGCATATATGGATACCCATTTTGGAGATGCAAGCATGGCCCCACATGCACAAAGTGATGAATTTATTTTGGGACTGATTTCGAACTATCCGTGAAAAATGAACAGACGTGGATATCGTGGGCAGAACTTTTCGGTTTTGAAATCCGAGAGCATATTTGGATAAAAATTTTGGAGATGCAAGCGTTTCCCCACATGCACAAAATGACAAATTGATTTCAGGACTCATTTCGGATGATCCGTGAAAAACAAGCATACGTGGATATCGGGGGCTAAACTTTTCAGTTTTGAAAACCGAGAGCATATTTGGATAACCATTTTGGAGATGCAATCGTGGCCTCACATGCACAAAGTGACGAATTGATTTAGGGACTCATTTTGGATGACCCGTAAAAAACGAACAGACGCGGATGTTGGGGTCTAAAATTTTCGTTTTTGAAATCTAAGAGTATATTTGGATACCCATTTTGGAGATGCAAGCATGCCCCCGCAGGAACAAAATGACGAATTGATTTTGGGATTCATTTTGGATGATCCTTGAAAAATGAACAAATGCGGATATTGCGGGTTGAAATTTTCGGTTTTTAAATTCGAGAGCATATCTGGATACCCATTTTGGAGATGAAAGAGTGGCGCCACATGGACAAAGTGACAAATTTATTTCGGGACTGATTTCAGACGATCCGTGAAAAAATGAACGGATGCGGATATTAGGGGTTGAACGTTTTGGTTTTGAAATCCGAGAACATATTTGGATACCCATTTTGGAGATGCAAGTGTGGCCCCGCATGCACAAAGTGACAAATTGAGTTTGGGCCTCATTTCGGACGATCCGTGAAAAACGAACGGATGCAAATATCGGGGGCTAAACTTTTCGGTTTTGAAATCTGAGAGCATATTTGGATACCCATTTTGGAGATACAAGCGTGGCCCCAGATGAACAAAGTGACGAATTGACTTCGGGGCTCAACTCAGACGATCCGTGAAAAATGAAAAGACGTGGATATCGGGGGCTGAACTTTTTGGTTGTGAAATCTGAGAGCATATTTGGATACCCATTTTGGAGATGCAAGCGTGGCCCCGCATGCACAAAGTGACAACTTGATTTCGGGACTCATTTCGGATGGTTCGTGAAAAAAGAACAGACGTGGAAGATGGGGCTAAACTTTTCGGTTTTGATATCCGAGAGCATATTTGGATACCCATTTTGTAGATGCAAGTGTGGCCCCAGATGCACAAAGTGACGAATTGAGTTCGGACCTCATTTCGGATGATCCGTGAAAAACAAACGGATGCGAATATCGAGGGCTAAAATTTTCGGTTTTAAAATCCGAGAGCATATTTGGATACCTATTTTGGAGATGCAAGTGTGGCCCCGGATGCACAAAGTGACGAATTGATTTCGGGATTCATTTCAGATGATTTGTGAAAAATGAATGAACACAGATATCGGGGGCTGAACTTTTCGGTTTTGAAATCTGAGAGCATATTTGGATACACTTTTAAAACGTTTTAAAATGCTTTACAAGTTTTTGAAAAGGATTTAAAAACGCTTTAAAACATTTTAAACCTTTTTTAAAATATTGTAAAAGCCGTCTAAAAACATTTTTAAACCGTTTTAAAACAGTTTTAAAACGTTTTAATATGCTTTACAAGTTTTTTTAAAAGGATTTAAAAACGTTTTAAAACATTTTAAAAGTGTTTTGAAACATTTTAAAATAAATTTAAAACATTTTAGAAGTGTTTTGAAACATTTTAAAATAAATCTTAAAGGCATTTCAAAATATTTTAAAAGCGTTTCAGAATATCTTAAAAGTGTTTTGAAATATCTTGAAAGTGTTTTACAATATTTTGAAATGTTGTAAAAATCCTTTAAAACATTTTACAAATTTTTAAAAATATTTTAAAAGAGTTTCATAATGTCTTAAAAACATTTTTAACGTGTTTAAAATCATGTTATAGCATTTTAAAAGGTGTTTTATAATGTTTTTAAAAATATTATTTTTTACGATTTTATTAAAAAGATTTAGTAAAAATGATTAAACGCTTTAAATATTTGATTTAAACATATTAATAAGAATTTGGAATATTTTATAAAATGTTTAAAACATTTTTAAAACATTTATAAAAATTATTGAATGTTAGCTTTATAAGCTTAACTTTATGAAATATTTTCAAATGTTATAAAAATCCTCTAAAATATTTTACAAATTTTTTAAAAATATTTTAAAAGAGTTTTATGATGTGTTAAAAACATTTTAAACGTGTTTAAAAGCACATTATAACATTTTAAAAAGGGTTTTATAATATTTTTAAAAACGTTTCTTTTTTTACGATTTTATAAAAAACATTTAATAAAAAGATTAAACGCTTTTAATATTTGATTTAAACATATTAATAAGAATTTAGAATATTTTATAAGAGATTTAAACCATTTATGAAACATTTATAAAAATTATTGCATGTTTATAATGTTAGCTTTATAAGCTTAACTTTTATTAAATTTTATTTAAAAACATTTTTAAAACCTAAATAAATGCTTTCAAATATTTTAAATGTGTTTTGAAATGTTTTTCTAACATTGTAAAAGCATTCTTAAAACATTTAAAAACCATTTTAAAACACTTTTAAAACGTTTTAAAATGTTTTACAAGTTTTTAAAAAGGATTTAAATATGTTTTAAAACATTTTAAAAGTGTTTTGAAACATTTTAAAATAAATTTAAAACATTTTAAAAGCGTTTCAAAATATTTAAAAGTGTTCAAAAATATCTTAAGCGTTTGACAATATTTTGAAATATTTTAAAATTTATAAAAATCTCTTAAAACATTTTACAAATTTTTAAAAATATTTTAAAAGAGTTTTATGATGTCTTGAAAACATTTTAAAAGAACATTATAACATTTTAAAAAGTGTTTTATAATGTTTCTAAAAACGTTTTTTTTTTACGATTTTATTAAATGTGTTTATTTTAAAACACTTTTAATATAAATTTAAAATATTTTAGAAGTGTTTTGAAACATTTAAAAATAAATTTAAAACATTTTAAAAGCGTTTCAAAATATTTTACAAAGTGTTTTAAAATATATTGAAAGCGTTTTTTACAATATTTTGAAATTTTTTGAATGATTTTGAAATATTTTGAAATGTTATAAAAATCCTTTAAAACATTTTACAAATTTGTAAAAATATTTTAAACAAGTTTTATAATGTCTTAAAAACATTTTAAATGTGTTTAAAAGCACATTATAACATTTTAAAAAGTGTTTTATAATGTTTTTAAAAACGTTTTTCTTTTTTGCGATTTTATTAAAAATGATTAAACGATTTAAATATTGATTTAAGCATATCAATAAGAATTTATAATATTTTATAAAAGCTTTAAACCATTTATAAAACCTTTATAAAAATTATTAAATGTTTATAATGTCAACTTTATTAGTTTAACTTTTATTAAATGTTATTTATAAACATTTTTAAAAATGAAATAAACGCTTTTAAATATTTTAAAAGAATTTTAAATTTTTTTTGAAATGTTTTTAAAACATTGTAAAAGCTTTCTAAAAACATTTTTAAACCATTTTAAAACACTTTTAAAACATTTTAAAATGCTTTACAAGTTCTTCAAGAGGTTCTGAAAAAGTTTTAAAAGCGTTTTGAAACATTTTAAATAAATTTAAAACATTTTAGAAGTGTTTTGAAACATTTTAAAATAAATTTTAAAAGCGTTTCAAAATATTTTAGAAGCGTTTCAAAATATTTTACAAGTGTTTCAAAATATTTTAAAAGTGTTTTAAAATATCTTGGTAGTGTTTTACAATATTTTGAAATGTTATAAAAATACTTTAAAACTTTTTACAAATTTTTTAAAATATTTGAAACGAGGTTTATAATGTATTAAATACATTTAAATGTGTTTAAAAGCACGCTATAACATTTTAAAAAGTTTTTTTTATAATGTTTTTAAAACAATTTTTTTTACGATTTCATTAAAAACTTTTACTAAAAATGATTAAACGCTTTAAATATTTGATTTAAACATATTAATAAAATTTTAGAATATTTTATAAAAGCTTTAAACCATTTATAAAAATTATTGAATGTCAGATTTATAAGCTTAACTTGATAAGCGTTTTACAATATTTTGAAATATTTTAAAATATTTTGAAATGTTATAAAAACCCTTTACAATATTTTACAAAGTTTTTAAAATATTTTAAAAGAGCTTTATAATGTCTGACAAACATTTTAAACGTAGATAGTTCGTTAAAAAATAATAGACGCATGCTAAACTTTTCGGTTTTGATATCCGAGAGCATATCTGGATACCCAGAGTCCCTAAAACAATTTTTTTTACGATTTCATCAATTGAGTTCCCATTAGGGAACCTAAATGATATATATATATATATATATATATATATATATATATATATAGATATACACACACACAAATGTTTAAAAAAAATATATATATATATATATATATATATATATATATATATATATATATATATATATATATATAATTAGTGAAAAATGAGGCAGATAACGGGGGCTGAAATTTTTGATTTTGAAATATGAGAGCATATTTGGATACCCATTTTGGAGATGAAAGCGTGGCCTTGGATGCACAAAGTGACAAATTGAGTTTCCTCATTTTGGATAATCCCTGAAAAAAGAACGGACGCGAATATCGGGGGCTAAACTTTTCGGTTTTGAAATCTGAGAGCATATTTGGACACCCATTTTGGAGATGCAAGCGTGGGCCCAGATGAACAAAGTGACGAATTGACTTCGCGGCTCAACTCAGACGATCCGTGAAAAATGAAAAGACGTGGATATCGGGGGCTGAAATTTTCGGTTGTGAAATCTGAGAGCATATTTGGATACCCAGAGTCCCTAAAACAATTTCTTTTACGATTTCATCAATTGAGTTCCCATTAGGGAACTCAATCGTATATATATATATATATATATACACAAATGTTTTTAAATATATATATATATATATATATATATATATATATATATATATATACATATACAACTTATAAATTCCAAGTCTAATTCATAAATTTCATAAGTATGAGATTCCTTCTCATGGTGTTTGGTTCTTAGCGTAATACCTAATATTTCTTATAGATTTACACTCATTTTCATATTTGAAACCATTCCACCTACAACTTAAATATTTTAATAAACCAAATAAAATTGATTATCTATGCCTATAATCCTTTCTTTCAATATTTACTACCATCCACAAGGTGTTCTCAGAATAATATTAACAAACTTATAATTCAATCATTTTTAGTTGTTAATCATACTCAATTAAATGGAACTGTGTTTCAATGTATATGTGTTACTTATCATACCTATCATTGCAATATGAAACTAAATATTTATTCCAATAAACTAATGTGCCAATACTCATGATCATATCTACTCAATCCATCCCTGTCGCTTGATTTCAAAATCATACATTTCTATATCATGTATTCTGCCATCATCAATTGGAAGGTCTAACCCATACCTCAACACATCATCTAGTCACTCCCCATATGTACCTCGAACATAATACAAGGAAATTCCTTTCTCTACTATATATTACCCTAGGAATCCTCTCCTTCATAGGTGCTCCTCACTATTTGCTAGAAGATTATAGTCTACAATGGAAATATAAGTAGGGAGACAAGCGGACATTTGTGTAGTACTATATCCTTCCATATCCATCAACAATATGGTCTCACACATTAGCTCTATTGGAATTCACTATCATGTGTTATACAAATTCATAACATGATTTTATTACCCATTCACTCATTATAAGTGAATCAATCATGAGATACTAATTCATGGTTGAATCAAAAGGATTATAAAAATATTGACATACTAAAAGGTTCTTCATTCATCATATCCAACCAAGGTATCATTATAATACATGCATTCAATCATAAACAAATAAATGAATATATAAAGTATGCATAAGGAATTATTACTCCAATAATACAAGTCATATTTATTGGCATGATTAATTTTCATACTTGGATAGTTTCCTTCAGCATTCCTGATGTTAATTGATAATTTAATGTCTCATGGGAACTCAATTGATAATTTAATGTCTCATGAGTCCCTAAAATTTTTTTTTTTACGATTTCATTAACAAAATTTACTAAAAATGGTTAAATGCTTTAAATATTTGATTTAAACATATTAATAAAATTTTAGAATATTTTACAAAAGCTTTAAACCGTTTATAAAAATTATTGAATGTTAGATTTACAAGCTTAACTTGATAAGCGTTTTACAATATTTTGAAATATTTTAAAATATTTTGAAATGTTATAAAAATCCTTTAAAATATTTTACAAAGTTTTTAAAATATTTTAAAAAAGCTTTATAATGTCTGAAAAACATTTTAAACGTAGATAGTTCGTTAAAAAAGAATAGAAGCAGGCTAAACTTTTCGGTTGTGATATCCGAGAGCATATTTGGATACCCATTTTGGAGATGCAAGCGTGGCCCCAGATGCACAAAGTGACGAATTGAGTTCGGACCTCATTTCGGATGATCCGTGAAAAACGAACGAATGCGAATATCGAGGGCTAAAATTTTCGGTTTAAAAATTTGAGAGCATATTTGGATACCCATTTTGGAGATGCAAGCGTGGCCCCACATGCACAAAGTGATGAATTGATTTAGGGACTCATTTCGAACGATCCATAAAAAACGAATAGACGCAGATATCGAGGTTGAAATTTTCATTTTTGAAATTCGAGAGCATATTTGGATACCGCTTTTGGAGATGCAAGTGTGCCCCCGCATGAACAAAGTGACGAATTGATTTTGGGACTCATTTGGGACGATCTTTGAAAACTGAACGAAAGCGGATATTAGGGGTTGAACTTTTCAGTTTTGAAATTCGAGAGCATATTTGGATACCCATTTTGGAGATGCAAGCGTGGCCCCGCATGCACAAAGTGATGAATTTATTTCGGGACTGATTTCGGACTATCCGTGAAAAATGAACAGACGTGGATATCGGGGGCGGAACTTTTCGGTTTTGAAATCCGAGAGCATATTTGGACACACCTTTTGGAGATGCAAGCGTTTCCCCACATGCACAAAGTGACAAATTGATTTCAGGACTCATTTCGGATGATCCGTGAAAAACGAACATACGTGGATATCGGGGGCTAAACTTTTCAGTTTTGAAATACGAGAGCATATTTGGATAACCATTTTGGAGATGCAAGCGTGGCCTCACATGCACAAAGTGACGAATTGATTTAGGGACTCATTTTGGATGATCCGTAAAAAACGAACAGACGCGGATGTCAAGGGCTAAAATTTTTGTTTTTGAAATTCGAGAGTATATTTGGATACCCATTTTGGAGATGCAAGTGTGCCCCCACAGGAACAAAATGACAAATTGATTTCGGGATTCATTTTGGATGATCCTTGAAAAATGAACAAATGCAGATATTGGGGGTTGAAATTTTCGGTTTTTAAATTCGAGAGCATATCTGGATACCCATTTTGGAGATGAAAGCGTGGCCCCGTATGCACAAAGTGACAAATTTATTTCGGGACTGATTTCAGACGATCCGTGAAAAACGAACAGACGCGGATATCAGGGGTTGAAGTTTTTGGTTTTGAAATCCGAGAGCATATTTGGATACCCATTTTGGAGATGCAAGTGTGGCCCCGCATGCACAAAGTGACAAATCGATTTCGCGACTCATTTCGGATGATCCGTGAAAAACGAACAGACGCAGATAACGGGGGCAGAAATTTTCGATTTTGAAATATGAGAGCATATTTGGATACCCATTTTGGAGATAAACGCGTGGCCTCGGATGGACAAAGTGACAAATTGAGTTTGGGCCTCATTTTGGACGATCCGTGAAAAACGAACGGACGGGAATATCGGGGGCTAAAATTTTCGGTTTTGAAATCTGAGAACATATTTGGATACCCATTTTGGAGATGCAAGCGTGGCCCCAGATGAACAAAGTGACGAATTGACTTCGGGGCTCAAGTCAGAGAATCCGTGAAAAATGAAAAGACGTGGATATCGAGGGCTAAAATTTTCGGTTGTGAAATCTGAGAGCATATTTGGATACCCATTTTGGAGATGCAATTGTGGTATTGCATGCACAAAGTGAAAAATTGATTTCGGGACTCATTTCGGATGGTTCGTGAAAAAAGAACAGACGTGGAAGATGGGGCTAAAATTTTCGGTTTTGATATCCGAGAGCATATTTGGATACCCATTTTGGAGAGGCGAGTGTGGCCCCCGAGATGCAAAGAGTGACGAAGACAGAGTTCGGACCTCATTGGATGATGCAAAACGAGCAGTGCGAATATCGAGGGCTAAACTTTTGAGTTTAAAAATTCGAGAGCATATTTGGATACCCATTTTGGAGATACAGCGTGGCCCCACATGCACAAAATGATGAATTTGTTAGGGACTCATTTCGAACGATCCATAAACACACGCGGATATCGGGGTTGGGAATTTTTTCATTTTGAAATTTGAGAGCATATTTAGATACCTATTTTGGAGATGCAAGTGTGCCCCCACATGAACAAAGTGACGAATTGATTTTGGGACTCATTTCGGACGATCTTTGAAAACTGAACGAAAGCGGATATTGGGGGTTGAACTTTTCAGTTTTGAAATTCGAGAGCATATTTGGATACCCATTTTGAAGATGCAAGCGTGGCCCCGCATGCACAAAGTGATGAATTTATTTCGGGACTGATTTCGGACTATCCGTGAAAAATGAACAGACGTGGATATCGGGGGCAGAACTTTTCGGTTTTGAAATCCGAGAGCATATTTGGACACACATTTTGGAGATGCAAGCGTTTCCCCACATGCACAAAGTGAAAAATTGATTTCAGGACTCATTTCGGATGATCCGTGAAAAACAAACATACGTGGATATCGGGGGCTAAACTTTTCAGTTTTGAAATCCGAGAGCATATTTGGATAACCATTTTGGAGATGCAAGCGTGGCCTCACATGCAAAAAGTGACGAATTGATTTAGGGACTCATTTTGGATGACCCGTAAAAAACGAACGGACGCAGATTTCGGGGGCTATAATTTTCTTTTTTGAAATCTGAGAGTATATTTGGATACCCATTTTGGAGATGCAAGCGTGCCCCCGCAGGAACAAAATGACGAATTGATTTCGGGATTCATTTTGGTTGATCCTTGAAAACTGAACAAACGCGGATATTGGGGGTTGAAATTTTTGGTTTTTAAATTCGAGAGCATATCTGGATACCCATTTTGGAGATGAAAGTGTGGCCCCGCATGGACAAAGTGACAAATTTATTTCGGGACTGATTTCAGACGATCCGTGAAAAATGAACGGACGCGGATATCAGGGGTTGAACTTTTTGGTTTTGAAATCCGAGAGCATATTTGGATACCCATTTTGGGGATGCAAGAGTGGCCCCGCATGCACAAAGTGACAAATGAATTTCGCGACTCATTTCGGATGATCCGTGAAAAACGAACAGACGCAGATAACGGGGGCTGAAATTTTCGATTTTGAAATATGAGAGCATATTTGGATACCCATTTTGGAGATGAACGCGTGGCCTCGGATGGACAAAGTGACAAATTGAGTTTGGGCCTCGTTTTGGACAATCTGTGAAAAACGAACGGACGCGAATATCGGGGGCTAAACTTTTCGGTTTTGAAATCTGAGAGCATATTTGGATACCCATTTTGGAGATGCAAGCGTGGCCCCAGATGAACAAAGTGACAAATTGACTTCGGGGCTCAACTCAGACGATCCGCGAAAAATGAAAAGACGTGGATATCGGGGGCTGAACTTTTCGGCTGTGAAATCTGAGAGCATATTTGGATACCCATTTTGGAGATGCAAGCGTGGCCCCGCATGCATAAAGTGAAAAATTGATTTCGGGACTCATTTCGGATGGTTCATGAAAAAGGAACAGACATGGAAGATTGGGTTAAAATTTTCAGTTTTGATATCCGAGAGCATATTTGGATACCCATTTTGGAGATGCAAGTGTGGCCCCAGATGCACAAAATGACGAATTGAGTTCGGACCTCATTTTGGATGATCCGTGAAAAACAAACGGACGCAAATATCGAGGGCTAAACTTTTCGGTTTTAAAATCCGAGAGCATATTTGGATACCTATTTTGGAGATGCAAGTGTGGCCCCGGATGCACAAAGTGACGAATTGATTTCGGGATTCATTTCAGACGATTTGTGGAAAATGAATGAACACAGATATCGGGGGTTGAAATTTTTAAAAATATTGTAAAAGCTTTCTAAAAACATTTTTAAACCATTTTAAAACACTTTTAAAATGTTTTAAAATTCTTTACAAGTTTTTTAAAAGGATTTAAAAATGTTTTAAAACATTTTAAAAGTGTTTTGAAACATTTTAAAAGTGTTTTGAAACATTTTAAAGTGTTTGGAATCATTTCGGACGATCTTTGAAAACTGAATGAAAGCGGATATTGGGGGTTGAAATTTTCAGTTTTGAAATTCGAGAGCATATTTGGATACCCATTTTGGAGATGCAAGCATGGCCCCACATGCACAAAGTGATGAATTTATTTCGGGACTGATTTCGGACTATCCGTGAAAAATGAATAGACATGGATATCGGGGGCAGAACTTTTTGGTTTTGAAATCTAAGAGCATATTTGGATACACATTTCAGAGATGCAAGCGTTTCCCCACATGCACAAAGTGACAAATTGATTTCAGGACTCATTTTGGATGATCCGTGAAAAACGAACATACGTGGATATCGGGAGCTAAACTTTTCAGTTTTGAAATCCGAGAGCATATTTGGATAACCATTTTGGAGATGCAAGCATGGCCTCACATGCACAAAGTGACGAATTGATTTAGGGACTCATTTTGGATGACTCGTAAAAAACGAACGGACGCAGATGTCGGGGGCTAAAATTTTCGTTTTTGAAATCTGAGAGTATATTTGGATACCCATTTTGGAGATGCAAGCGTGCCCCCGCAGGAACAAAATGATGAATTGATTTTGGGATTCATTTTGGATGATCCTTGAAAAATGAACAAAAGCGGATATTGGGGGTTGAAATTTTTGGTTTTTAAATTCGAGAGCATATCTGGATACCCATTTTGGAGATGAAAGCGTGGCCCCGCATGCACAAAGTGACAAATTTATTTCGGGACTAATTTCAGACGATCCGTGAAAAACGAACGGACGCGGATATCAGGGGTTGAACTTTTTGGTTTTGAAATCCGAGAGCATATTTGGATACCCATTTTGGAGATGTAAGTGTGGCCCTGCATGCACAAAGTGAAAAATCGATTTCATGACTCATTTCGGATGATCCGTGAAAAACGAACAGACGCAGATAACGGGGGCTGAAATTTTCAATTTTGAAATATGAGAGCATATTTGGATACCCATTTTGGAGATGAACGCGTGGCCTCGGATGCAAAAAGTGACAAATTGAGTTTGAGCCTCATTTTGGACGATCTGTGAAAAATGAATGGACGCGAATATCGGGGGCTAAATTTTTCGGTTTTGAAATCTGAGAGCATATTTGGATACCATTTTGGAGATGCAAGCATGGCCCCGGATGAACAAAGTGACGAATTGACTTCGGGGCTCAACTCAGATGATTCGTGAAAAATGAAAAGACGTGGATATCGGGGGCTGAAATTTTCGGTTGTGAAATCTGAGAGCATATTTGGATACCCATTTTGGAGATGCAAGCATGGCCCCGCATGCACAAAGTGACAAATTGATTTCGGGACTCATTTCGGATGGTTCGTGAAAAAAGAACAGACGTGGAAGATGGGGCTAAAACTTTTGGTTTTGATATCCGAGAGCATATTTGGATACCCATTTTGGAGATGCAAGTGTGGCCCCAGATGCACAAAGTGACGAATTGAGTTCGGACCTCATTTCGGATGATCCGTGAAAAACAAACGCACACGAATATCGAGGTCTAAACTTTTCGATTTTAAAATCCGAGAGCATATTTGGATACCTATTTTGGAGATGCAAGTGTGGCCCCGGATGCACAAAGTGACGAATTGATTTCGGGATTCATTTCAGACGATTTGTGAAAAATGAATGAACACAGATATCAGGGGCTGAACTTTTCGGTTTTGAAATCTGAGAGCATATTTGGATACACTTTTAAACGTTTTAAAATGCTTTACAAGTTTTTGAAAAGGATTTAAAAACGTTTTAAAACATTTTAAACCTTTTTTAAAATATTGTAAAAGCTTTCTAAAAACATTTTTAAACCGTTTTAAAACACTTTTAAAACGTTTTAAAATGCTTTACAAGTTTTTTAAAAGGATTTAAAAACGTTTGAAAACATTTTAAAAGTGTTTTGAAACATTTTAAAATAAATTTAAAACATTTTAGAAGTGTTTTGAAACATTTTAAAATAAATCTTAAAAGCATTTCAAAATATTTTAAAAGCGTTTCAGAATATCTTAAAAGTGTCTTGAAATATCTTGATAGTGTTCTACAATATTTTGAAATGTTATAAAAATCCTTTAAAACATTTTACAACTTTTTAAAAATATTTTAAAAGAGTTTCATAATGTCTTAAAAACATTTTTAACGTGTTTAAAATCATGTTATAGCATTTTAAAAAGTGTTTTATAATGTTTTTAAAAATATTATTTTTTACAATTTTATTAAAAAGATTTACTGAAAATGATTAAACGCTTTAAATATTTGATTTAAACATATTAATAAGAATTTGGAATATTTTATAAAAGGTTTAAACCATTTTTAAAACATTTATAAAAATTATTGAATGTCAGCTTTATAAGCTTAACTTTATGAAATATTTTGAAATATTTTGAAATGTTATAAAAAACCTCTAAAATATTTTACAATTTTTTTAAAAATATTTTAAAAGAGTTTTATGATGTGTTAAAAATATTTTAAACTTGTTTAAAAGCACATTATAACATTTTAAAAAGGGTTTTATAATATTTTTAAAAATGTTTCTTTTTTTACGATTTTATTAAAAACATTTAATAAAAAGATTAAACGCTTTAAATATTTGATTTAAACATATTAATAAGAATTTATAATATTTTATAAGAGATTTAAACCATTTATGAAACATTTATAAAAATTATTGCATGTTTATAATGTTAGCTTTATAAGCTTAACTTTTATTAAATTTTATTTAAAAACGTTTTTAAAACCTAAATAAATGCTTTCAAATATTTTAAATCTATTTTGAAATGTTTTTCTAACATTGTAAAAGCATTCTGAAAACATTTAGAAACCATTTTAAAACACTTTTAAAATGTTTTAAAATGTTTTACAAGTTTTTAAAAAGGATTTAAATATGTTTTAAAAGATTTTAAAAGTGTTTTGAAACATTTTAAAATAAATTTAAAACATTTTAAAAGTGTTTTGAAGCATTTTAAAAGTGTTTTGAAACATTTTAAAATAAATTTAAAACATTTTAAAAGTGTTTCAAAATATTTAAAAGTGTTCAAAAACTCTTAAGTGTTTGACAATATTTTGAAATATTTTAAAATTTATAAAAATCTTTTAAAACATTTTACAAATTTTTAGAAATATTTTAAAAGAGTTTTATGATGTCTTCAAAACATTTTAAAAGCACATTATAACATTTTAAAAAGTGTTTTATAATGTTTCTAAAAACGTTTTTTTTACGATTTTATTAAATGTGTTTATTAAACACTTTTAATATAAATTTAAAATATTTTAGAAGTGTTTTGAAACATTTAAAAATAAATTTAAAACATTTTAAAAGCGTTTCAAAATATTTTACAAGTGTTTTAAAATATCTTGAAAGCGTTTTTTACAATATTTTGATATTTTTTGAATGATTTTGAAATATTTTGAAATGTTATAAAAATCCTTTAAAACATTTTACAAATTTGTAAAAATATTTTAAATGAGTTTTATAATGTCTTAAAAACATTTTAAATGTGTTTAAAAGCACGTTATAACATTTTAAAAAGTGTTTTATAATGTTTTTAAAAACGTTTTTTTTGTGATTTTATTAAAAATGATTAAACGCTTTAAATATTTGATTTAAGCATATTAATAAGAATTTAGAATATTTTATAAAAACTTTAAACCATTTATAAAACCTTTATAAAAATTATTAAATGTTTATAATGTCAACTTTATTAGTTTAACTTTTATTAAATGTTATTTATAAACATTTTTAAAAATGAAATAAACGCTTTTAAATATTTTAAAAGAATTTTAAAAGTGTTTTGAAATGTTTTTAAAACATTGTAAAAGCTTTCTAAAAACATTTTAAAAACATTTTAAAACACTTTTAAAACATTTTAAAATGCTTTACAAGTTCTTCAAGAGGTTCTGAAAATGTTTTAAAACATTTTAAAAGCGTTTTGAAACATATTAAAATAAATTTAAAACATTTTAGAAGTGTTTTGAAAAATTTTAAAATAAATTTTAAAAGCGTTTCAAAGTATTTTAGAAGCGTTTCAAAATATTTTAGAAGTGTTTCAAAATATTTTAAAAGTGTTTTAAAATATCTTGGAAATGTTTTACGATATTTTGAAATGTTATAAAAATCCTTTAAAACATTTTACAAATTTTTTAAAATATTTTAAAAGAGTTTTATAATGTCTTAAATACATTTAAATGTGTTTAAAAACACGCTATAACATTTTAAAAAGTTTTTTATAATGTTTTTAAAACAATTTTTTTTACGATTTCATTAAAAACATTTACTAAAAATAATTAAACGCTTTAAATATTTGTTTTAAACATATTAATAAAATCTTAGAATATTTTATAAAAGCTTTAAACCGTTTATAAAAATTATTGAATGTCAGATTTATAAGCTTAACTTGATAAGCGTTTTACAATATTTTGAAATATTTTGAAATATTTTGAAATATTTTAAAATGTTATAAAAATCCTTTAAAATATTTTACAAAGTTTTTAAAATATTTTAAAAGAGCTTTATAATGTCTGAAAAACATTTTAAACGTAGATAGTTCGTTAAAGAATGAAGCGCGAGGTAAAATTTTCGGTTTTGATATTCGAGAGCATATTTGGATACCCATTTTGGAGATGCAAGTGTGGCCCCAGATGCACAAAGTGACGAATTGAGTTCGAACTTCATTTCGGATGATCCCTGAAAAACGAACGGATGCGAATATCGAGGGCTAAAATTTTCGGTTTAAAAATTCGAGAGCATATTTGAATACCCATTTTGGAGATGCAAGCGTGGCCCCACATGCACAAAGTGATGAATTGATTTACGGACTCATTTCGAACGATCCATAAAAAACGAACAGACGCAGATATCATGGTTGAAATTCTCATTTTTGAAATTCGAGAGCATATTTGGATACCCATTTTGGAGATGCAAGTGTGCCCCCGCATGAACAAAGTGACGAATTGATTTTGGGACTCATTTCGGACGATCTTTGAAAAGCCCAGATGGCTTGAATATTAGGGGTTAAAGTTTCAGTTTTGAAATTCGGGAAACGTATTTAGATACCCATTTTGGAGATACGGCGTGGCCCAGCATGCACAAAGTGATGAATTTATTTCGGAAGGATCGATTTGATTCTCAGAAGTGAAAAATGAGCAGGACGTGGATATCGGGGCAAAACTTTTCGTTTTGAAATCAGGGAGCATATTTGGATACACATTTTGGAGATCACGATGTTCCCCACATGCCTGAGAAGTGACAAATTGATTTCAGGACTCATTTTGGATGATCCATGAAAAACGAACGTACGTGGATATCGGCAGCTAAACTTTTCAGTTTTGAAATCCGAGAGCATATTTGGATAACCATTTTGGAGATGCAAGCATGGCCTCACATGCACAAAGTGACGAATTGATTTAGGGACTCATTTTGGATGATCCATAAAAAACGAACGGACGCGGATGTCGGGGGCTAAAATTTTCGTTTTTGAAATCTGAGGGTATATTTGGATACCCATTTTGGAGATGCAAGTGTGCCCCCGCAGGAAAAGAATGACGAATTGATTTCGGGATTCATTTTGGATGATCCTTGAAAAATGTACAAATGCGGATATTGGGGGTTGAAATTTTCGGTTTTAAAATTCGAGAGCATATCTGGATACCCATTTTGGAGATGAAAGCGTGGCCCCGCATGCACAAAGTGACAAATTTATTTCGGGACTGATTTCAGACGATCCGTGAAAAACGAACGGACGCGGATATCAGGGGTTGAATTTTTTGGTTTTGAAATCCGAGAGCATATTTGGATACCCATTTTGGAGATGCAAGTGTGGCCCCTCATGCACAAAGTGACAAATTGATTTCGCGACTCATTTTGGATGATCCGTGAAAAACGAATAGACGCAGATAACGGGGGCTGAAATTTTCGATTTTGAAATATGAGAGCATATTTGGATACCCATTTTGGAGATGAAAGCGTGGCCTCGGATGCACAAAGTGACAAATTGAGTTTAGGCCTCATTTTGGACGATCCGTGAAAAACGAACGGACGCGAATATCGAGGGCTAAACTTTTCGGTTTTGAAATCTGAGAGCATATTTGGATACCCATTTTGGAGATGCAAGCGTGGCCCCAGATGAACAAAGTGATGAATTGACTTCGGGACTCAATTCAGACGATCCGTGAAAAATGAAAAGACGTGGATATCGGGGGCTGAACTTTTCGGTTGTGAAATCTGAGAGCATATTTGGATACCCATTTTGGAGATGCAAGCGTGGCCCCGCATGCACAAAGTGACAAATTGATTTCGGAACTCATTTCGGATGGTTCGTGAAAAAAGAACAGACGTGGAAGATGGGGCTAAACTTTTCGGTTTTGATATCCGAGAGCATATTTGGATACCCATTTTGGAGATGCAAGTGTGGCCCCAGATGCACAAAGTGACGAATTCAGTTCGGACCTCATTTCGGATGATCCGTGAAAAACAAACGGACACGAATATCGAGGGCTAAACTTTTCGGTTTTAAAATCCGAGAGCATATTTGGATACCTATTTTGGAGATGCAAGTGTGGCCCTGGATGCACAAAGTGACGAATTGATTTCGGGGTTCATTTCAGACGATTTGTGAAAAATGAATGAACACAGATATCGGGGGCTGAACTTTTCGGTTTTGAAATCTGAGAGCATATTTGGATACACTTTTAAAACGTTTTAAAATGCTTTACAAGTTTTTGAAAAGGATTTTAAAACGTTTTAAAACATTTTAAACCTTTTTTAAAATATTATAAAAGCTTTCTAAAAACATTTTTAAACCGTTTTAAATCACTTATAAAACGTTTTAAAATGCTTTACAAGTTTTTTAAAAGGATTTAAAAACGTTTTAAAACATTTTAAAAGTGTTTTGAAACATTTTAAAATAAATTTAAAACATTTTAGAAGTGTTTTGAAACATTTTAAAATAAATCTTAAAGGCATTTCAAAATATTTTAAAAGCGTTTCAGAATATCTTAAAAGTGTCTTGAAATATCTTGATAGTGTTTTACAATATTTTGAAATGTTATAAAAATCCTTTAAAACATTTTACAACTTTTTAAAAATATTTTAAAAGAGTTTCATAATGTCTTAAAAGCATTTTTAACCTGTTTAAAATCATGTTATAGCAATTTAAAAATGTTTCTTTTTTTAAGATTTTATTAAAAACATTTAATAAAAAGATTAAACGCTTTAAATATTTGATTTAAACATATTAATAAGAATTTAGAATATTTTATAAGAGATTTAAACCATTTATGAAACATTTATAAAAATTATTGCATGTTTATAATGTTAGCTTTATAAGCTTAACTTTCATTAAATTTTATTTAAAAACGTTTTTAAAACCTAAATAAATGCTTTCAAATATTTTAAATTTGTTTTGAAATGTTTTTCTAACATTGTAAAAGCATTCTGAAAACATTTTAAAACCATTTTAAAACACTTTTAAAACGTTTTAAAATGTTTTACTAGTTTTTAAAAAGGATTTAAATATGTTTTAAAACATTTTAAAAGTGTTTTGAAACATTTTAAAATAAATTTAAAACATTTTAAAAGTGTTTTGAAGCATTTTAAAAATGTTTTGAAACATTTTAAAATAAATTCAAAACATTTTAAAAGCGTTTCAAAATATTTAAAAGTGTTCAAAAATATCTTAAGCGTTTGACAATATTTTGAAATATTTTAAAATTTATAAAAATCTTTTAAAACATTTTACAAATTTTTAAAAATATTTTAAAAGAGTTTTATGATGTCTTCAAAACATTTTAAAAGCACATTATAACATTTTAAAAAGTGTTTTATAATGTTTCTAGAAACGTTTTTTTTATGATTTTATTAAATGTGTTTCTTTTAAAACATTTTAAAAAGAGTTTTTTAATGTTTTTAAAAACGTTTTTTTTGCGATTTCATTAAAAATGATTAAACGCTTTAAATATTTGATTTAAGCATATCAATAAGAATTTAGAATATTTTATAGAATCTTTAAACCATTTATAAAACCTTTATAAAAATTATTAAATGTTTATAATGTCAACTTTATTAGTTTAACTTTTATTAAATGTTATTTATAAACATTTTTAAAAATGAAATAAATGCTTTTAAATATTTTAAAAGAATTTTAAAAGTGTTTTCAAATGTTTTTAAAACATTGTAAAAGCTTTCTAAAAACATTTTAAAACCATTTTAAAACACTTTTAAAACATTTTAAAATGCTTTACAAGTTCTTCAAGAGGTTCTGAAAATGTTTTAAAACATTTTAAAAGCGTTTTGAAACATTTTAAAATAAATTTAAAACATTTTAGAAGTGTTTTGAAACATTTTAAAACAAATTTTAAAAGCGTTTCAATATATTTTAGAAGCGTTTCAAAATATTTTAGAAGTGTTTCAAAATATTTTAAAAGTGTTTTAAAATATCTTGGAAGTGTTTTACAATATTTTGAAATGTTATAAAAATCCTTTAAAACATTTTACAAATTTTTTAAAATATTTTAAACGAGTTTTATAATGTCTTAAACACATTTAAATGTGTTTAAAAGCATGGTATAACATTTTAAAAAGCTTTTTATAATGTTTTTAAAACAATTTTTTTTATGATTTTATTAAAAACATTTACTAAAAATGATTAAACGCTTTAAATATTTGATTTAAACATATTAATAAAAATTTAGAATATTTTATAAAAGCTTTAAACCATTTATAAAAATTATTGAATGTCAGATTTATAAGCTTAACTTGATAAACGTTTTACAATATTTTGAAATGTTATAAAAATCCTTTAGAATATTTTACAAAGTTTTTAAAATATTTTAAAAGAGCTTTATAATGTCTGAAAAACATTTTAAACGTAGATAGTTCGTTAAAAAAGAATAGACGCAGGCTAAACTTTTCGGTTTTGATATCTGAGAGCATATTCGGATACCCATTTTGGAGATGCAAGCGTGACCCCAGATGCACAAAGTGACGAATTGAGTTCGGACCTCATTTCGGATGATCCGTGAAAAATGAACGGATGCGAATATCGAGGGCTAAACTTTTCGGTTTAAAAATTCGAGAGCATATTTGGATACCCATTTTGGAGATGCAAGCGTGGCCCCACATGCACAAAGTGATGAATTGATTTAGGGACTCATTTCGAACGATCCATAAAAAACGAACACACACAGATATCGGGGTTGAAATTTTCATTTTTGAAATTCGAGAGCATATTTGGATACCCATTTTGGAGGTGCAAGTGTGCCCCCGCATGAAAAAATTGATGAATCAATTTTGGGACTCATTTCAACCCATCTTTGAAAACTGAACGAAAGCGGATATTGGGGGTTGAAATTTTTAGTTTTGAAATTCGAGAGCATATTTGGATACCCATTTTGGAGATGCAAGCGTGGCCCCGCATGCACTAAGTGATGAATTTATTTCGGGACTGATTTCGGACTATTCGTGAAAAATGAACAGACGTGGATATCGGGGGCATAACTTTTCGGTTTTGAAATCCGAGAGCATATTTGGATACACATTTTGGAGATGCAAGCGTTTCCCCACATGCACAAAGTGACAAATTGATTTCAGGACTCATTTCGGATGATCCGTGAAAAATGAACATACGTGGATATCGGGGGCTAAACTTTTCAGTTTTGAAATCCGAGAGCATATTTCGATAACCATTTTGGAGATGCAAGCGTGGCCTCACATGCACAAAGTGACGAATTGATTTAGGGACTCATTTTGGATGATCCGTAAAAAACGAACGGACGCGCATGTCGGGGGCTAAAATTTTCGTTTTTGAAATCTGAGAGTATATTTGGATACCCTTTTTGGAGATGCAAGCGTGCCCCCACAGGAACAAAATGACGAATTGATTTCAGGATTCATTTTGGATGATCCTTGAAAAATGAAAAAATGCGGATATTAGGGTTTGAAATTTTCGGTTTTTAAATTCGAGAGCATATATGGATACCCATTTTGAAGATGAAAGCGTGGCCCCACATGGACAAAGTGACAAATTTATTTCGGGACTGATTTCAGACGATCCGTGAAAAACGAACGGACGAGGATATCAGGAGTTGAACTTTTTGGTTTTGAAATCCGAGAGCATATTTGGATACCCATTTTGGAGATGCAAGTGTGGCCCCACATGCACAAAGTGACAAATCGATTTCGCGACTCATTTCGGATGATCCGTGAAAAACGAACAGACGCAGATAACGGGGGCTGAAATTTTCGATTTTGAAATATGAGAGCATATTTGGATACCCATTTTGGAGATGAAAGGCGTGGCCTCGGATGCACCAGTGACAAATTGAGTTTGGGCCTCATTTTGGACGATCGTGAAAAACGAACGGGATACGAATACTTGAGGGCTAAACTTTTCGGTTTTAAAATACGAGAGCATATTTGGATACCCATTTTGGAGATGCAAGTATGGCCCCAGATGAACAAAGTGACGAATTGACTTCGGGGCTCAACTCAGACGATCCGTGAAAAATGAAAAGACGTGGATATCGGGGGCTGAACTTTTTGGTTGTGAAATCTGAGAGCATATTTGGATACCCATTTTGGAGATGCAAGCGTGGCCCCGCATGGACAAATTGAAAATTTGATTTCGGGACTCATTTCGGATGGTTCGTGAAAAAAGAACAGACGTGGAAGATGGGGCTAAAATTTTCGGTTTTGATATCTGAGAGCATATTTGGATACCCATTTTGGAGATGCAGGTGTGGCCCCAGATGCACAAAGTGACGAATTGAGTTCGGACCTCATTTCGGATGATCCGTGAAAAACAAACGGACGCGAATATCGAGGGCTAAAATTTTCGGTTTTAAAATCCGAGAACATATTTGGATACCTATTTTGGAGATGCAAGTGTGGCCCCGGATGCACAAAGTGATGAATTGATTTCGGGATTCATTTCAGACAATTTGTGAAAAATGAATGAACACAGATATCGGGGGCTGAACTTTTCGGTTTTGAAATCTGAGAGCATATTTGGATACACTTTTAAAACGTTTTAAAATGCTTTACAATTTTTTGAAAAGGATTTAAAAACGTTTTAAAACATTTTAAATCTTTTTTAAAATATTGTAAAAGCTTTCTAAAAGCATTTTTAAACCATTTTAAAGCACTTTTAAAACGTTTTAAAATGCTTTACAAGTTTTTTAAAAGGATTTAAAAACGTTTTAAAACATTTTAAAAGTGTTTTGAAACATTTTAAAATAAATTTAAAACATTTTAGAAGTGTTTTGAAACATTTTAAAATAAACCTTAAAAGCGTTTCAAAATATTTTAAAAGCGTTTCAGAATATCTTAAAAGTGTTTTGAAATATCTTGAAAGTGTTTTACAATATTTTGAAATGTTATAAAAATCCTTTAAAACATTTTACAACATTTTAAAAATATTTTAAAAGAGTTTCATAATGTCTTAAAAGCATTTTTAACGAGTTTAAAATCATGTTATAGCATTTTAAAAAGTGTTTTATAATGTTTTTAAAATTAATTTTTTTTACGATTTTATTAAAAAGATTTACTAAAAATAATTAAACGCTTTAAATATTTGATTTAAACATATTAATAAGAATTTGGAATATTTTATAAAAGGTTAAACCATTTTTAAAACATTTATAAAAATTATTGAATGTCAGCTTTATAAGCTTAACTTTATGAAATATTTTCAAATATCTTCAAATGTTATAAAAATCCTCTAAAATATTTTACAATTTTTTAAAAACATTTTAAAAGAGTTTTATGATGTGTTAAAAACATTTTAAACGTGTTTAAAAGCACATTATAACATTTTAAAAAGGGTTTTATAATATTTTTAAAAACGTTTCCTTTTTTACGATTTTATTAAAAACATTTAATAAAAAGATTAAACGCTTTAAATATTTGATTTAAACATATTGAGAAGAATTTAGAATATTTTATAACAGATTTAAACCATTTATGAAACATTTATAAAATTTATTGCATGTTTATAATGTTAGCTTTATAAGCTTAACTTTTATTAAATTTTATTTAAAAACGTTTTTAAAACCTAAATAAATGCTTTCAAATATTTTAAATGTGTTTTGAAATTTTTTTCTAACATTGTAAAAGCATTCCGAAAACATTTAAAAACCATTTTAAAACACTTTTAAAACGTTTTAAAATGTTTTGCAAGTTTGTAAAAAGGATTTAAATATGCTTTAAAACATTTTAAAAGTGTTTTGAAACATTTTAAAATAAATTTAAAACATTTTAAAAGTGTTTTGAAGCATTTTAAAAGTGTTTTGAAACATTTTAAAAGTGTTTCAAAATATTTAAAAGTGTTCAAAAATATCTTAAACGTTTGACAATATTTTGAAATATTTTAAAATTTACAAAAATCTTTTAAAACATTTTACAAATTTTTAAAAATATTTTAAAAGGGTTTTATGATGTCTTCAAAACATTTTAAAATCACATTATAACATTTTAAAAAGTGTTTTATAATTTTTCTAAAAACGTTTTTTTTACAATTTTATTAAATGTGTTTATTTTAAAACACTTTTAATATAAATTTAAAATATTTTAGAAGTGTTTTGAAACATTTAAAAATAAATTTAAAACATTTTAAAAGCATTTCAAAATATTTTACAAGTGTTTTAAAATATCTTGAAAGCATTTTTTACAATATTTTGAAAATTTTTGAATGATTTTGAAATATTTTGAAATGTTATAAAAATCCTTTAAAACATTTTACAAATTTGTAAAAATATTTTAAACGAGTTTTATAATGTCTTAAAAACATTTTAAATGTGTTTAAAAGCACGTTATAACATTTAAAAAAGTGTTTTATAATGTTTTTAAAAACATTTTTTTTTTTTGCGATTTTATTAAAAATGATTAAACACTTTAAATATTTGATTTAAGCATATCAATAAGAATTTAGAATATTTTATAGAAGCTTTAAACCATTTGTAAAACCTTTATAAAAATTATTAAATGTTTATAATGTCAACTTTATTAGTTTAACTTTTATTAAATGTTATTTATAAACATTTTTAAAAATGAAATAAACGCATTTAAATATTTTAAAAGAATTTTAAAAGTGTTTTGAAATGTTTTTAAAACATTGTAAAAGCTTTCTAAAAACATTTTTAAACCATTTTAAAACACTTTTAAAACATTTTAAAATGCTTTACAAGTTCTTCAAGAGGTTCTGAAAACATTTTAAAACATTTTAAAAGCATTTTGAAACATTTTAAAATAAATTTAAAACATTTTAGAAGTGTTTTGAAACATTTTAAAATAAATTTTAAAAGCGTTTCAAAATATTTTAGAAGCGTTTCAAAATATTTTAGAAGTGTTTCAAAATATTTTAAAAGTGTTTTAAAATATCTTGGTAGTGTTTTACAATATTTTGAAATGTTATAAAAATCCTTTAAAACATTTTACAATTTTTTTAAAATATTTTAAACGAGTTTTATAATGTCTTAAATACATTTAAATGTGTTTAAAAACACGCTATAACATTTTAAAAAGTTTTTTATAATGTTTTTAAAACAATTTTTTTTACGATTTCATTAAAAATATTTACTAAAAATGATTAAACACTTTAAATATTTGATTTAAACATATTAATAAAATTTTAGAAAATTTTATAAAAGCTTTAAACCGTTTATAAAAATTATTGAATGTCAGATTTATAAGCTTAACTTGATAAGTGTTTTACAATATTTTGAAATATTTTAAAATATTTTGAAATGTTATAAAAATCCTTTAAAATATTTTACAAAGTTTTTAAAATATTTTAAAAGAGCTTTATAATGTCTGAAAAACATTTTAAACGTAGATGGTTCGTTAAAAAGGAATAGACGCAGGCTAAACTTTTCGGTTTTGATATCCGAGAGCATATTTGGACCTCATTTCGGATGATCGTGAAAAACGAACCACATAAGATATCGAGGAGCTAAAATTTGAAGTTTAAAAATTCGAGCATATTGGATACCCATTTTGGAGATGCAAGCGTGGCCCCACATGCACAAAGTGATGAATTGATTTAGGGACTCATTTGAACGATCCATAAAAAAAAAAAAAAAAAAGAAAAATGAACACACGCAGATATCGGGGTTGAAATTTTCATTTTTGAAATTCGAGAGCATATTTGGATACCCATTTTGGAGATGCAAGTGTGCCCCCGCATGAACAAAGTGACGAATCGATTTTGGGACTCATTTCAGACGATCTTTGAAAACTGAACGAAAGCGGATATTGGGGGTTGAAATTTTCAGTTTTGAAATTCGAGAGCATATTTGGATACCCATTTTGGAGATGCAAGCGTGGCCCCCACATGCACAAAGTGATGAATTTATTTCGGGACTGATTTCGGACTATCCGTGAAAAATGAACAAACGTGGATATCGGGGGCGGAACTTTTCGGTTTTGAAATCCGAGAGCATATTTGGATACACATTTTGGAGATGCAAGCGTTTCCCCACATGCAAAAAGTGACAAATTGATTTAAGGACTCATTTCGGATGATCCGTGAAAAACGAACATACGTGTTGACTTGGAATGGATAAAGGTTGTAGAAGTCCCGGGGTCTTAATTGTTTCCACTTTATTCTGCTGGCAAACCAAACATTCCGCCACAAACTTTTGAATATCATATTTAAGGCCATCCCAAAAAAATTCGTTCTTCACCCTGTGGTAAGTTTTTAAAAATCCTGAGTGTCCTCCTAAAGGAGAAGTGTGCAATTCCAGAAGAATCTTTGGTTTTAGTTGGGAATTCTTGCAAAGATATAAGCGATCTTTGTACCATAAGGAATCATTTTTCCAACTAAATGTATCAGATGTACTAGGATCTTGCTGCAACTTTTGAATGAGTGTCCATACATCTTTTTCCTTCTTCCATTCATCTCTTGCTTCGGTTATCCAATCTGTTTGGATAATAGAAATGGCACAAAGCAATGCTTCCACCTCTTCATTCTTTCTTGAGAGTGCATCTGCAACAACATTAAGCTTTCCTTTTTTGTAGTTTATTTCAAAGTCATAACCCAACATCTTTGTGACCCATTTTTGCTGCTCTTCTGAAGATAGTCTTTGTTCCAAAAAGTGTTTAAGACTATCATGATCGTTTTTTACCTTGAAGTGTCTTCCCATTAGGTAAGTTCACCATTTCTTTAGTGCATGCAGTATTGCTAACATTTCCTTCTCATAAATAGGTTTCTGTAAATACTTTCCTTTGATTGGACGACTTTCAAAAGCAATGGGTCTTCCTTCCTGCATTAAAATTGTACCAATTCCATTTTCTGAGGCATCACATTCCACAATAAAGGTTTTTTTGAAGTCTGGCGTAACTAAGACCGGTGCATGGCACATTGCCTCCTTAAGACGTTCAAAGGCCTTAGTTGCTTCAGGAGTCCATGAAAATGCATCTTTCTTCAATAATGTTGTTAGGGGTGCTGCTATTCTCCCATAATTCTTAACAAACTTGCGATAATACCATGTTAGCCCGAGAAATCCTCGCAAATTATTTATGGTTGTGGGGACTTTCCATTCCTTACTGGCTTTAATTTTTTTAGGGTCTACTTTAACACCTTCGTGAGATAGAATATGACCCAGATATTCCACCTCTTGTACTCCAAAGAAACATTTGGATTTTTTTGCATATAATTATTTCTCCTGCAATAGTTTGAGCACCCTGTCAACATGTTCAACATGGTCCTTCCAAGACCTGCTGTAGATTAGTATATCATCAAAAAATACTAGCACAAATTTTCTAAGGAAGGGTTTGAAAATGGAATTCATCAACCCTTGAAATGTAGAAGGTGCATTTGTAAGACCAAAAGGCATGACCAGAAATTCATAATGACCCTCATGAATTCGAAATGTTGTTTTTGGAATATCTTCAGTCTTCATTCTAATTTGATGATATCCTGAACGAAGATCCAACTTGGTAAAATAAATTGCTCCATGTAATTCATCCAATAATTCATCAATCACGGGAATGGGAAATTTGTCTTTAATGGTGAGCTTATTGAGCTCCCTATAATCTGGACACATTCACCATGATCCATCCTTCTTGTGTACCAATACTACAGAAGCAGAGAAAGAACATTGACTAGGTTGAATTATACCCGCCTCTAACATTTCTGCAATCATACGTTCAATTTCGCTCTTTTGGAAGTAAGGATATCTATATGGCCTGATGTTTGGAGGAACACCTCCTGGAATCAAATGAATAGCATGATCATGATCATGAATAGGTGGGAGTCCTTTGGGAGTTTCAAACACCTTGGAATGATTGTCCAAGACTTGTTGGAGATCTGCAGAAATAGATGATTTTGATGTCGGAACTTCTAGTGAGCATAATTGTGCAATTACGCCTCGTTATTCTTTCTTTAGAAGCTTTGTCATGACATTAGAGCTTATTATCCTTCCCGGCTTCCCTTCAATACCCCGTAATTCGACTTCCTTTCCTTCTGAAAAAAATTTCAAGAAAAGTTCTTGAAAATTAAAAGCTACCGTCCCCAAAGATTGTAACCTTTGTACTCCTAGTACAACATCAGCACCTCCCATAGGAATGGAAAGCATTGGACTAGTCAATACATATTCCCCCATGGTTAGCTTGATATTATGGCATTTTCGAGAGCAATTTATAGTTCCTCCATTTGGAACCATCACTTGACATTCTGGTGTTGGGTATAGGAAACAATTTAATTCCTTGGCTACCTTACAATGAATAAAATTATGGGTGCTACCTGAATCAATCAACACTATTACCTTTTTCTTCTTGATTTTTCCTTGTATCTTGAGAGTTTGAGGAGTGGTAATTCCTGCCAGTGCATTACACGATATGGTCAGATTCATTTCTTCCTCTTCTAGGGTTGGTTCCTGGTGTATATCCTCTTCTTGTTCATTTTCTTCTTCCTCTTCATAATCTATGTAAAATAATTTCTTCTCAGCACACTTATGACCTTTAGTGTATTTTCTATCACAACTGTAGCAAAGCCCTTTTGCTCTTTTTCTTCCAATTGTTGTGGTGTCAACCTTGTAGGTTGTGGAAATCTAGGCGTAGCAACACTTCCTTCTTTATAGAATTGAGTGGTAGGCTTCCTTGTTGCCATTATTTTACATTCAACTTTTCTTGCCAACTTGAATGCCTTCTCCAATGAATCCGGTTCCAAAACGTGAACTTCATGTTGGATGTTATCCTTTAAAGTGCCTATGAAGAGATCGATCATGTGTTCCTCTGGAATATCAGTTACCCTTATATTCAATTTTTGGAAGTCCTCAATGTGCTGCCCCACTAAACCCTTTTATTTGAGATTTATCAATTGGCTAAAGAAGGTGTTTCTCTTTGTATCCTCATAATGTGCTATCATTTCCTCTGTAAAAATTGCCCAAGTGACAATTTTTTTACGGGAGCAAAGCCATCGATACCATACAAATGTATTTTGTTCTAAATGTAAAGTTGCAATGCGTACCTTTTGTATGTTTTTCACGTTATGGAGATCAAAATATTGCTCCATCTGTAGTATCCATGTTACAGGATCCTTTCCATCAAACTTCCTCATATCCATTTTTGGAATATGGTGGTTCTTCCCACCAACATTCGGGTTTATGAAATCACGATTAACATTTATTTTGTTCTCATCATGAGGTTCTTCTCCTATATTTCCGCCATTAGGAATCATTTCTGGTTTTAAGCTTGTCATCAAGCCTTCCATGTATGCTTTTAGATCATTCTTCATGTTTTCAATGTTGTCTTTCATGTCATCCATCTTAGCTTCCATGCCCACTTCCATGCCATCCATCTTAGCTTCCAAACCATTCATCTTAGCTTCCACGCCTTTCTTCAAACCATCCATCTTATTTTCCATGCCTTTCTTCAAAACTTCCATTTCATTTTTTGTTGTTCTTTGCGAGAGCGAAATTTGTTGCACTTGCTCTTGTAATTTTGATATGTCATGTTGCCATTATTCGTCTTCATGAGTCACAGTAGAGCCTTCTAAAGGCTTAATGGGAGTTAAATTATTTTTAGGGGCCATTTTAGAATCCAATACTGATATCTATTCTACAATATTCCCTTGGAATCAATTCAACTTGATTCTTCAAACAAGACTTATGCAATTCGGAAAAAAAATACACACCTTTTACTTTCTTTTTAGGAGCTCTGTATTGAAATTGAGTTATATCTGTAATTGAGAATCTTCAATATCTGAAATTCATTGATATAGTAGCCTTCTGAACTATCTTTCAAATTCTATAGGTATGATCTGATTTGGATTCTTCAAGACAAAGTTATTTCCAATCTCCCACAATGACCCAATTTTGGACTGGTTCAGTAGAGCGAACTTGTACGACTTGCCACGTGTCACTGTTTCATCCTTCATATCTGAAATTGATAGCCAAGAAACTGCAGTCTGTGTAATTGCAACCACTTTTTATGGCACTCCAATCCGATGCCCAGAGAGAGAGTTATTGAACTTTTCCCACGATCACCTCTTTGACATGAAATTCAGGAGCTTGAAAAAGCACTACCTTCCATAGATCATATCTCCAAAAATATTGTGAACCAAGCTCTGAAATGTTTTTAAGACTTTCCTCGGGATTTCAGATTCGTACCATATGAATTTCAGATTCTGAACCTTCGTAGAAAATGTTTTATAGCGCAAATGCCACAATGACATGTTTAGGATCCTAAACAAAGACCTAACTTCCATAGACCATATCTCCGAAAATATTGCAAACCAAGCTCTGAAATTTTTAGACAAACTTCCTCAAGCTTTCAGCTTCGCACCCTAAAAATTTTAGCTTCTTACGCTTCGTAGAAAAAAAGTTATAGCGAAAATGCCACAATGACCTATTTGGAGCAGCGAAACCCTAGAATCCAAACCTCTGATACCAAATGTTGTGTAACCAGCTCCAAAAAGAGAAGAAAAGAGATATCAACGCCTTATAAATGAGTCACTTCGAGGGGGAAACCTCCAATACATTACATAAATGAACAATTCTTGGATGATAGGAGTCCATGGGGCCATAATGTAATCCTAGTGGGCCATAATGTAATCCTAGCCGACCTAACAATAATAATTTAAGGGCACAATAATAACAAAATGGGGGTTACAAGGATTCAATAATAACAATAAGGGGGTTACACTAACAATAATAAGGGACTATACTAGTGATATAGGGACCTAACATTAAGGGTAAGGTTAAAAGTAAGGTTAAGGTAAGGATAAGGATAAGGTTAAGGTTAAGGTTAATGTTAGGTTAAGGGTTTGGTCAAGGTCAAGGTCAATGTTAAGGTTAGGTTAAGCGTAAGGTTAAGGTTATGGGTAAAGTTAAGGTTAAGGTTAGGGTAGGGTTAGGGTAAGGTTAAGGTTAAGATTAAGGTTAGGTTAAGGTTAATGTTAAGGTCACGGTTAAGGGTAAAGTTAAAGTTAAGTTTATGTTAAGGTTAAGGTTAAGGGTAAGGTTAAGGTTAGGGTAAGGTTAGGTTAAGGTTAAGGTTAAGGTTTGGTCAAGGTTAGGGTTGAGTTAGAGTTAAGGTCAAGGTTAAGGTTAGGTTATAGTTAAGTTTAAGGTTAGGATAAGGTTATGGGTTTAGTGAGGTTAAGGTTAGGTTAAGGTTAATATGAGGTTAAGGTTAAGGTTAAGGTTAAGGTTACGTTAAGGGTAAATTTAAGGTTAAGGTCAAGGTTAAGGTTAAGGTTAATGTTAAGGTTAAGGGTAAAGTTAAGGTTAAGGTTAAGGTTAAGGTTATGGTTAAGGTTAAGGTTAATGTTACAGTTAAGGTTAGGGTTAAGGTTAAGATTAAGGTTAAGGTTAAGGTTAAGGTTAATATTAGGTTAAGGTTAAGGTTAAGGTTAATGTTAAGGGTTTGGTCAAGGTTAGGGTTAGGTTATAGTTATGGTCAAGGTTAAGGTTAAAAGTAAGGTTATAGTTAGGTTAAAGTTAAGGTTAAGGTGAGGTTAAGGTTAAGATAAGGTTAAGGTTAAGGGTTTAGTTAAGGTTAGGGTTAGGTTATAGTTAAGGTTAAGGTTAAGGTTAGGTTAAGTTAAGGTTAAGTTCAAGGTTAAGGGTAAGGTTAAGGTTATGTTAAGGTTAAGATTAGGTTAAGGGTAAAGTTAAAGTTATGGTTAAGGGTAAGGTTAGCGTAAGGTTAGTGTGATGGTAAGGTTAAGGGTAAGGTTATAGTTAAGGTTAAGGGTCAGGGTTAAGGTTAAAGTTAAGGTTACGGTTAAGGGTTTGGTCAAGGTTAGGGTAAGGTTATAGTTAAGGTTAAGGTTAAGTTTAAGGTGAAGTTTTAGGGTAATGTTAAGGTTAAGGTTAAGTTTAAGGTGAAGGTTTAGGGTAAGGTTAAGGTTAAGGTTAAGGGTAAGGATAGGGTAAGGTTATGGTGAAGGTTAAGGTTAAGTTTAGAGGTTTAGTCAGGTTAAGGTTAAGGGGGTAAGGTTAAGGTTTAAGGTAAGGTTAAGGTCAAGGTTAAGGTTAAGGTTATGGTTATGGAAAGTTTAAGGTTAAGGTTAAGGTTAGGGTTAGGTTATAGGTAAGGTCAAGGTTAAGGTTAGGTTAAGGTTAGGTTAAAGTTAAGTTTAAAGTTAGGGTAAGGTTAGGGTTAGGGTAAGGTTAAGGTTAAGGTTAGGTTAAGCTTAAGCTTAAGGTTAAGGGAAGGTTAAGGTAAGGTTAAGGTTAAGTTTAAGGTTAAGGGTAAGGTTAAGGTTAAGGTTATTGTTAATGTTAAGGGTAATGTTAAGGTTAAGGTTAAGGTTATGGTTAGGATAAGATTACGATTAGGGTAAGGTTGAGGGTTAGGTAAAGTTTAAGGGTTTAGTAGGTTTAAGGTTATGATTAACGTTAAGGTTAAGGTTAATTTTAAGAGTTTAGTCAAGGTTAGGGTTAGGTTATAGTTAACCTTTACCTTAACCTTAATATTAACCCTAACCTTAACCTTAACCCTAACCTTCCCCTAACCCTAACCCTATAATTAACCTTAACTTGAACCTTAACCTAACCTTAACCATAACCTTAAACTTAACATTACATTTAACCGTAACCTTAACCTTAAATTTACCCTTAACCTTGACTTTAACCTTAACCTTAACCTTAACCTTCCCCTAACCTTAACCTTATCCTTAACCTTAACCTTGACTTTACCCTTAACCTTAACCTTAACCTTAACATGACAAAACATTAAAATTAACCTTAACTTTACCATTAACCTAACCTTAACCTTGACTTTACCTTAACCTAACCTTAAACCCTTAACCTTAACCTTAACTTTACCCTTAACCTTCACCTTCACCTTAACCTTAACATAACTATAACCTTAACCTTAACCTTCACCTTAACCGTTAACCTTGACTTTACCTTTAACATAACCTTAACCCTAACTATAACCTAACCCTAACCTTGACCTTAACTTTACCCTTAACCTTGACCTTAACATTAATATTAACATTGACATTGACCTTAACCTTAACCTTAAAATTATCTTACCATTAACCTAACCTTAACCTTACCTATAACCTAACCCTCTCCTTAACCTAACCTTAAACTAACCTTAACATTAACCCTAACCTTAACCTTAAATTTACCCTCAACCTAACCTTAACCTTAACTTTAACCTTAACTTAACCTAACCTTAACCTTAATCGTAACCAAACCCTTAACCTTGACTTTAACCTTAACCGTAACCTTAACCTTAACCTAACTAAACTCGTAACCTTAACCTTAACCTATCCTTAACGTTGACCTTATCCTAACCTAACCTTAACCTTAACCTTGACCAAACCCTTAACCTTAACTATAACCTAGCCCTAACCTTGACCTTAACTTTACCCTTAACCTTAACCTTAACCTAACCTTAACCTTGAATTTACCCTTAACGTAACCTTAACCTTAACCTTACCTTTACCTTAACTATAACCTAACCCTAACCTTGACCAAACCCTTAACCTTAACCTTAACCTGAACATTTACCCTAACCTTACCCTAACCTTATCTTAACCTTAACCTAACCTAAACCTTGACTTTACCCTTAACGTAACCTTAACCTAACCTTAACCTTAACCTTATCTTGACCAAACCCTTAACATTAAAATTAACCTTAAACTTTCCCTAACCTTAACCTTAACCTAACCTTTACTTTAACTATAACCTAACCCTAACCTTAACCTTAACTTAACCTTATCATAAACCTAACCTTAAGCTTAACCATAGCCTAACCTTAATCTTGACCTTAACTATAACCTAACCCTAACCTTGACCAAACCCTTAACCTTAACCTTAACCTTGACCTTGACCTTAACCTTAACCTTAACCTTACTTTAACTTAACCTTAGCGTTAACGTTAACCTCACCTTAACTTAACCTTAACGTTAACCTAATCTTAACCTTAACTTTACCCTTAACCATAACCTTAACCATAACCCTAACCTTAACCTAACCTTAACCTTACCCTTAACCTTAACCTTGAATTTACGCTTAACCATAAATATGACTTAACTTTAACCTTAACCATACCTTAACCTAACCCTAATCTTGACCAAACCTTAAACTAAAATTAACCTAACCTTAAACTAAACTTAACCTAACCTTAACCTTAACCCTAACCCTAACCTTAACCTTGACCTTAACCTAACCTTAAGGGTTTTGGAAAGTTAAGGTTAAGGTTAATGTTTAGGTTTAGTTAAGGTTAAGGTCAAGGTTAAGGGTAAGGTTAAGGTTAAGGTTAAAGGTTTGGTTAATGTTAAGGTTATGTTAAGGGTAAAGTCAAGGTTAAGGTTAGGTTAAGGGTAAATTTAACATTAGGGTTAGGTTAAGATTAAGGTTAAGGTTAGGGTTAAGGTTAAGGGTAAGTTTAAAGTAAGTCTAAGGATAACCTTAACCTTAACCTTAACCTGACCAATCCTTAACCTTAACCTTAACTTTACCCTTAACTTAACCTTAACCTTGACTTTACCTTAACCTAACTTTAACCCCTTAACCTTAACCTTAACTTTACCTAAGGTTAGGGTTAAGATTAGGGGAAGGTTAGGTTAAGGTTAAGGATAGGGTTAGGTTATAGTTAAGGTCAAGGTTAGGTTAAGGTTAAGGTTAGGTAAAGGTTAAGGTTAAAGGTTAAGGTCAAGGTTAAGGTTAAGATTAGGTTAAGGGTAAAGTCAAGGTAAGGTTAAGGTTAAGGGTTAGGTTAAGGTTAGGATAAGGTTAAGATTAAAGTTAAGGTTACGTGAAGGGTAAAGTCAAGGTTAAGGTTAGGTTAAGGTTAAGATAAGGTTAGGGTAATGTTCGGGTAAAGGTTCACGTTAAGGTTAATGTTAAGGGTTTGGTCAAGGTTAGGGTTACGTTATAGTTAAGGTCAAGGTAAGGTTAAGGTTAAGGTTATGTTAAGGGTAAAGTCAAGGTTAAGGTTAGGTTAAGGTTAAGATAAGGTTAAGGTTAAGGATAAGGTTGAGGTTAAGTTAAGCGTAAAGTTAAGGTTAGGGTTAGGTTAAGGGTAAGGTTAAGGTTATAGTTAGGCTAAGGTTAAGGTTACGGTTAGGTTAAGGTTAAGATTAGGTTAAGGTTAATGTTAATGGTTTCGTCAAGGTTAGGTTTACGTTAAGGTTAATGTTAATGGTTTGGTCAAGGTTAGGGATAGGTTATAGTTAAGGTCAAGGGTAAGGTTAAGGGTAAGGTTATAGTTAGGTTAAGGTTAAGGGTAAGATTATGTTAAGGTTAAGATAACGTTAAGGTTAAGGGTAATGTTAAGGCTTAGGTTATAGTTAAGGTTAAGGTTAAGGTTAGGTTAAGTTAAGTTAAGGTTATGGTCAAGGTGAAGGGTAAGGTTAAGGTTAGGTTAAGGTTAAGATTAAGGGTTTGGTTAAGGGTAAGGGTAAGGTTAAGGTTAATTTTAAGGTTAAAGTAAAGGTAAGGTTAAAATCAAGGTCAAGGTTAGGTTATAGTTAAGGTCAAGGTTAAGGTTAGGTTATAGTGAAGGTAAAGGTTAAGGGTGAAGTTTAAGGTTAAGGTTAGTGTTACGACTCGTAACATCAACCTTCACCCTTAACCTTAACCTATCCTTAACCTTAACCTTAACCTTAACCTCAAAATTCCCCTAACCGTAACCTTAATCTTAACCCTAACCTTAACCTTAACATAACCTTAACCTTGAATTTATCCTTAACCTTAACCTTAACTTGACTAAACCCGTAACCTTAACCTTAACGATAATCTAACCTTAATATTGACCTTAAATATAACCTAAACCCAACCTTAACCAAAGCCTTAATGTTAACCTTAACCTTAACCACAACATTAACCTTAACCTTCCCATAACCATAACCTTAACCTTAACTTTGACCTTACCAAGGTTAGGGTTAGGTTAGAGTTAAGGTAAATGTTAGGTTAAGGTTAAAGTTAGGCAAAGGTTGAGTTTAGGATAAGGTTAAGGTAAGGTTAAAGGTGAAGGTTAAGTTTAGGGTCAAGGTTAAGGTTAAGGTTAGGTTAAGGTTAAGGTAAGGTTAGGGTTAAGGTTAAGGTTAATGTTATGTGAAGGTTAAGGTTATGGTTAAGGTTGAGGTTAATGGGGTAAGGTTAAGGTTAAGGGCAAGGTTAATGGTAAGGTCAAGGATAAGGTTAAGGTTATGGTTATGGTAAGGTTAAGGTTAAGGTTAAGGTTAGGTTAAGGTTACAGGTTTAGTTAGGTTAAGGTTAAGGTTAAGGTTACTGTTAAGGTTAAGGTTAAGGTTAATTTAACCTTAACCCTTACACTTACCCTAACGTTACCCTAAACTTAACCTTAACCTTAACCTAACCTTAACCTTACTTTACCCTTAACCTAAACTTAACCTTAACTTTACCCTTAACCTTAACCTAACCCTAACCTTGACCAAACCATTAACCTTAACCTTAACCTTACCCTTAAACTTCACCTTAACCTTAACCTTAACTATAACCTAGCCCTAACCTTGACCAAACCCTTAACGTTAACCTTAAATTTAACATTAACCTTCCCCTAACTTTAACCCTAACCTTAACCTTAACTTTACCCTTAACCTAACCTTAACTTTATCCTAACCCTAACCTTGACCAAACCCTTAACCTTAACCTTAACCTAACTATAACCTTACCCTTAACATTAACCTTAACCTAAACCTTAACTATATCCTAACCCTAACCTTGACCAAACCCTTAACCTTAACCTTAACCTAACTATAACCTTACCCTTAACATTAACCTTAACCTAAACCTTAACTATATCCTAACCCTAACCTTGACCAAACCCTTAACCTTAACCTTAACCTAACTATAACCTTACCCTTAACATTAACCTTAACGTTACCCTAACCTTTACCAAACCCTTAACATTAACCTTAAACTTAACCTTAACCTAATCTTAACCTTAACCTAACCGTAACATTAACCTAACCTTAACCTTAACTTTACCTTAACCTTGAATTTACCCTTAACCTTAACCTAACCTTAACCTTTACTCTACCCTTAACATAATCTTAAACTTGACTTTACCCTTAACCTTGACCTTACCCTAACCTTAACCTTGACTTTACCCTTTACTTAACCTTAAATATCACTATAACCTAACTATAATTGTTAGCAAACCCTTAACCTTAACCTTAACTTGACTAAACCCATAACCTTAACCTTAACCTTACCGTTAACCTTCACCTTAACCTTAACTTTACCCTACCGTTAACCTTCACCTTAACCTTAAACCCTAACTATAACTTAACCCTAACCTTGACCAAATATTTACCTTAACCTTAACTTTACCCTTAACCTAACCTTAACCTTAACCTTAAGCTTAAGATAAGGTTAAGGTTAAGGTTAAGGTTAGGTTAAGGGTAAAGTTAAGGTTAGTGTTAGGTTAAGGTTAGGTTAAGGTTAAGATTAGGATAAGTTTAAGGTTAAGGTTTGGTCAAGGTTAGGGTTAGTTTATAGTTAGGGTTAGGTTATATTTAAGGTCAAGATTAAGGTTAGGTTAAGGGTAATGTCAAGGTTAAGGTTAGGTTACGGTTAAGATTAGGTTAAGGGTAAAGTTAAGGTTAAGGTTAGGTTAAGGTTAAGGTCAAGGTTAAGGGTAAAGTTAAGGTCAAGGTTAGGGTTAGGTTATAGTTAAGGTTAAGGTTTTGATCAATTTTAGGGTTAAGTTAAGGTTAAGGTTAAGGTTAGGTATTATATTTAGATGGTGTTTTGAATGATGAGAGTGTTCAGTTAGTAGAAGTGGGTCGATGCCTTAAATTTTAGAATATTTTAGGGAAATCCTTAAACAGGAAAAGGTAAAGCAACAAGAACTTCTGAGCTTCCTCCCTGCCAGTAGCAAAAAGACAATGAACAACAGAAAGATGCAGAAGTTAGCCAAGACAAAGTAGAGAAAGAAGCAAAATTTCAACATCTACAAGAAGAAGAAGAAGGCCTTTGGAGCATGGATTTTGATGGAGCTGTTGGCAAGGATGGTGTTGGTATTGGAATATGGATTCAGAGCCCTGTTTTCCAGCCTGAAAAGCTTCCCAGTAATGTTAGAGTATGTGCTTATAAGTTGGCTTTTGATTGCTCTAAAAATGAAGCTGAGTATGAAGCTTTGATTGCAGGTTTGAAAATTTTGAAGAATTTAAATGCAAAGAGAATTTATATCTATTGAGATTCAGAGCTAATAATAAAATAGGTAAAAGGAGAATACCAAGAAAAGAATCCACGATTGAGGGCATACAGAAATGCAGTCCTTCACATTTTAAAGAAATTTTATGAGTACACTTTGACAGCAGTACCTAAGATGCAAAATATCATTTCTGATTCCCTAGCCACTATTGCAAGCAACCTGAAAATTCCTATGAACTCCAGCAACAAATTTGAAATTTATGTCAAACATAGGCCTGTTGTTCTAGACAATTTAAGGTATTGGAAAGTGTTTTGGGATGACAATGATATCAATGCCTTTTTGCAGAGTGAAGGAAAATTCAAGGACACTCCCATAGAAGGTGAGTATGAGGTTGATGATCAAGAAATTGAAACAAATTAGATGGACATATTGCAATTGAAGGACAATGTAATTCCTAGAGGTCTCATACCTTTAGAGGAGCTTTTTTAATAGGATGATGTTGCAAAGAAACCAAGCTTGGTTCCTACTGAGAAAGGAGTTGAAGATGTCAACCTTGGGACAGCTGACAAGCCCAAGCTTGTGAAGTTATCAAAGGCATTGTCCCCTGAGGTAAAGGAACAGTATGTTAAATTAGTTTCTGAATTTTCTGATGTGTTTGCATGGGATTATTCAAATTTTAAGGTGTATGACAAGAAAATAATTCAGCATACTATTCCCATCAAGCCAGATCAGAAGCCATTCAGACAGGAGCTGAGAAGAATCAACCCAAAGTTGCTGCCATCCATTGAAAAAGAGGTAAACAGATTGTACAAAGTTGGTATCATTGTTCCAATTAGATTTTCTGACTGGATTTCAAATTTGGTCCTAGTACGCAAGAAGGCAGGAGAGATAAGGTTGTGCATAGATTTTCGGAATCTGAATAAAGCATCTTTAAAAGATAACTATCCATGTCTGAAGATGGACCATATTCTACAAAGAGTAGTCGGAGCATCAAGGATGTCACTACTTGATGGCTACTCAGGCTATAATCAGATCTTGGTTCATGAAAAGGACCAAGACAAAACCTATTTCACAACACCCTGGGGAACTTTCCAGTATGCCAAAATGCCATTTGGACTGAAGAATTTTGGAGCTACTTTCTAGCGAGAAATGGATATTGCCTTTGCCAATGAAAAGGATGTTGTGTAACCAGCTCCAAAAATAGAAGAAAAGAGATATCAACGCCTTAGAAATAAGCCACTTGGAGGGGGAAACCTCCAACACATTACATAAATGAAAAATTATTTTTAGGAGGCATTTCAGAATGCAATACTGAAATATATGCTCAATAGGCCCTTGGAATCACTTCAAACTGATTTTTCAAACAAGATTTATGCAATTCGGGAAAAACAATACACACCTTTTACTTTCTTTTGAGGAGCTCGATATTGGAATTGGATTATCTCTGTGATTTAGACTCGTCAATATCTGAAATTTAGTAATGAAATAGCCCTCTGAATTCTCTTTTGAATGCCACAGGTCTGACCTGATTTGGATTCTCCAAGACAAAGTTGTGTCCAATCTCCCACAATGACCTAATTATGTACTGGTTACTGTTTCATCTTTTGTCTCTAAAATTAATAGCCAAGAAACTACAGTCCGTGTACTTGCAAGCACTTTTTACGGCACTCAAATCCGATGCCCAGAGAGAGATTTATTGAACTTTTCCCACGATCACCTCTTTGAGATGAAATTTAGGAGCCTGAAAAAGAACTACCTTCCACAGATCATATCTCCAAAAATATTAAGAACCAAGCTCTAATTTTTTTTGAAAAATTTACTCAGGATTTCAGCTTTGCACCATATGAATTTCAGATTCTGAACCTTTGTAGAAAAAACGTTATAGCACAAATGCCACGATGACCTGTTTAGGAGCCTGACAAAAGACCTAACTTCCATAGATCATATCTCCGAAAATATTGTGAACCAAGCTCTGAAATTTTTTGACGAATTTCCTAATGATTTCATCTTCACACCATATGAATTTTAGATTCTGAAACTTCGTAAAAAAACAATTATAGTGAAAATTCCACGATGACCTGTTTAGGAGCCTGAAAAAATACCTAACTTCCATAGATGATATCTCCGCAAATATTACGAACCAAGCTCTGAAATTTTTAGACAATCTTCCTCAGGATTTCGACTTCGCACCCTAAATATTTCAGCTTCTGAAACTTCGTAGAAAATTTCTTATAGTGAAAGTGCCATGATGACCTGTTTGGAGCAGTGAAACCCTAGAATCCAAAGCTCTGATACCAAATGTTGTGTAGCCAACTCAAAAAATAGAAGAAAAGAGATATCAACGCCTTAGAAATAAGCCAATTCGAAGGGGAAACCTCCAATACATTACATAAATGAACAATTCTTGGATGATACAAATGAACAAAACCTCCTTCTATATATAGGAGTCCATGGGACCACAATATAATCCTAGTGGGGCCACAATGTAATCCTAGCCAACCTAACAATAATAATGTAAGGGCATAATAATAACAATATGGGGGTTATAGGGGTACAAAAATAACAATAAGTGGGGCTACACTAACATAATAAGGGACTACACTATTAATATAGGGACTTAACATCCTGATGCAAACTGCTCTAGAAGGTCGAAGAGGTAAGTGGATAGTAGCTATGTTGGAGTATGATTTGGAGATCAAGCTTACAAATTTGATTAAAGGCCAAGGCTTGGAAAAAATAATGGCCCAATCAAACCTGTGTGCTTTGGATATAAACCTCATAATAGAAATGTCTAAAGATGAGGATGAAGGTTTTCTTGTTCTAGTTTCAGACGTTTTTCTTCAATCCCCATGGTATTCAGATATTGTTTATGTTCTTCAACATCTTTCACCACCTCCAGGAATGTCTAAAAGCAAAGGTAGATCACTGAAACTTAAGTATGCTAAATATTGTATTTTAAACAATGCTCTTTATTGGAAATATCCAGGAGGTATTCTGCTCAATTGTTTAGTTGAAGAAGAGGCTCAGAAGGTAACGCATGACTTTCACAAAGGTGATTGTGGTGGTCACTTGTTTTGGAAAACTAAAGCTAACAAGGTATTGAGAGCAGGGTATTATTGGCCCACTTTATTTTCAGATTTGTATAAAACAGTGATGAGTTGTCATGAATGTCAAGTTTTTCAAGGGAAAAGGAAATTGCTTCCTCTTCCTTTGAAACTAGTTGCAATAAATGCTCCCTTTCAACAGTGGGGACTCGATTTCATAGGAGTAATCCATCTTGCATCATTTGCACAACATCGATGGATCTTGAAAGGTACAGATTACTTCACCAAATGGATCGAGGTTGTTCCAGCAAAGAAGGCTATAGATACGGTAATTATCTAATTTTTAGAGTCAAATATTTTATCTTGTTTTGGCTTCCCTCACAAAATTATAATAGATAACACAATAGCGTTCAAATCTAAGAGGATGGTGGAGTTCTGTAACAAATACAATATTGTGTTGGGCCATTCAAAAACATACTACCCACAAGGCAACACCCTGGCAGAATCATCGAATAAGTCTCTCATAAGCATAATCAAGACAATGCTGGAGGCAAACAAGAGGAACTGGCATCGAAAGCTCATCAACGCATTATGGGCAAGCAGAGTTAGCAGTAAGAAATCCATAGGTATGTCACCTTTTGAATTGGTTTATGGTACTGATGTTTTCTTTCCTACATCAGTTACAGTTTTGGTCATGAGATTATTGCAAGAGGTTGGCAGTGAAGAAGATGATAGTCAATGAAGGATCAATCAAATGATCCACCTTCATTAAACAAGAGAAGAAGTGCCACACAATGCTATTCAGTTGCAGGAGAATATAAAGAAGATATATGACTGAAAGACCAAGGCAGAGAAGTTTCGGTTAGATGATGTGGTGTTGAGATGGGATGCACGAAATGAGGACAAAGGGAAGCATGGTAAGTTCGAAAACCTGTGGAAAGGACCATACAAGATTTCAGCATACAGGGGACAGAATGCCTTCTTGCTTTTAGAGATGGATGGCTAATATTGCCTTGGAGGACCAGTGAATGGTAGGATTTTGAAGCACTACCATTGTCGAAGATAATGGATCAGAAAATATGTCACCATCATTATATATACCATGTTATTTTTGGTTAGATTTCAAGTATAGAGTCATTGAAGTTTGGGGCCCGAGGTGAAGGCTATAAAACTTGAATGATATGTGTATGGTTTGGTTCTATTTTAGTTTTTAGTCTTATTCTTGAGTCAGAGTCAGTCTGCATTGTTTCCTTTTTCAGTATTTTTTGACTCCATGCCTAATGGATAAGGCTACTTGGTCTACGGTGTTCTTGGCACCTCCAAGGAGCTACCATCCCCATTGGAGCCAATGTTAGTGTCAGTCTAGTCATACTGCCATCAGTGATCAAAATTTCTCTTTTGCATTTGCATATTAGGAGTCCCATACCATAAATTTCACCATTCCATTAGGTCATGGATTCATTGATGGTAGTGGTATTTCCTTAGTTTTTCCCTCATGTGAAACTTGTTGATTCTCCTCTCTTTAGCCATGATTTATTTTCACTTTGTGAGTCATGTTAGTAGGTCATAGGATGGGTCTCATTAGGTTCTAGGATCTCACCATGGTCAAATTAATGAGTCAAGTGTTAATAAATGTCAGAAAGTTCATGAGGAAGTCTAATAAATTCAAAGTCACAGCATCTGGGAAAATCAAAGAAATTTTTTATTCAGCTTGATGTAATTTTTGCCTCAAAACTATGTTTTGAGGTGAAAACATGATACTTTGCCTTTATTATCATCTCTTATGTAATTTTATATCATCATATGTAATAAGTCACACTTCAGAAGCTGCTATCTCCATAATTCACCACCTTGCCCTTCAGAGAAGTTTTCCACAACATCTTCAATATGTCCATCAGAAAGAGCTTGGAAAGAGCTTTCCAACGGTATATTATACTCTCAAAACTGACTCCTGGATTGAAATTTATGCCTAAGTAAATAAAGCTCCCCTATACCCTAAACCCTACCCCTTTTCCCATTTTTTTCCTTTAAACTTTATTTTATTAAAGTTTAATGTTTTCTTGTATAAAACCCATTTTTGCTATCCGATGGAATAATCGCATCGCTAAAATATTTTAAACACATAAAACCCCGATGCGATTTAACAAACCCTGCCCCTCATTTCCCTTTAAAATTTATAATAAAGTGTTAAATTTTTTTATTGTAATTCCCCCAATCTGATCACATAACCCCCTTCTGATCGTAATCACAACATTTAAATCATGCATTCCAATGGACCCTTGTGACTACAAAAAACTTTGATGTGATTGCATACACCCGATGAGATCCCGACCATCGATTTTCTCATCCGATCGGACAGCCTACACTCCATTGCAATCGGCGCTTTCGATCGATCCCCTCCCACTGACCCCTCTCGATTCTTCCGATTACGATTAACTCCGCTCCCCCGATTACACCTCCGCCATCAATCTGCCCATCTAATGGAACGGCCCACAGTCCATTGCACCATCGCAATCAATGTTTTCACATAACACTTTTCCTATGCTCTCCTCCGATCCCCCGATTCTGATTGGTCGGGCCCCACCATTAAACCTTCCGCCCCGCTCCAAAGTAAAAATTCTATTTTGCTTTGTAAATCTCAAATTTCATTTTATTTAATTTTATAAAGGACTTCCCTCCATCGCCCCATCCTCAATCGCATCGGTGAAATCCTATTGTGCCTTAACACCTCCCTTCCCTTCCGATTGTGATTGCGATTGTTCTCCCGGGTCCCACCTAAAGGCCTTCCCCATTTTTCAACGTAAATTTATTTTTCTCTTGCAAAAGCAGCGAAACATTTTTTATTTGTTTTTATCCCATTACCCTTTGGCTTATCCTATACCCCTACTACATTTATTCCAATCGCATCAGAGTTTTAGGGCCTCGTTCCAATATACCTATTCACTTCCCCTTTTCTCCGATCCCCGATTGCGATTGCCCTTATGCACTAATTGCATCGCAAGTTTTCCATTGTGTTTCACGCCTCCTCCCATCTTCCGATTGCGATTATGATTCGGGCCCACCTCCTTTCCCTTCACTCTTTTTATCCAAAGAGGGGATTTTTCTTCATTAAAGACATATTCAGTTTTGATGTTTTCAAAAGGGATTTCTTGGCATATATGAGATTTTCAATAAAGACAAGCAACAGTAAAAGGGCCGAGAAACTAAATATGAAACAATAAGACATCTTCAGCAACGATTTAAAAGGGATTTATTCTACAGGTTTCTTCTTCTCATTTATTGGATGTAACATCGAATCTCAAGATGGTAAAAATGTATTATTGTTCCTTATTTTCAGGGGCAGTTTGTTGGTTTCTTTCTATGATCGGACTTCAGTTCTTGAGTTAGAAAAACAACTCCCTTTTTCTGTGGATCTATTTCCCCACATTTCAGTCTATTTAATGTAATTTTTTGTCATTTGTAAGAAGTTAGGAAGTAAGGGAACAATTTGGAAATCAAGGAGGACGCTCTGCGCTCCCATTGTAATAGTTTGATAGGGAATTAATAAGAAATGCAGATCTGATTTGTGGGATCCATGTGGTATGAATTTTAGCATTTTTTCTCTCCTTTGTGTTCATATGTAAAAATTGTTGTCTACCATTCATTCATAAACATTTCTGGTTGAATGCTTTCAAGATAGATAGGTAGAATCCATTTTTAATGCTCTGCCTTGGGAAAACATTCAATATTCTATGTTTTCTTCTGTTTGAAGAGGATCCGTCTCTTATGCCCTTTTCATCTCCTCACCAGCATTTCCATTCCATCATTATTTAAAATTAATTGCTAAAATTTCCTACCCACCTTCACCCATGAAATACCCTATATCCTTGATTTAATTCCCCAGTTTCAAACAGTCCCATTTGTTTCGTACATCCTTGAAATTCATTCATTAAAACATTTCCCATTATTATACGTAGCCTAATATCAGTTTATTGTTATACTTCATTGAATATATTTTTATGGAGAGAGCCATATACTAACCTTGTAGGGTTAGCTACAAGGTTGAGTGTGGTTTAAAGGTTACCCTGATTTGTCTTTTTCAGCCTGAGGTTCAAATTAGGTGCTAACACATCGTGCGATTGCAAATTTATAATCAAAAGTATTTATAGCATTGCTCCCGCTCCCCTTCCCCACCAATTTGTGATTGCGATTCCCCTGGGTCCCACTAAAGCCTTCTGCCCTTTCCAAAGAAAAAGAGCTTTCCCCAGTGTTAAAGCAATTTTTCATTTTTTGTTTTAAAAGGACTTTCTGTTCATCGCATCGCAAATCACTCCATCGCAATTTTTCATCACTACGTCCTCTCCCGACCCACCGATGTGATGAATCACATGTCACTCATCACATCGTGCATTTCCTCTGCCATGTGTTACACCTGCTCCCACTCCGACTTGCGATTGCGATTTGCATGGGTCCCACCTTAAATCCCTTCTGCCTTCTCAATAAAAAATGGTTTTTTTCCCTATGTAAAAGCGTAAAAATTGTTTCAAAGGGATTTATACCATTAGACATCGCTTATTACCCCCGCTCTATTGTATTACTCCATCGCATTTCTTCCAATCGCATCGCAAGTTTCGTCGCATTATTCCAATGCACCCTCCCGCTGCGATTTCCGATTTGCGATGGTGATTTCCCCTTTTTCCCTATACACTATCGCATAACAGTTTCCAATCACATCGTTCCAAAAAACCTTCCCTCCCTTCTGATTGTGATTTGCGATCAAAAATTGGGCCCACCATGATTTCCTTTGCTCCTTTTCACCGAAAAATGGTATTTTTCTTCATTAAATGGAAAATTTCATTCCAATTGGTTTCAAAGGCATTTTATTCAAAAGTTGGTTTTTCTTCAAAGAGTAAAGATAGAGACAAACAGTCAAGGCCAAGAGTTGAATATAAACATAGAGATCATGACAGCACAACAACAATGATAAAAGGAGAAATGGTTCCAAATTTGTCTTTCTTCTCCTCTGTTTGAGCAACTGCAAAACTTCAAGACAGTCAAAATCTATTGTTTCTCCTTCTTTTTAGGGGAAATTGTTGGTTTTCTTCCTATATTCAGATTTCGGTTTCTGAGCTAGTGAAACAACTCCTCCTTCTGTGGATCTACCCCCCTCAAATTCTATATATTTAATGTAATTATTCATCATTTTTAAGGGGGAATAAAGTGTGGAACTAGTTTGGAAATCACTGAGGACGCTCTACGCTCCATTTGTAACAGTTTGGTAGGGAATTAATAAAGAAATGTAGCTCTGATTTGTGGGATCCCTGTGGTATGTATTTTAGCATTGTTCTTTCCTTTTGTTCATCAGTTAATTGTTATGTTTGCCAATAATTCATTCATATCTCTAGTTGAATGCTTTCAAGATAGATAGGTAGAATCCATTGTATAATTCTCTGCCTTGGGAAATCATTCAATGTTCTATGTTTTTTTCTGTTTGAAAAGGATCCATCTCCTATGCCCTTTTCAGCTCCTCACTAGTCTTAAACATCTCACCATTATTTAAAATAAATTGTTAAATTCCCTTCCTACCTTGCCCCATGAAATACCCTATATCTCTGATTAATTCCTCAGTTTCAAGATGCCCAACCCCATCTGTTCCATACAATCCTGAAAATTTGTAAAAACATTCCAATTATAATACCTAGCCTAGTATCAGTTTACAGTAATACTTCATTGAATATTTTTCCCGGAGAGAGCCCTCTCCTAACCTTGTAGGGCTAGCTACAAGGCTGAGCATGGTTTGAGGTTACCCTGATTTTCCTTCTTTCAGCCTAAGTTCCAAATTAGGTGCTAACAAAGGTTACGGGTTTAGTCAGGTTAAGGTTAAGGTTACAGGTTTATTCAGGTTAAGGTTAAGCTTAAGGTTAGGTAAAGGTTAAGGTTATGGGAAGGTTAAGGTTAAAGTTAGGTTCAGGTTAAGGGTAAAGTCAAGGTTAAGGTTACGTTAAGGGTAAAGTCAAGGTTATGGTTTGGGTTAGGTTATAGATAAGGTCAAGGTTAAGGTTAGGTTAAGGTTAAGGTTAAGGTTAAGGTCAAGGTTATGGGTTTAGTTAGGTGAAGGTTAAGGTTAAGGGTAAAGTTTAAGGTTACGGGTCTTAACCTTAACTTTACCCTTAACCTAACCTTAACCTTAACCTTAACCTTAACTTGACTAAACCCGTAACCTTAACCTTAACCTAACCTTAACCTTGACCTTAACCTTGACCTTAACTATAACCTAACCCTAACCTTAACTTTGACTTTATCCTTAATGTGACCTTAACCTTGACATTACCCTTAAACTTAACCTAAATTTAACCTTAACCTTCCCATAACCTTCACCTTTACCTAACCTTAACCTTAACCTTAACCTTAAGCTGACTAAACCCATAACCTTAACCTTCACCTGACTAAACTCGTAACCTTAACTATAGCCTTAATTATAAGCTAACCGTAACCTTAACTATAACCTAACCCTAACCTTGACCAAACCCTTAACATTAACCTTAAGGTTATAGTTAAGATAAGGTCAGGGTTAGTTCATAGTTAAGCCTAATGTTAGGTTAAGTTAAGGTTAAGGTTATGGTTATGGTTAAGGGTAAAGTCAAGGTTAAGGTAAAGTTAAGGTTAAGGTTAGGTTAAGGTTAAGATAAGGTTAAGGTTAGGTGAAGGGTAAGGACAAGGTTAAGTTTAAGGTCAAGGTTAAGGTTAAGGATAGGTAAAGGTTAGGGTTAGGGTTAAGGTTAGGGTAAGATTAGGATTAGGTTATATTTAAGGTTAAGGTTAAGGGTAAGGGTAAGGTTAAGGTTAAGATTATGGTTAGGGTTTGGTCAAGGTTAGGGTTAGGTTATAGTTAAGGTCAAGGTTAAGGTTAGGTCAAGGGTAAAGTCAAGGTTAAGGGTAAGGTTAGGTTAAGGGTAAGGTTAAGGGTAAATTCAAGGTTAAGGTTAAGGATAAAGTTAAGGTTGAGGTTAAGGTCAAGGTTAAGGGTAAAGTATAGGTCAAGGTTATGGTTAAGGGTAAGGTTATGGTTAAGGTTAGGTTAAGGTTAAGGTTAAGGTTAAGGGTTTGGTCAAGGTTAGGGTTAATATTAAGGTTAAGGTTAAGGTTAACTATAACCTAACCCTAACCTTGAATAGACCCTTAACATTAACCTTAAACTTAAGCTTAACCATAACCTTAACCTTAACCTTAACCTGACTAAACCCTTTAACCTTTACCTAACCCTTAACCTTACCCTAACCTTAACCTTAACCTTAACCTAACCTTAACCTTAACCTTGACATTACCCATAACCTTAACCTTAAATTTAACGTTAACCTAACCCTAACCTTAACCATAACCTTACCCTTAACCTTGAACAAACCTTATCTTAACTATACCCTTAAACTTACCCTCAACCTTAACCTTAACCTAATCTTAGCCTTAACCTAACCTTAACCTTGACTTTACCTTAACCTAACCTTAACCCCTTAACCTTAACCTTAACCTTCCCATAACCATAACCTTAACCTTCACCTTGACCTTACACTTCACCTTAACCTTACCCTTAACCTTAACCTTAACCTTGGTTAGGGTTAGGTTAAGGTTAAGGTTAACGTTAAGGCTAACGTTAGGTTAAGGATTTGGTCAAGGTAGAGGTTAAGGGTAAATTTAAAGTTAATGTTAAATTCAAGGTTAATGTTAGGCTAAGGGTAAGGTTAGGGTTCAGGTTCAGGTTAAGGTTAAGATTAAGGGTTTGGTTAAGGTTAAGGGTGTTGATCATGTTGGGCCCCTATTAATTTTTGACAAGCAAACATGGGGTCAAACCATCTCTGAGCTTTCAAGAAACACATTCCTGCTGAAAACACATCATCCTTGAAGTCCCTTATGCCTTTTGTACTTTGATGAATCCCACTGTTGTTTCCAATTAAAAAACTTCTCTGTTTCTATGAAGAAAAATGCCTAAAGGGTCTCCTTTTTCTCCCCTTATATCATCCATCCTAAACCGCTGCTTCATCCCCTTTTACTCCTCTCTAGTTCCCCCATTAACCCTCTAAACCATCTTATGTCTCGTTTTAAACCCTTTAAATACTTTTTGTTTGGTTTAATAAACCCTTTTTCTCTTTATCGTTACCCTTCATCAGCCTTAAAATGCATTAAAATGGGCCAAAAACCCACTTTCTACCTTATATTAGGCCTAAGCCCTGCAAACCACTTCCCCACATAACCCTACGCTGGAACATGGTGCTAAGGCCTTAAGTGCTTATCACAATCGCAACCATCAGGTGAGTGCATTTCTATGTGTTAACTTAAAACTTCCGATGCGATTGGAGTTTTGTTCGATCAGCTCCCGCTGTGATCTAAGCCGTCGACCTATAATGGATATGACGACCCAGTTCTAATTGTTGCGCTCATCGCCTTTCCCTTCCACCCCTCTGATTACATTTGAATCATCGATCTCCCGCCAAATCTGACGGCTGGTGCTCCATTGCATCGCGCCAGTCGAATCACACCCCCCTTCTGCGCCTTGCGATTGTGATCCTCTGATCCAATCCCGACCATTCATTCCTTTTGATCAAATGGCCTAGATTAATCCTGCTCCGCTCCTTTGTACATGCCTGTCTTTCCTTTCGACTAAATCTCCACCATTGATCTATCACTAAGATCCAACGGCCATCGCATAATCGCAACCTTGCTCCAATTGCAATCGCAAAGGTCTTACTGTGTCACCCTCCGTTCCCCTTGATTGCGACCCACCAATTTGATCACAACCATTCATTTCCTTTGATCTGACGGTCCGCATTGAATTTCCCTCCACCCATGACCGGGTCCCACATCAAGCCCGTTTCATATGTTTCATACGATTTCCTTTGTATTCCCTCCCAAGGTCTAAACCTTATGGTTTACAACTAAATCTTATTTTTTCGCCTAACTTCATATTGACCCCTCCGTAAGCTTTCATCGCCTCTATTATTCACCATTTCACAGGAATTTCTTCCATTTTCACCATTGCGCCACCACTTCCTAGGCCTCCACATCATCGCTTCCACCATCCATTGGATTTTATAACTAGTTATTTTCATTGTGCAGGGTTTTACAGAGTGGAAATTTCACTCTACTTTCGTGATCACCGTCACTCTGTTTCGGAAGATAGAAGTGCCACTACAGTAGCGGCAGAGTGTATCAGTAACAAGGATTAGTGGGGTTTAAGCCTATTATTGAATAATTAAAGCTTAACCCTTCATTAAGAATAAGAAGGCATAGTTGGAAGATTGAAGAACACATGCAACATCCATACCTGTGTTTGATTATCTGCGGGACATTTTTCTCCAGATGGTACACCTTCAGACAATATTCTCCATGACTCCTCGAGCCCAAAAATGGTTAATTACATTGACAAAAGCTTCTTAAGAACTGTCAGAGTAGTAGTAATGGAAGCATGGAGGTCTATAGACTTTCCATCCCTATCATTTATTCTAGAAGGCTAGCGCAAATTTCCAGGCAGCCAGAAGGACTTGAAGAAGACATCTGAGGTCAATCTCGACCTGACAGATATCTCTGAACTAGACTACAGAGTACAACGTAGGTTTATTGAGTTGTGTGGGTGTGAATGCTTCCACCATCCTGTATTAATGAGACAAATTAAATGTTCATCATCCACTCCCTTTACTAGTTTTTCTCCTATAAAATTCCCCAGGAACACATTATGCGGGGTTCCATATTTTCAGAAAATTAGGCAGTAAGAGAATTTTGTATGCATTTTTGTTGAACTTTTATATGAATGCACAGAGCCCGTTGGGTTTCAGTGAGGAGGAGTTCCATATTTAATGAGGATTCTGGTCTTTGGTGTCTCACAGTTTGTAACTTTCTCTTATATGTGTTAGTTTAATTGTTCATTTCGTTTCATCCACTCTTCTTGTATCATGTTCTGGAATGTGAGTGGCTCATTGGTTTTTGGTATGGATTTATCCTAGTTGATACCCATGCTTGAACTAGTCAGGCGCTTTAAATATGGCTCAGGCATACTGTTTCACTTTTCACTCCAACCATATTTCTGCTATATTAGTTTCTTTGGAAGGTTATTTTTAAAACACTATTTTCATGTATGGATTCTTAAATTGATAAGCCCATTACATGGTGATATTGATAAGCCCATTACATGGTGATATTGTGATATAAAGGTGAGCATGAAGAGTTGAGATTTGTAGATCCCTCACCTTGGTGACTCCACAGTCATTCATCGGAAAATTTACTTGTAGTCCTGGCTCCCCGTAAGCCACACCTGAGATCAGATACATCTCAGCCAAAGACACCTTCTGTGTCTGACCCAGAGAAGATCCTACATAGGAGGAATTGAAGGGAAAGAAAATTATCCCATACTGAGATTCCTGAATTCTCTCAAGAAGAATTTCCATCCTCCTCCTCTCAAGTTGCTCAATTTCAAGGTCTCGACTCCACTGTGGGAGATCTCGAGTACTATTCAGATAGTCCACCCCGAGGAGGTGTCCGAGTTAAAGATGAATTTCACCCTACTCCTGAGGTCGAAGAGGTCAAGGAAGTCACCAAATTATCTACTATTAATAGACCGTTGTTCCCCTCAACACCTCAAGCTGCAGTCCACTACATTCCTATTGTCATTCATACTCCAGTTCCACCTCCGCCTCCTCCTTTTACACATCAAAATCGTGTACTACCTCCAATGGCCAATGTTCCCGGCTTCTTGTTCAATAAATATCCCCCCCTTGCATTACCTCAAGTGTTGAACGATATGCCACAGGATTATCTGAAGATTTTACCCCGATTCAATGGGGAAAATGAGATGGAAGCTCAAAAACATCTTGAAGTCTTCTGCTCTTTCGTAGAGAACTTTAATGTGGAACACTTAGATGTAGTCTTGAGATTTTTTGTGCAATCTCTTGATGGCGAAGCCAGAAAGTGGTTTAAGACATTAGGAGACCATTCCATAACCACTTGGGAGGGAATGGAAAATAATTTTCTCAGAAAATGGGGAGAGAAGAAGGATCATGGACATTGTCTTACTGATTTCAATACACTCAAGAAAATACATAATGAAGGGGTGTCAGAGTTCATCAAGAGATTTAATAAATTGTATTTGAGTTTTCCTGCTGATATGAAACCTCATCAAACTACTGCTAAAGTTGTTTTTGTAGCAGCCTTTGACTCAGAATTTGGTTTCTCTTTGAGAGAAAGAAAGCCTGCCACTTTGGATGATGCTCAGATAGATGCACTAGAGTTGGAGGAAAATTTTTCCTCCACTGGTAAATCAAAGGGAAAATTTGAACAAGATACTAGAAGAAGGGGCAAAGAGAAGGTATCTACCTCTAACCAAGATAGAGACTCAGCTAATTACATAATCAAAGAAATGAACAAAAGGATTAGCAACCTTACTAATAAGGTGGTAAAACTCGAACTAGAGGCCAAGAATTTGACCTCCAAGAATTTCCAGAATGCCCCAAACAGAGGTTACAATCCTCAATATAGGAAACCACCTCTGGAATTACTGCAAAGGGAACAGAAGGAGCTACAAGATCAGGTACCACACCCTCTGTACTTGGAAGGTCCGGTACAGGATCCCACCGAAGAAACCACTTATGAGCAAGAGGGAGCATACCTTGCTTTTTCAAATAATGCTGAAGAAGAATCTCCCCTACAAGAAAGTGATGGAATTGAGACCTCATTACAAGAAGAAGAGAAGGCTAGAAGCACAGAAGATCCAGATATTGATTACTATTGTAAGAAATTTGTTGATTTCATGCAAGCACAGTTCAATATAAAATACGATCTCAGGTCTTCAAGGAAAAGGACTCGCACTCAAGATCAAGAAGAAGAGCCATCCCAGAAGGAGGCACCTGCTCCGAAGGAGTCAACCATGAAAAAATTCCCAGACAAAGCTAAGAGGCCTCTAAACAAACCTTTGCAGTCTGATGATCAAATTCCTTCCTCTTCAAAAGTAGTCATTCCCCCTGTTACCAAGTCTGAGTCAAAAGAAGCCAAACCCTTGGCCGAAAATAAAGAGTCAAAAGAAGTTGTAACAGAAAAGTCCCCTCCTGCCTTTAGTCTACAAAAGGAGCTCGAGAAGATCAAAATCCCAGTCCCCTTGACTGAATTATCTAAGCAACCAGCCTACTAGTCCCAGGTCTACTCTTTCATGCTCCCTCCAGAAGCATCACATATTCCAAATAGTCTGAACCTTCAAGAAGAAAGACCTATGGTTGTATTTGGTCCTCACGTTGAAGAATAAGAGGCTTCTACTCCTCCTTTTTATGTGTCTCTAGTGATTCATGACTTGCTATTACATGACTGTATTTTGGATTTGTGAGCTTCCCATAATTTATTGCCTTTGTCAGTCATGGAACAACTAGGACTCCAAATCACCCATCCATACAAAGACCTCTATTTATTTGATTTCAAAAGAGTTAAATTCCTAGGGATGATCAAGGATTTGGTGGTCAATTTGGCCCAAATCCCAGCAAAAAGTGTGGTAATGGACATCGTGGTGGCTGACATCCCAGCTCGCTTTGGCATGTTGCTATCAAGGTCCTGGGGGACAAAAATCAGTGGGTCAATCAAGTTGGACTTAACATATGCTACTATCCCAGTTTTTGGTGGCCAGGAGAGGAGGTTGTACAGGGAAACCAGATTTGTCAAGATGGTTACTAAGGCTGATAACTCGGTTAATTCACCAGTCTACAGTAAAGAAGGTGATTTCTCATGTTTAATGTTGGAGGAAGACCAGGATTATGCTCAAGAACCATTATTCTGCCAGATCAAGACCGAGCATTCCTTAGGAAGCCGTGAAGTAGGAATCTAGACACTTCACTTTGATGGAGCAAACTCCAAAGAAGGTAATGGGGCTGGAGTATTATTAATTTCTCTTACAAGCCAATGGGTCCCCCTATCTTTCAAGCTAGAATATGAAGCCACTAATAATGTGGCTGAATACGAAGCACTTCTATTAGGGTTATAGATAGCCAGGAGTATGAACATACAAAGTTTGAAGATTCTGGGAGATTCAGAACTGGTGGTTAGAAAAGTGAAGAATCAATGCCAAACCATTCTTCCTAGGCTAAGGGCTTATAGGAACGAAGTGTGGGACCTGGTGGAGAATTTTTTCTTGGCATTTAATATTCAGTTCATGCCCTGGGAGCAGAATAGGATGGAAGACTCTCTTGCAGTGGCTGCCAGTACCTTCCGTCCACCTCAAAACCCTCTCTTAAGATCATAAATCGAGGTACGTTATCGACCATCAATCCCAGAAAACATCAAACACTGGCAGGTTTTTTAGGATGAAGAGCAAGTGAAAAGGTTCATGGAAACAATCAGAGAATTCTCAAATATGGAGATTGATGCTTGTGAGGAAGAAGAGGCTAAAGATATTTCAGAAAACATATGGGAGGAAAGAATGGCAGGTCACAAAGTGTTGCAATTGAAGGGAAACGTTATACCCATAGGGTTGGTGCCTCTAGAAAGATTGTTTGACAAGAACAATGTCCCACTATAGCCAAAAAAAGTCACAGAAGAAAACCAGGTAGAATACCTTAACCTTGGTACTGATGCCGACCCCAAAATTGTGAAATTATCCAAGAAGGTCCCAGAAGAATATAAGGAGCTATACCTGAAATTATTTCAGTCTTACAAAGATGTGTTTGCATGGTCCTATCAGGACCTGAAAATTTTTGATATTAGCATCATGCAACACAAAATTCCCCTGAACGAAGATGCGAAGCCACACAAGCAGAAGCTCAGACAGATAAATCCCCTGCTTCTTCCCTCTATTGAGAAAGAAATTAAGAAGCTGTTGAAGGAAAAAATTATTGTGCCATTAAGGTACTCTGAGTGGGTGGAAAATTTATACCTATCCGAAAGAAGAATGGAGAGATAAGGCTATGTGTTGATTTCTGAAATTTGAATCGAGCATCCTTAAAGGATAATTATCCACTACCCAAGATGGATCACGTCCTGCAGAAAGTGGTAAGAGCTTCTCGGATGTCAATGATGGATGGATTCTCTGGTTATAATCAGGTGGCTGTACTTCCAAAAGATCAGAAGAATACTGCTTTCACCACACCATGGGGTACATTTATGTATGCCAGGAGGCCTTTTGGGTTGATCAACGCAGGGGCCACTTTTCAGAGGGCCATGGATATTGCTTTTGTTGGGGAGCAAGATAAGTTTGTGGTGTAATGTCCCATAATAATTATAAAATAATAAACAATTATAAAATAATTAATAATATATAAATAATATAATTTAATTTAATAAATAAGTAAATAAATAAATAGTCAAGAGAATAATAAATAAATAATAAATAAAACATTAAACAATGACTGGAGTTCTAAATAAAATGGTAAATAATAAACTGGAGTCCTAAAATAATAAACAATAAGGAAAGTTAAAGAAAGAGTTAATTAACAAAAGTAAATAAATTAACAAAGAGTTAAACTAAGAAACTAATAGAAAGAAAGTTAAAGAAAGAATTAATTAACAAAAGTAAATAAATTAACAAAGAGTTAAACTAAGAAACTAATAGAAAGAAAGTTAAAGAAAGAATTAATTAACAAAAGTAAATAAATTAACAAAGAGTTAAACTAAGAAACTAATAAAAAGAAAGTTAAACAAAGAGAACACTAAATTAAGTAAAGCTAACAAAAAAATAAGAGAACACTAAATTAAGTAAAACTTAAGTTGCATGTTGACACAGTGAATGTGTGTATGTGATTCCCATTCCATGGTTTGGTCTATTTAATAGACATTGAGGAAGGTTCAAGGCATTCATTCTTTCATCCATTCTCTGGAGAGAAAGGTATGGTGAGGCAAGGGATACCCTGTCAGTAGTACGTTGATTAAGGGCTCGGGGGTGGCTAGCTGTGGAAAGATTACATACAGCTGAGCCTACGGTTGGGTGGAGAGTTGTCCCCAAAACTCTGTTGCGGTCAGCAGGATTCAACTAGCATTCAACCTTGGAGCCTTAAGTAAGGAAAATCGCCATTACAGGTTTCTGAGGATGGAGTCCTTCAGGTCGAACCATTCTGTATACTGGACCGCCGGGTTCGTAGGCTCAGGAACCATGAAATTGAGCAAGTTAAGGTCCAGTGGGACCAATATAGTCCAGGCTCCGCTACCTGGGAAGATGCAGATGTTATTTTTAAAGAATTTCCATATCTATTTGATTAAGATTGTGTGGTGAACTAAATAGGGACACATAATTTAGCTATGATAGAAACTTTTATGAAACCTCCAGATCATGTCTTACTGTTTAAATTTTATTTATACACCTAAATCGTACCTTATGATTCCAGCTATGCTTTTAAATTTATATGAGATGAGGGTGATAATGCATATGTGGTTTTACTTATGTATTTGTAGGAATATGATGATTATGAAAGGCACAAGTTTAGAATGTTATGAAGTGAGGTTATATTGGCAAGTGATTAGTTATATGTTGATGCTATAACTTATGATGTGAAACAGGCAAAATCAAGATGCATATCTTTACTATTTAATATGGATGTTATATTATTATGATGAAATGCAGGAGTTAGAAGGTAAATTCATTCTATGATGTTATGATTATAACTAATGCATTGGATGCATGTTGAGATGTGGTGATTGGTAGGAAATCCACAGAAGGGCCGAGAGGGCCGGTTTATTTGATGATCTTGTGGGAGCCCATACCTACGAGGGAGAATATGTAACACCATATGGGTTGGGGAAAAACTCAATCAACACTACATATGCCAGTGGTTCCTTTGTCTTGTATATCTCTTGATGGATAGCTCTTGAAGGGCTGTGGGACCATCTTGAAGAGGCCAAGGGCTTGATATTGTAGGCCAAGTGCTTGTTATTGGATGGGAACGCCAGGGTCTAGAAGTACGTATAAGACTTGGATGCCTGGGGCTGTGCGCCTTAAGTAGCTGTGGAGGGAGTGGGCCGCCTTGACTAGGGACAGACTGGGGAGGTTTATTCCTTGTTCCGAAAGTGGGAAAAAGGACATAGATTCCTTGAGATTCTCGGGCGCTGTGATGAACTTTCGATGCCTGCTGGTCATACTAGTTCAGCAGAGGGTGTTGGTCACACATGAAGTAATAAATAATAAATAATATAATATAATTAAATACTCAACTTCGGGATGAAGTTCCTTGAAGAGGGGGAGTATGTAATGTCCCATAATAATTATAAAATAATAAAAAAATATAAATTAATAAATAATTATAAAATAATAAATAATATATAAATAATATAATATAATTTAATAAATAAGAAAATAAATAAATAGTCAAGAGAATAATAAATAAATAATCAATAAAACATTAAACAATAAATGGAGTTCTAAATAAAATGGTAAATAATAGACTGATGTCCTAAAAAAATAAACAATAAGTAAAGTTAAAGAAATAATTAATTAACCAAAGTAAATAAATTAACAAAGAGTTAAACTAAGAAACTAATAGAAAGAAAGTTAAAGTAAGAGAACACTAAATTAAGTAAAACTTAAGTTGCATGTTGACATAGTGACTGTGTGCATGTGGTTCCCATTCCATGGTTTGGTCTATTTAATAGACATTGAGGAAGGTTCAAGGATTCATTCTTTCATCCATTCTCTGGAGAGAAAGGTATGGTGAGGCAAAGGATACCCTGGCAGTAGTACGTTGATTGAGGGCTCGGGGGTGGCCAGCTGTGGAAAGATTACATAAAGCTGAGCCTACGGTTGGGTGGGGAGTTGTCCCCAAAACTCTGTTGCGGTCAGTAGGATTCAGCTAGCATTCAACCTTGGAGCCTCAAGTAAGGAAAAGCGCCATTACAGGTAAGTTGACTTGCTTATGTTTTTGAAAATTTCATGATGATTAGTTAAACAGTTTTTGAGTTGATTATTCATTGTTTATGTGATATAATTAATTGCATGTTTAAATGGGGTTGTTACATGTAGTGGTCTACCTCAATGATATCACTGTGTTTTCAAAGGGAGATACTGAGCACATTGAGCATTTGCGTAGAACTTTTGAGAAATGCAGAAGGTATGGTCTCTCTCTTAATCCACAAAATTTGTTGTTTGCATTAGAAGAGGGTAGGCTTTTGGGACATATTGTAACCAAATATGGGGTAAAAATAGATCCTAAGAGGGTAGAGGTCATAAATGGCATTTATCTCCCTAGAAATAAGAAGGAGGTGCAAGTGTTCCTAGGGCACATTAATTTTCTGAGGAGGTTTATCCCTAACTATGCTGAGATAGTTAGACATATAACTGACATGCTGAAGAAAAATAATGAAGTAAAGTGGTCCCAGGAATCACGAGAGGCATTTTCCAAGATTAAAAATTCTTTTGCAGAAGCCCCTGTGCTAGCTGGACCGGATTATGCCAAACCATTCATGATATTTTCTTTTGCATCACCTCATATAATAGCAAGAGTTTTATTGCAGAAAAATGAAGAAGGGTACGAGCAGCCCATCACCTTCTTTAGTCAGGTTCTCCGCGATGCAGAACTGAAATATAACATATTAGAAAAGCAAGCATACGCCCTGGTGAAATTTCTTAAAGCATTCTGCATGTATGTCTTGCAGTCCCATATCATTGCATTTGTGCCTACAGCGGCTGTAAAAGATATTCTTATCAAAGGGGATAGTGAAGGAAAAAGGGGGAAGTGGATTGCCAAAATACAAGAGTATTAGCTAGGCATTCGCCCTACTAAACTGATCAAGGGACAGGGGCTAGCCAAAATCTTATTCGAATCAAACTATCAAGCTCTAGGTATAAATCTATCCATGATAGCAAGTGAGGAGTCTGAGAAGAAAGAAGAGCAGCAGGGAGTAGAGATAGCTACTCCAAAGACACATATGAAGTACCTCACCAGCCCGTGGTACAAAGAGATAGTGGAATATATCCTCACACTCAGCTGCCCTCCTAGCTGCGATAAAGATGAATACAGAACACTAAGGTTGAGATCACAGAAGTATATAGTTGCCAATGGCCGGCTATACTGGCGAGATCCTTCAGGCATCCTACTCCTGTGTCTCACAGAAGATGACGTAGAGAATATAATAGCCGAATTTCATGAAGGAATCTGTGGGGGTCATTACAGCTGGAGGGCCACTGCTCACAAAATCCTGAAGGCAGGTTTCTACTGGCCCAAACTCTTTGGAGATGTATTCGCCTGGGTTAGAGCTTGTGAGAAATGCCAAAAATTTTCTAAAAGACAAAAGCTGGCACCTCCACCCATGATTCCTATTCACGTGGACGAACCATTCTGACAATGGGGAATCGACTTTATCTGTGAAATACATCCTCCATCAAGTGGTCAGCATAAGTGGATTTTAACTGCCACAGTTTATTTCACAAAGTGGGTGGAAGCTGTACCCGCGAGGAATGCAGCATATGCTGTGATAATAAAATTCATGGAAGAAAACATCATATCCAGGTTTGGCTGCCCTGCCAAGATAGTGACCAAAAACGCCCAAGCCTTCAAGTCTACAAATTTTTTGAGCTTCTGCCAGTAGTATAACATTGCACTAAGTCACTCTATGGCCTATTACCCACAAGGAAATGGCTTGGAAAAGTCTTCAAATAAAACCCTGGTGAGGGCACTGAAAAAGGCTATCAATGAAAATCAGAAAAATTGGGATTCCCAGTTGAAATTCGCTCTATGGGCCAATAGGATTACCATTAAGAGAGAAACTGGGAAGTCCCCATATGAATTAGTATATGGGAGGGTGGTAGTATTCCCTATACAGTTAGCCTTACCCGTAGCCTGATTCATGCAAGAAAGTCAAGAAGAGCCCGATGATGTGACCAGGAGAATAAATCAGCTGGTGGAGTTGGAAGAAACATGCAACCATGTAAGTCAAAGGTTAACTGAATATCAGGAGAAGATGAAGGACCTTTTTTATCAGCATACCAAGGACAAGAAGTTGAAGATTGGGGATTTAGTGCTCAGATGGGATATCCGAAGAGCTGAAAAGGGGAAACATGGTAAATTCGACCCACTCTGGTTCGGCCCTTTTAAAATCTTGGAACAAGGGGGCAACAACACTTTCAGGTTGGAAAATTTATAGGGAGACTTGCTCGATGCCCCTGTAAATGGCCAGTTCCTCAAACCTTACTTCCAGTTTTGATTCAGGCAGAGATAGCCTGATGTATTATACTGTACATTAGTTTTATGTTTTCATCTTTGTTTGAATAATGTGAGTGTAGTGATGAATAATGAAGAGAAAAGTAAAAGTGCTGAAGAATGGTGCCCACATGGAAGATTAACAGGTGGTCTGCGAAGTTCTTGACACGCCCAAGGAAGAACGTGTCATCCCCAGGTGGAGACAATGTTGATCATGTTGGCCCCCTATTAATTTTTGACAAGAAAATAGGGGGTAAAACCGTCTCTGAGCTTTCAAGGAATGCATTCCTACTGAAAACACATCATCCTTGAAGTCCCTTATGCCTTTTTTCCTTTGATGAATCCCACTAGCGTTTCCAATTAAAAAACTTCTCTGTTTCTGTGAAGAAAAATTCCCAAAGGGTCTCCTTTTTCTCCCCTTATATCATCCCTCCTAAACCTCTTCTTCATCCCCTTTTACTCCTCTCTAGTTCCCCCATTAACCCTATAAACCATCTTAAGTCCCCTTTTAAACCCTTCAAATACTCTTTGTTTGGTTTAATAAACCCTTTTTCTCTTTATCGTTACCCTTCATCGGCCTTAAAATGCATTAAAATGGGCCAAAAACCCACTTTATACCTTATATTAGGCCTAAGCCCCTTTCGGCTAAGCCCCACAAACCACTTCCCCACGTAACCCTGCGCCGGAACCGGGTGCTAAGGCCTTAAGAACTTATCACAATCACAACCATCGGGCGAGTGCATTTCTATGTGTTAACTTAAAACTTCCGATGCGATTGGAGTTTTGTTCGATCAGCTCCCGCTACGATCTGAGCCGTCGATCTATAATGGATCTTGTTAGCCACCTACATTTTGCAATTATATTAGCTGGTGGCTAAATATTCTTTGCAGCCTTCAAGAAACAAATTCAGTCCTGAAGTTGTTGGTGCTTAAAGTCTGTTGGTAAGATCATGAACTGCTGGTTGGTTCTTCATACTTTTCCTTCTCTCAAATTTCTCCATATTCCATGAAAATCCTAGTCAAGTACTGCCGCATCCCTTTTTCTTTCCCTCCCTTGCTTCCGTTTTTACCTCCATTCTTCCATTTCCTTTTATTCATGAAGACCCCACTAAAACCATGTGTTATTCCTTGCCTCTCCATTATTTTCTTTCCCCAAGGTTAAAAACCCATGTTTTAACCTTATCGAAATCATATTTCTTTTTGGAATTCTTTGGAAAAACCATAGAAAACGTATGTTTTTATGCGTTAGGCTTAAGCCCCTCAGGCTAAGCCCCTTTCTGTCTCTCCCTCCACATGCCTGAGCGCCACGACCGACCGTTCAAGTCCAGAGGCGCTAAACCAAAGCGTGGTCCCCACTGCACCCTTTTCCTTTGAAACCTTCAAAAAACCCATCTTTTATAAGGTTTGGGTGTGAAATATGAAGCCACGTATTTTATTGCCCCGAGCCTTCCTAGCCGTTGATCTGCTCCCCAGATCCGACGGAGCGGAGTACCTCACACCTGGTGGACCCCCTGCCCCCCGCGCTCGTTTCCAAAAACCATGGTATATATCCCGCACCACCTTTCGTCGAATGGTATTTTTATCCCGTCGACCAGCGATTCCACACGCTGGCCGACGCGTGTCCTCCACCTCATTCCCAAAACCGCCATCCTTCCACTTCGCCCGTGCGTTATCTATCGTCCCATCACCCCGTAGCGGGATTCATCTCTACCGTCGGATCTGGGCCTTCCCATCCGACAGTTGCTAATCGCCTCTTCTGCTCGGCTTTTAACGGATTTCCCCGCCTGTTGAATTTTCCCCCGACGCATCCAAAAGTCGATCTCCACCGTCGATGGTTCTCATTCATCCTCCTGATTCCACTGTACAAAATCCCTTTTTCTCCACTGACTTTTCAAAGCGCCCCCGACCGTTGATCGCAGTACGATCAACGACTCCGATTGCTCCATTTTCCGCACGCCCTCCGATGCAGATTGTCCATATAACGCAGGATTTTCTCATTTTTATTGTATTTTGCAGGTTTTAAGGTTCATTCGTCGTGTTTTAATGAAAATCTAAAGAATGAGGGTGACGACTCCCATCCTTCTGATTAATCCAGAGAATCGACCGCGGGATGAAGAATAATGATATCAACAAGGTTTCATGAGCCTTGGTTGCTACGTATCCCTGTAAAGCCTGAAGAATGCCGTCAACATCGACGCAGAAAAGAGTATCAGATTTTGAAGACAGAATGAACCAGAGCAGCAGTTCTATGGATAGATTGGCGGGGATTACGGCTAAGACGGTTATCAAAAGCCTAATCCCCGGCTCAGAGCACAGATTAAAGCAAAACCTAAAAGTGTTCATCAGACGTTGCCTCCATCGCCATACTTTGAGGCAAATTGATTCCTCAACCACTGCAGTGCCACCTATTGCCTCAGAATGCTCAATCAGAGGACGAATTTATTGAACAATATCAGATATTATGCCTCGGAACAACCAAAGAAGTTATTTCTGCACCAGATTTAATGACAGAATGTTTGAAGAGTAACCCTAATAGTACGCAGAACCTCAAATGTCAACAAAAGCTCCTTCCGGGCTTACTGCATAAGTATAAGCGCATTAATGCAGTAGAACACCTGTATAAATTCTTCATCGAGCCTCCCAGGCTAGGAAGACATTAAATCTGCATTAATTGTATTTGAGATCTTTTTATTAGATCTCACCTCCTCATCCTTCTATAAATAATCCAGAAGAAGATGAGTGAGGGGTTGGATTAGTTGGTTGTCAACGTAATTGCTGAAGTATTGTAACTGTTTCTGAGTGGAAAACTCTTGACTGTAAATAGTGGTTTCATGGGCTCTTGGAGCTCTGCTTGTAACAGATAGGTTAGATTGTGAAAAGAGATGGATTAAAACATTGGATTTGAATATTGTAACCGGTTTGAAGCAATCAATACAAGCTGATTTATGGGATCCTGGTCTATGCTGATGGTGATGTTATTCTTACTGTGAACTTGTCATTTTATTTCTGTTTTCAATTTGTTTCATTTTCCACTGTAAAGCACAATTTAAACAGTGTTAGGACCTACTGTATATCAGTAACCTTCTCTGGCTGAGAAATCTTTATTTAAATGTTTTCTTTCTGCTGTGTTATTTGAGAATGATTTAATTCAGTCTAAGCACAAAGATGCTGGTGTTCCCTCATCTTTTCGTCACTGCTGAATGTTATTTTTAAATTTTACTTTCATGTATGTTGTGTAAGGAATGAATTGAGGAAATCAAAGGTTAGCCCTGAGTCCCTTTCTTGTTTGCTCAACTATTTGACTGTCTCCCTTAGGATGTGTCAAAAGCTGACTAGTTTCAAAGTACTTATCAGATCTTAGGCCATTCTGTGTTATCTTTGTGATTGTCTTGGAAGTAACTAAGTAAAGAAGAACTAGGAGAGGATCAGGGTGAGTCCCAGCCCACTAGTTTCTGCTCCAAAGGTTGCCTTCAAGTTTCCCTTCGTTTTTAATCTATGTTCTATTAGAAGTGTATCAAAGGCTGGATAGTTTCAAAGTACTTACCAGATCCTAGTTTGCTTCTATGTTTTCCTTAAGTGCCTGGTCAAAGGCTAGCTAGTTTCAAAGTACTTACCAGATCCTGGGCTGCTCTTTGTTCTACATCTGTTATTTCCCTTTCTTATTGTATCACCCCATTCCATAAATCAAACTTTAAAGAGATCCTTAGGCATAGATGACTTGCCCCATAGATTCCTCTTGAATCTGAATGTTTCAATTAAATTCTCTTATGACTCCATAGCCCAATGGATTGAAAACTTGCCATCATATTTCTTCATAATCAAAGATTACTCTGTATGCTTGCAACTTCTCACCTTTGAACCTATTTGCATATAGATCTTTCCGCCTCAGACAGCAACTATGTTCAACCATCTGAGAAAACCAAACAAAACCCTTGGCCTTTCATAACTAGCCTAATATCATCACCCCAAACTTCAAAGACAATATCCATCTTTGTACATATTGGAGAGATCCCTCTCCGGATTCAGGAGGGCTAGATCCTAGAATCCCAAAGTTGGTTGAAATGATGTTAACTCTGTGATCGGACTTTGCCAATCTTGCTTGTTACAGAGACCTAACATTTCTGGCGACTCCACTGGGGACTTTTAACCCAAAATCTCTATAAGACCTTGAGAGTCAAAAGCAGCCTTTTCAAAGCACTACCAAGAAACGGTAATCATGATGAAGCTCAATTGAATGAGTGAAAAACTAGGTCAGCCCTAGGATTCTTTAGAGTTTATCTAACCTTGGAAAATTGGCTAGCTTAGCCATAAGCATAGACTGTCTTTGTTTCATAACCGTAGCTAAGTTTTGAGGCAGAGTTAGGATATTCTTCTGAACCACAAATAAAAGCAATTCAGAAAATACCAAAAAAAATTCAGATTGGTAGTAAAACACTAGTTTTGATATCTTGTATACGCCTTTGATGTGTTTTACCCTATACTCTTAGACAGAGTCTAGAAAGGGCCAGGTAGCCTCCGGGTCTCATCCTCTTTTTAGGGGTGACATATCTGGTGAATGCCCTCCCAGTCAATCTCTGGTTAGAGTTTGTTGTGTTTTGAGATATCCTTGAAAAGGAATGTTTCACAAACACTGTGGTGGACAGTGTACTCCTTTGAAAACACTCTGAACTTTCCACCTGGCGACTCCACAATCCTGAACAGACCTTAAGACTCCACTGGGAAGAACCCTTATCATTATAAAATCATTCAAACTCAGTTAGAGGACCGTGGGATTTAAAAATTGTAAAAACACATTGGTTAACCTCCTAAATATTGTCATATCTGGTTGAACTTTTCTTGTTTACTTGGGTCTAAAAAACTTAGCATAGTGGCTCCTAAAAAGATTCACACTAGAGCCCACCCTGACCCAGATCCTCCTGAGATAGTTGACAACCCGGAAAGAATCCTTAGGAAGTCTCCTAAGATACAATTTTCATCTATTTTCAGACGACCCCTAAGAGCTAATTCAGTCCCCGAAAACCTTTCAGCTCTTCATGAATCACAAATTGACTTATTGAACCCATTTAGGACTAGGTCATTTGGTGATTTAGATCAGTTGGATCCTGAGCCTTCACTTTCATTTCCTGAAACAAGTGAAACCCTTGGGAATAGAGAATCAACACCTCCTGATTTACATTTCTTACATAATCTAGGTGTCTCCCATCCAAGATCAGCTCAGGGATCTACTGTTGTTCCATCCACTTCTATTCATCCTTCATCCACTGTTCAAACCACTCCACTTCAACCCACACCTCCTCTTGTAAATCCGCCCCCACCACATATCATGGCAACATGGTATGCTCCCTTAGTCCTTCCTGTACCATTAGTCAATCTTCCACAGGACTATCAGTCCAAAATTCCATTATATGATGCTAGTAATACTATAAAAACATCTCAACATGTGGACAAGATGAATGACTACTTTGACAGAAATGAAATTGATAATGAATCTGTCAAAATCAGACTGTTTGCTCAGAGCTTGGGGGGAGAAGTGAGAAAATGGTTTAAAGGTTTAACCCCCCATAGTATTAACGACCTCCAAGTCTTCCATCAAACATTCTTAAACAAATGGGAAGTAAGGAAGAATCCTCTCCAAGTCCTTGCCGACTATAACAATCTCCATAGGAACCCTGGGGAAAGTGTACAAGCTTATTGTACCAGATTTAACAGTGTGTATAATGCACTTTCCCCTGAACTGAAACCTCCTCAGGGCTCAGCCTTAAACAAATTTCCTGAAGGATTTGATTCGAACATGACATATTCACTCAGAGAAAGAGTTTTTGCAACCCTTGAAGATATGCAAAGAGGTTCTCTTTCTGTGGAAGTTAACCTCATGGAAAAGAGAGCAAGGATGAAAGCTGAAAAGAGAGTATCTTTTAGAGAGGAATCCACCCCTTCTACTTCAAGCTCAAAGATGGAAAGAATGATGGAAGAAATGATGAAGAAAATGAGCATTCTAGAGAGAGCGCAAGCAAGTCTAAATCAAAACGCTCCTCAAAAAAGAAACCAAAACCAGAATCAGAATATTAGAAGAAAACAGCCTCCAAAAAGACTTAGGGAAGATGATCAACATATCATTCCTCCCTTTCATCAAAACTTTTTAAGTGAGGTTGAGGAAACAGATGAAACAATAGAGGACAATGATATAAACTTATTTGGGGTAGATGATGATGACTTTGAGGTTCATTATGATAAAATACAAGGTCTTTATACACCTTATGATGACAGAAGAGATGACAATGAGAATTACTACCAAAACATGGAAAACGCTGTCATACAAACTTCAAGGGAATACGAACTCAGAAGTAGGTCTAATCAACAAACCCCCAACAAGGAAACCTCTGGAAAATCTTCTCAGAACAACACTGCAACCAAGTCTAAGATGATCAAACAAAAGGACACAACAGTGGCTGATAATTCTGGTAGTGGTAAAGAGAAAGACACTCAAAATATTGAAAAACAGAGTGCAAACATTAGTAGTACTAGCACCTCGGTTAGTACTCCTGGTAAAACAACTGTTTCAACTGTAGATAAATCAAATCAGCAAGTTGTTATTGCTGATAAAGTGGCAGCAAACAAGGCTTAAATAAATGTTTTAAAGAGTCAAAACCTTTTTAGCCTAGAACAGGAAATCTCAAAAATCAAAATTTCTGTTCCTTTGACTGAGTTAGCTGCCCAACATGTATATAGGTCCAAAATTTTGAAAGCTTTGAACTTAGAGGATAATGAAGATTCACTCAATCTTAATGATGACCAACCAGAGCTTATTTTTGGTCCAAAGATTGAAGGAAAGTTCCAAGAGGGTTTTGTCCCTCCCTTCTATGTAAGCTTAAACATTCATGACAGAATTCTGCACAATGCTATGCATGACTCAGGCGCTTCCCATAATTTAATGCCAAAAGCTGTAATGGAAAGCTTGGGTCTTGAAATTACCAGACCTTACAAAGACTTGTACTCCTTTGACTCAAGCAGAGTTAAATGTCTAGGATTGATAAAAGATCTTTGTGTTAACTTAGCCCAAATTCCAGCCAAATGTTTAGTCATGGATGTTGTCGTGGCTGATGTACCCCCAAAGTATGGAATGCTTTTATCAAGGTCTTGGGGTGCTAAGTTACAGGGGACCATGCAAATGGACATGACCTATTCGACCATCCCTGTTTTTAATCAGACTAGAAGACTTTACAGGGAATCCCACATGTAGTACACAGTGACAAGTCAATATCGGCCTCAAAAATCCCCTCTCTATGCTATAAACACGAGCCTTGATTCTTTTATCATGTTCAATGATGAAACACTTACAGGACACATCATTTCAACAGAATCAATGGCTGAAATGGAGGAAGAGGAACCCAACGCTGAAATGCCGGAACAGTCTATTGTGTCTAAAGATCCTAGCAAACTAAACACTGATCTTGAACTACAAGTTATTAATTCTTTGAACTTAAAACTTGAAAGTCAGCAGGACAGCCCTCAACCCGATAAAAAACTTGAGGAATCAAAAGATACAGAGCCCATTCACCAAACTGAAAATGTTCCTCTCTGGACTATGTATTTTGATGGGTCATGCACCAGAACAAATGCTGGTGCAGGTGTCTGGATTACTAACAATGAAAACAATCATATAGAATGTATCTCATGTAAATTAAATTTTCAGTGTTCCAACAACATAGCAGAATATGAATCCCTTCTCTTAGGCTTGCATCTCTTGAAAAAGTTAGGTGCCAAGAGAATCAATGTATATGGGGATTCTGAATTAATCATTAGGCAAGTTAATGGGGAGTATAATGCTAATCACCCCAGACTTAGGGCCTATAGGAATGATGTCATAGACCTTTTGAAAACATTTGAGGAGTCCACATTAACCTTTGTCCCAAGAAAAAGAAACATTGTAGCCCACAAGTTAGCCTTTGCTGCTAGAACCTGCCCAATGCTGTATGATGACACCTCTCAGATAAAATTCAGACCAGCTATACCAGATAACAAGAAATATTGGCAGGTATTTGATGGAGATAAACAAATAGAAGACTTCATGCAATTCAGAAATGAGTTTGAAATCCATAATTCAGATTCAGATTATGATACAGACTGCAGTGAAGAAAATTTTCTTGGTGAAGAAGAACCATCTCCGCAGCTGGTAGATATAAACCTTCAGACTATCAAACTTGGAAACCAAACAGAATCAAATGCAAGATCTGAAACAGAGGAATTGGAAACCCTGCATTCTAAGGATGATATTCTACCCAAGGGTTTGGCTCCTCTAGAAGAACTGTTTGATTGTGATGATGTGGCCAACAAACCAAAACTGGAACCTGTAGAAACTGAAGTGGAGGAATGTAATATAGGCAGTGAGGAAAAACTGAGATTGATCAAACTGTCTAAAACTTTACCAGCTCACATTAAACTCAAATACTTAGAGCTGTTTAAAGAATTTTCTGATGTTTTTGCATGGAGTTACGAAGATCTTAAATCTTATGACACTGAAATAATACAGCACAAAATCCCTCTTAAAGAAAACCAAAAACCATTCAAGCAGAAACTGCGCAGAATCAACCCTGTCCAGTTGCCATTGGTTAAGAAGGAAATCATGAAGATGCACGATGCTGGTATTATTCTCCCTATTAGATATTCTGAGTGGGTATCTAATCTGGTGTCAGTTAGGAAGAAGATTGGAGAAATCAGGCTTTGTATAGACTTCAGAAATTTAAACAAAGCTTCATTGAAAGACAACTACCCTTTACCCAAGATGGATCATATTTTGCAAAGGGTGGTGGGGTCTAAAATAATTTCTTTGCTGGATGGCTATTCAGGGTATAACCAAGTCCTAGTCCACCCTGATGATCAATTAAAGACAACTTTTACTACACCATGGGGCACTTTCATGTATGTGAAAATGCCTTTTGGTTTAATGAATGCTGGAGCAACCTTTCAGAGAGCCATGGACATAGCATTCTTGGAAGAATTGGGCTTCTTCATCATTATCTATCTCGATGATGTAACTGTGTTTTCAAAAACATATGAAGAACACTTAGAACATTTGAGAAAAGTTTTCAAGAAGTGCAGAAGGTTTGGGATATCTTTGAACCCTAAGAAGACTTTATTTGGTCTCCAAGAAGGTAAACTTCTTGGACACATCATTTCAGAAGAGGGCATAAAGATTAATCCCATGAGGATTGAGGCCATATTGCAAATCTCTCATCCTCGAAACATCAAAGAGTTGCAGTCTTTCATTGGAAAGATTAACTTTTTGAGAAGGTTCATTCCCAATTTGGCTGAGCTCCTTAGGAATGTCACAAACATGTTGAAAAAGGAGCAAGGGGTAAAATGGACCTCGGAAGCAAAGACATCCTTTGAGCTGGTGAAACAAGCGTTAACCAAAACACCAATTCTCATAAGTCCTGATTTTTCAAAAGATTTTTATATCTTCTCATTTGCATAAGAACATACTATAGTTGCTGTCCTTTTATAGAAAAATCTACAAGGACAAGAGCAACCCATTGCATTCTTTAGAAAGGAATTGAGGGATGCCCCTTTGAGGTATAACATTATGGAAAAACAGGCTTTTGCTTTGGTAAAGGCTTTGAAAGACTTCAAAGTATACATCCTTCATTCACACATCATTGCCTTTGTCCCAAATTCGGTTGTAAAAGACATTCTAACCCAGGATCCAGATGGTAAGAGAGGTAAGTGGATTGCTGTTATTCTTGAATATGATTTAGAGATTAAACCCACTAAGCTCATCAAAGGTCAGGGTCTAGCCAGGTTAATGGCTGAATCAAATTGTGAAGTTCTTGATATCAATATGATTAATGCTTTGGATGACCAAGAAGAATTCTCAGCTCCCATTGTTGAAGATAATTTTGCGAATTCTCCTTGGTATACTGATATTGTTTATGTTTTTCTTAATCTAAATACACCTCCTGGTTTATCCAAAACGAAGGCAAGATTCCTAAAGTTAAAAGCTATAAACTATTGCATTATTGATAAATGTCTTTATTGGAAAAATGCTAGTGGTATATTGCTTAAATGTTTGCCTGAGTTTGATGCAGAAAAGATTAAGCAGGAATTCCATGAAGGAGAGTGTGGAGGCCATCTGTACTGGAAGTCAACAGCCAACAAAATTCTGAGGGCTGGTTTCTATTGGCCTACTCTTTTTCCTGATATACACAAGTTGACAACTACTTGCCATAAATGCCAATTGTTCGAGGGCAAGAGAAAATTACTACCCCTTCCTCTGCATCCAATTACTGTTGAAGCCCCTTTTCAACAGTGGGGACTTGAATTCATAGGAGAAATCCACCCACCATCCTCTGCCCAACACAAGTGGATTCTTACCGCCACAGACTATTTCACTAAGTGGATAGAAGCCATTCCTTGTAGACAAGCCAATCATTCGGTTATCATAAAATTCATGGAAACCAATATCCTTTCCAGATTTGGCTGCCCTACCAAGATCATTACAGACAATGCAGCAGCATTTGGGTCAAACAAAATGGTGGAATTCTGTCGTCAATACCAGATAACATTGGGGCACTCCACTGCCTATTACCCTCAGCGTAATGGACTTGCAGAGTCTTCCAATAAAATCTTAGTGAACATAATAAAGAAACTGTTGGAAGACAATAAGAAGTCTTGGCACACGAAGCTGATCTATGCACTGTGGGCTGACAGATTAACATTGAAAAAATCCATTGGTATGTCACCCTTCCAGCTTGTATATGGTACAGATGCAATTTTTCCTAACAGCCTTGGTGTACCAGTTATGAAGTTAATTCAAGAGCTCCAGACTGAAGAAGATGACATAATCAGAAGAATAAATCAAACCATTCATCTTCAGCAAACCAGAGAGGAAGTGTACAACAAAGCATTGCAGAAGCAAGACAATATCAAGAAGATATTTGACAGAAGAACAAAGGCCAGCAATTTCAAAATTGGGGACAAAGTTTTAAAGTGGGACTCAAAGAGGGAGGAAAAGGGAAAGCATGGTAAATTTGACCATCTGTGGCTTGGCCCTTACTTCATTCATTCAGTTGCTGGAAACAATGCATTCTTCTTACAAGAGCTGAATGGAACATAATTGTTTGGGGGTCCTGTCAATGGCAGGATGCTTAAGCATTACCTTTCTTAAATTATTTCATGTTCGAAGCCTTTTTTACCTTCTTTCCAATGTAAATATTTCATCCACCATTGCATTTAAAGTTATGAAAAATCAAAAATACAAAAAAAACAAAGAAAGAAAGAAAAGAGGGCAGAAATGAAAACAAGAAAGGCAAAGCCCCACGCCAAAAAGAGAAATAAATCTGAAAGTGTGCAAGATTAAATGCCACTCCTTGAAACACACTTCTAATTGGTCAAACTGTTTAATCTTGACTAATTAGCTTTCAATTTTCTGCTGATAGGGTAGCAAACTTGATTTGCCAAACTGTTTAATCTTGGCTTATCAGTAGATAGATTAGGGTAGAAATTAAGGTTCAAACCAACTCAAAATCTGAACCAAAGTTTCCAAAGAGATGACTCAAAACTACTCTAATTTCTGAGTCAAAGAGAAAAGACCTGGTTCTAATTCGCTCAAAACTTGAACCAGAAGAGAAGCAAAGATAGCTCACCAAAAAGGAAAAAATAGAGCTGTGAATATAAGAGAAGGACATAATAAGAAATCTTCAGATCTTAAGCCTTCTGTTTTGATTTAAAATTTTCTGCAAATAATAATCTATGTGCAGCTTGTCTTTATGCCATAGATCATAGCAAGTCAAACAGCTCAATCTTGACTTGACTATTTTTAAATTTCTGTTGTAGAATTTAGAGAATGAAAGTTTGTTGGACTGTTTAATCCCAACAGACAGTAGACTAGGTAGAGAAACATCTGAGCTCAACTGTTTAATCTGAGTTCAGGGAGAAATAAGGAGTAGAAATAGACTAGATTTCCTGCTTTCAAAAGAATAAAATGTTGAGAATAGAGTTTTCCAATCCAATTGCACTCTGATGAAAAAAAAAGAAAATGTTAGATCAGTAGGATTGGGTAGGTAGAAGTTGTATTGATGAAATTCATCTTTCTTTCATAACTGATGTTATCTTGTCAAAAGGAAAAGCAAGAGCAAGCAATGGGTCAGACACCAGTCAGCATTCCAGAGAAATCAAGTCTGAATTCTTGATGCCTTCAAGAAGGCACCATCCCCAAGTGGAGCCACTGTTAGCAACCTACATTTTGCAATTATATCAGCTGGTGGCTAAATATTCTTTGCAGCCTTCAAGAAACAAATTCAGTCCTGAAGTTGTTGGTGCTTAAAGTCTGTTGGTAAGATCATGAACTGCTGGTTGGTTCTTCATACTATTCCTTCTCTCAGCCTCTGATATTCCATGAAAATCCTAGTCAAGTACTGCTGCATCCCTTTTTCTTTTCCCTCCCTTGCTTTCGTTTTTACCTCCATTCTTCCATTTCCTTTTATTCATGAAGACCCCACTAAAACCATGTGTTATTCCTTGCCTCTCCATTATTTTCTTTCCCCAAGGTTAAAAACCCATGTTTTAACCTTATCGGAATCATATTTCTTTTTGGAATTCTTTGGAAAAACCATAGAAAACGTATGTTTTTATGAGTTAGGCTTAATCCCCTCAGGCTAAGCCCCTTGCCGTCTCTCCCTCCACATGCCCGAGCGCCACGACCGACCGTTCAAGTCCAGAGGCGCTAAACCAAAGCGTGGTCCCCACTCTGCCCTTTTTTTTTGAAACCTTCAAAAAACCCATCTTTTATAAGGTTTGGGTGTGAAATATGAAGCCACGTATTTTATTGCCCCGAGCCTTCCTAGCCGTCGATCTGCTCCCCAGATCCGACGGAGTGGAGTACCTCACACCTGGTGGACCCCCTTCCCCCCGCGCTCATTTCCAAAAACCATGGTATATATCCCGCACCACCTTTCGTCGAATGGCAGTTTTATCCCGTCGACCAGCGATTCTGCATGCTGGCCGACGCGTGTCCTCCAACTCATTCCCAAAACCGCCATCCTTCCACTTCGCTCGCGCGTTATCTATCGTCCCATCACCCCGTAGCAGGATTCATCTCTGCCGTTGGATCTGGGCCTTCCCATCCGACGGTTGCTAATCACCTCTTCTGCTTGGCTTTTAACGGATTTCCCCGCCTGTTGAATTTTCCCCCGGCGCGTCCAAAAGTCGATCTCAGCCGTCGATCTCCGCGGATCGACGGTTCTCATTCGTCCTCCTGATTCCACTGTACAAAATCCCTTTTTCTCCGCTGACTTTTCAAAGCGCCCCCGACCGTTGATCGCAGTACGATCAACGACTCCGATTGCTCCATTTTTCGCACGCCCTCCGATGCAGATTGTCCATATAACGCAGGATTTTCTCATTTTTATTGTATTTTACAGGTTTTAAGGTTCATTCGTCATGTTTTAATGAAAACCTGGAGGATGAAGGTGACGACTCCCGTCCTTCCGATTAATCCGGAGAATCGACCGTAGGGTGAAGAACAATGATATCAACAAGGTTTCATGAGCCTTGGTTGCTACGCGTCTCTGTAAAGCCTGAAGAATGCCGTCAACATCAACGCAGGGAAGAGTATCAGATTTTGAAGACAGAGTGAACCAGAGCCGTAGTTTATGGATAGATCGGCGGGGATTACGGCTAAGACAGTTATCAAAAGCCTAATCCCCGGCTCAGAACACAGATTAAAGCAAAACCTAAAAGTGTTCATCAGACGTATTGCCTCCACCGCCAAAATTTGAGGCGAATTGATTCCTCAACCACCACAGTGCCACCTATTGCCTCAAAATGCTCAGTCAGAGGCCGGATTTATTGAACCAGATCAGATATTATGCCTCAGAACAACCAAAGAAGTTATTTCTGCACCAGGTTTAAATGACAAGATGTTTGCAGAGTAAACCTAACAGTACGCAGAGCCTCAAATGTCAACAAAGGCTCCTTCCGAGCTTACTTCATAAGTATAAGCGCATAAATGCAGTGGAACACCTGTATAAATTCTTCATCGAGCCTCCCAGCCTAGGAAGACATTAATTTTGCATTAATTGTATTTGAGATCTTTTTATTAGATCTCACCTCCTCATCCCTCTATAAATATTCCAGAAGAAGATGAGTGAGGGGTTGGATTAGTTGGTTGTCAATGTAATTGCTGAAGTGTTGTAGCTGTTCCTGAGTGGAAAACTCTTGACTGTAAATAGTGGTTTCATAGGCTCTTGGAGCTCTGCTTGTAACAGATAGGTTAGGTTGTGAAGAGAGATGGATTAAAACATTAGATTTGAAGATTGTAATCGGTTTGAAGCAATCAATACAAGCTGATTTATGGGATCCTGGTCTATGCTGATGGTGATGTTATTCTTACTGTGAACTTGTCATTTTATTTCTGTTTTCAATTTGTTTCATTTTCCGCTGTAAAGAACAGTTTAAACAGTGTTAGGACCTACTGTATATCAGTAACCTTCTCTGGCTGAGAAATATTTATTTAAACGTTTTCTTTCTGCTGTGTTATTTGAGAATGATTTAATTCAGTCTAAGCACAGAGATGCTGGTGTTCCCTCATCTTTTCGTCACTGCTGAATGTTATTTTTAAATGTTACTTTCATGTATGTTGTGTAAGGAATGAATTGAGGAAATCAAAGGTTAGCCCTCATTCCCTTTCTTGTTTGCTCAAATATTTGACTGTCTCCCTTAGGATGTGTCAAAAGCTGACTAGTTTCAAAGTACTTATCAGATCTTAGGCCATTCTGTGTTATCTTTGTGATTGTCTTGGAAGTAACTAAGTAAAGAAGAACTAGGAGAGGATCAGGGTGAGTCCCAGCCCACTAGTTTCTGCTCCAAAGGTTTCCTTCAAGTTTCCATTCGTTTTTAATCTGTGTTCTATTAGAAGTGTATCAAAGGCTGGATAGTTTCAAAGTACTTACCAGATCCTATTTTTCTTCTATGTTTTCCTTAAGTGCCTGGTCAAAGGCTGGCTAGTTTCAAAGTACTTACCAGATCCTAGGCTACTCTTTGTTCTGCATCTGTTATTTCCCTTTCTTATTGTATCACCCCATTCCATAAATCAAACTTTAAAGAGATCCTTAGGCATAGATGACTTGCCCCATAGATTCCTCTTGAATCTGAATGTTTCAATTAAATTCTCTTATGACTCCATAGCCCAATGGATTGAAAACTTGCCATCATCTTTCTTCATAATCAAAGCTTACTCTGTATGCTTGCAACTTCTCACCTTTGAACCTATTTGCATATAGATCTTTTCGCCTCAGACAGCAACTATGTTCAACCATCTGAGAAAACCAAACAAAACCCTTGGCCTTTCATAACTAGCCTAATATCATCACCCCAAAATTCAAAGACAATATCCATCTTTGTACATATTGGAGAGATCCCTCTCCAGATTCAGGAGGGCTAGATCCTAGAATCCCAAAGTTGGTTGAAATGATGTTAACTCTATGATCGGACTTTGCCAATCTTGCTTGTTACAGAGACCTAACAGATCTGATGGCCCAGTGCTAATCGCTGTGCGCTCATAGCCTTTCCCTTTCGCCCCTCCAATTAAATTTAAACCGTCGATCTCCCGCCAGATCTGACGGTTGGCGCTCTATCGCACCGTGCCAGTCAAATCGCACCCCCCTTCTGCGCCTTGCGATTGCGATCCTCCGATCCGATCTCGACCATTCATTCCTTTTGATCCAATGGCCCAGATTAATCCCACTCCGCTCCTTTGTGCCTGCCTATCTTCACTTCTAATTAAATCTCCACCATTGATCTATCACTAAGATCCAATGGCCACCGCATAATCGCAACCTTGCTCCAATCGCAATCGCAAAGGTCATACTGTGTCACCCTCCATTCCCCTCGATTGTGACCTGCCGATTTGATCGCAACTATTCATTGCCTTTGATCTGATGGTCCGCATTGAATCACCCTCTGCCCATGACCGGGTCCTACATCAAGCCCGTTTCGTATGTTCATACGATTTCCTTTGTATTCCCTCCCAAGGTCTAAACCTTATGGTTTACAATTAAATCTTATTTCTTCGCCTAACTGCATATTGACCCCTTCATAAGCTTTCATCGACTCTATTATTCACCATTTCACGGGAATTTCTTCCATTTTCACCATCACACCACCACTTCCTAGGCCTCCACAACATCACTTCCACCATACCTTGGATTTTATAACTAGTTATTTTCATTGTGCAGGGTTTTACAGAGTGGAAATATCGCTCTGCTGCCATGATCACCGTCACTATGTTTCGAAAGATAGAAGTGCCACTACAGTAGCGACAGAGTGTATGAGCAACAAGGATTAGCAGGGTTTAAGCCTATTATTGAATAATTAAAGCTTAACCCTACATTCAGAAGAAGAAGGCATAGTTGGAAGACTGAAGAACACACGCAACAACCATACCTGTGTTTGATTATCTGCGGGACATTTTTCTCCAGATGGTACACCTTCAGACAGTATTCTCCATGCCTCCTCAAGCCCAGAAACAGTTAATTACATTGACAAAAGCTTCTTAAGAACTATTAGAGTATTAGTAATGGAAGCATGGAGGTCTACATACTTTCCATCCCTGTCATTTATTCTAGAAGGCTAGCGCAAAGTTCCAGGCGGCTAGAAGGACTTGAAGAAGACATCTGAGGTCAATCTCGACCTGACAGAGATCTCTGAACTAGACTACAGAGTACAACGGAGGTTTATTGAGCAGTGTGGGCATGAACGCTTCTGCCATCCTATCTTAATGAGACAAATTAAGTGTTCATCATCCACTCCCTTTACTAGTTTTTCTCCTATAAAACTCCCCAGGAACAGATTATGCGGGGCTTCAGATTTTCAGAAAATTAGGCAGTAAGAGAATTTTGTATGCATTTCTGTTGAAATTTTATATGAATGCACAGAGCCCGTTGGGTTTTAGTGAGGAGGAGTTCCATATTTAATGAGGATTCTGGTCTTTGGTGTCTCATAGTTTGTAACTTTCTCTTATATGTGTTAGTTTAATTGTTCATTTCGTTTCATCCGCTCTTCTTGTATCATGTTCTGGAATGTGAGTGGCTCACTGGTTTTTGGCATGGATTTATCCTAGTTGATACCCATGCTTGAACTAGTCAATCACTTTAAATATGGCTCAGGCATGATATACTGTTTCACTTTTCACTCCAAACATATTTATGCTATATTAGTTTCTTTGGGAGGTTATTTTTAAAACGCTATTGTCATGTATGGATTCTTAAATTGATAAGCCCATTACATGGTGATATTGTGTATCTGGATATCATCTCAATGACAGCTAGTATTATCTCAATATTTCATACGCAGTAATCACCTTTTGATTATTTATTTCTGTGAGGTATTTCCGAACCGACCCTCTTTACAGCAAGCTTCCTCTGAATTGTCTGATGCATTTGTACTAGAATTCCTCACCTTGCCTCTGCAGTATTGCTTTCCCTGTGTCCCTTTTCTAAAGGTTTTGGTCCCATTCAGGTTAACCTCCCTACTTACAGGAGATAGCATGAGAGCATTTTTTTGATAACTCCCCCTGTTATATCACATGCTCCTTGCTATATAAGATGTTCTAGGCACTGGTCTTTCACAACTCAAGGCTGTCTCTAGGGTCGAAAACAAAGGCTAAGGTTAAGTTTAAGGTTAGGTTAAGGGTAAATTTAAGGTTAAGGTTAAGGCTAAGGGTTTGGTTAAGTTTAGGGTTACGTTATAGTTAAGGTAAAGGTTAAGGTTATGGTTAAGGTAAGGTTAAGTTAAGGCTGAGGGTAAGGTTAAGGTTAAGGTTAGGTTAAGGTTATGGTTAAGGTAAGTTTAAGGGTAAAGTTAAGGTTAAGGTTAGGTTAAGGCTAACATAAGGTTAAGGGTAAGGTTAAGGTAAGGATAAGGTTAAGTTTAAGGTTAATGTTAAGGTTAAGGTTAGGTTAAGGGTTTGGTCAAGGTAAATGTTAAGGTTAGGTTAAGGGTAAGGTTAAGGTTATGGGTAAAGTTAAGGTTAAGGTTAGGTTAGGGTTAGGGTAAGGTTAAGGTTAAGATTAAGGTTAGGTTAAGGTTAAGGTTAAGGTCAAGGTTAAGGGTAAAGTTAAGGTTAAGTTTAGGGTAAGGTTAGGTTAAGCTTAAGGTTATTTTTTCCACTCATTCATTCATATCTTTGGTTGAATGCTTTCAAGATAGATAGGTAAAATCTATTGTATAATGCTCTTAACCTTATCTTACCCTTAACCTAACCTTAACCTTAACTATAACCTAACCCTCACCTTAACCTAACCTTTACCTTAACCTTAACCTTAAACTAACCTTAACATTAACCCTAACCTTAACCCTAACCTTAACCTTAAATTTACCCTTAACCTAACCTTAACCTTAACTTAACCTAACCTTAACCTTAACCGTAACCAAACCCTTAACCTTGACTTTAACCTTAACCGTAACCTTAACCTTAACCTAACTAAACCTGTAACCTTAACCTTAACCTATCCTTAACCTTGACCTTATCCTGACCTAACCTTAACCTTAACCTTAACCTAACCCTAACCTTGACAAAACCCTTAACCTTAACTATAACCTAGCCCTAACCTTGACCTTAAATTTACCCTTAACCTTAACCTTAACATAAGCTTAACCTTAACATAACCTTAACCTTGACTTTACCCTTAACGTAACCTTAACCTTAACCTTAATCTTAACCTTACCTTTACCTTAACTATAACCTAACCCTAACCTTGACCAAACCCTTACCCTTAACCTTAACCTGAACCTTTACCCTAACCTTACCCTAACTTTATCTTAACCTTAACCTAACCTTAACCTTGACTTTACCCTTAATGTAACCTTAACCTTAACCTAACCTTAACCATAACCTTATCTTGACCAAATCCTTAACATTAACCTTAACCTTAACCTTTACCTAACCTTAACCTTAATCTAACCTTGACCTTAACTATAACCTAACCCTAACCTTAACCTTAACCTAACCTTAACCTTAACCATAACCTAACCTTAACCTTGACCTTAACTATAACCTAACCCTAACCTTGACCAAACCCTTAACCTTAACATTAACTTAACCTTAATCTTAACCTTAACCTTAACATTGACCAAACCCTTAACCTTAACCTTAACCTTAACATTACCTTAACTTAACCTTAACGTTAACCTTAACCTCACCTTAACTTAACCTTAACCTAACCCTAACCTTAACTTTACCCTTAACCTAACCTTAACCATAACCTTAACCTAACCTTAACGTTACTCTTAACCTTACCCTTAACCATAAATGTGACCTAACTTTAACCTTAACCATACCTTAACCTAACCTTAACCTTACTGTAATCTTGACCAAACCTTAAACTAAACCTAACCTAACCTTAACCTTAACCCTAACCCTAACCTTAACCTTGACCTTAACCTAACCTTAAGGGTTTTGGAAATTTAAGGTTAAGGTTGAGGTTAAGATAAGGTTAAGGTTAATGTTTAGGTTTTGTTAAGGTTAAGGTCAAGTTTAAGAGTAAGGTTAAGGTTAAGGTTAAGGGTTTGGTTAATGTTAAGGTAATGTTAAGTGTAAAGTCAAGGTTAAGGTTAGGTTCAGGGTAAATTTAACGTTAGGGTAAGGTTAAGATTAAGTTTAAGGTTAGGGTTAAGGTTAAGAGTAAGTTTTTAAGTAAGGGTAAGGTTAAACTTAACCTTAACCTTAACCTTAACCTTAACCTTAACTTGACCAATCCTTAACCTTAACTTTAACTTTACCCTTAACTTGACCTTAACCTTGACTTTACCTTAACCTAACTTTAACCCCTTAACCTTAACCTTAACTTTACCTAAGGTTAGGGTTAAGATTAGGGGAAGGTTAGGTTAAGGTTAAGGATAGGGTTAGGTTATAGTTAAGGTCAAGGTTAGGTTAAGGTTAAGGTTAGGTAAAGGTTAAGGTTAAGGGTTAAGGTTAAGGTCAAGGTCAAGGTCAAGGTAAGGTTAAGGTTAAGATAAGGTTAGGATTAAGGTTAAGGTTACATTAAGGGTAAAGTCAAGGTTAAGGTTAGGTTAAGGTTAAGATAAGGTTAGGGTAAGGTTCAGGTAAAGGTTCACGTTAAGGTTAAGGTTAAGGATTTCATCAAGGTTAGGGTTAGGTTATAGTTAAGGTCAAGGTAAGGTTAAGGTTAAGGTTAAGGTTACGTTAAGGGTAAATTCAAGGTTAAGGTTAAGATAAGGTTAAGGTTAAGGTAAAGGTTAAGTTAAGGGTAAAGTTAAGGTTAGGGTTAGGTTAAGGTTAAGGTTATAGGTAGGCTAAGGTTAAGGTTACGGTTAGGTTAAGGTTAAGATTAGGTTAAGGTTAATATTAACGGTTTCGTCAAGGTTAGGTTTAGGTTAAGGTTAATGTTAAGAGTTTGGTCAAGGTTAGGGATAGGTTATAGTTAAGGTCAAGGGTAAGGTTAAGGGTAAGGTTATAGTTAGGTTAAGGTTAAGGTTGAGGTTATGTTAAGGTTAATATAAGGTTAAGGTTAAGGGTAAGGTTAAGGCTTAGGATATAGCTAAGGTTAAGGTTAAGGATAAGTTAAGGTTAAGGTCAAGGTTACGGGTAAGGTTAAGGTTAGGCTAAGGTTAATATTAAGGGTTTGGTTAAGGTTAAGGGTAAGGTTAAGTTTAAGTTTAAGATTAAAGTAAAGGTAAGGTTAAGGTTAAGGTCAAGTTTAGGTTATAGTTAGGGTCAAGGTTAAGGTTAGGTTAAAGTGAAGGTTAAGGTTAGGGTTAAGGTTAAGACTCGTAAACTTAACCTTCACCCTTAACCTTAACCTCAAACTCCCCCTAACCCTAACCTTAACCTTAACCCTAACCTTAACCTTGACTTTACCCTTAACCTTAACCTTAACTTGAAAAAACCCGTAACCTTAACCTTAAAAATAACCTAACCTTAATATTGACCTTAACTATAACCTAAACCTAACCTTAACCAAACCCTTAATGTTAACCTTAACCTTAACCATAAAATTAACCTTAACCTTCCCATAACCATAACCTTAACCTTGACCTTGACCTTACCAAGGTTAGGGTTAGGTTATAGTTAAGGTAAAGGTTAGGTTAAGGTTAAGGCTAGGTAAAGGTTGAGTTTAGGTTAAGGTTAAGGTAAGGTTAAGGGTGAAGGTTAAGTTTCAGGTCAAGGTTAAGGTTAAGGTTAGGTTAAGGTTAAGGTAAGGTTAGTGTTGAGGAGGTAAATCCCCTCTGCGGACAGAGGCGATCCCTACTAGCCCAGCAGGGGTCTAGCAACAATCACGAAATGTTACGACGCAAGTTCCTAGTTACGAATGAAAAGACCAAAGATGGAGGCCTACCTGGAATCCAATGCTATGATCTGAAGAAGAGAGCGTTCCCGTTCCTCAGCCTCGGTAGATCACAATCCTCCACGATCTCTGCGGATGGACACCTGCACATGCAAGAAACAAACAGATACAAGCATAAAATCCAGCATACGCAACTAAATATCAGTCAGAAAGGATACTACTCATATTAACATAATCGAAAACAGAGTGGAACCATAATCGTAATCATTCATTACATAACAATCGAAAGAGATTACAACCAATGTTCTGACATCGTGGTCTCCTTCGGATGGGTCTCTAGTCGTTCACGTCTCGCAAAGCTCGCCAGGGAAAGGGCAAACCTCTCCAGAGTCTCTTGATGATAGTGTCCTTACTTGAGTCGGCCTTAAGGGAAGAAAGAGGGCTCTCACAGCACAAAGGCTCTTGGGAATTTGGAGATTCAAAGCTTAGGCACTTCAAGAATAGCTTGCCATGGAATTGAGCAGGCTTTTATAGATGGGGAAGGAGGGAGTTGGGATCCCTATTATTGTGGGATTGGCCCTATCAACAAGGAAGGTTCCATGGGAGGTGGCAAAACCACTTTCCTTCCATAGAACTCCCGCAGCCAAACCTCCCAACTCAAGATAGGCAATGGTTTCTGAGTTTGTTGAAACACAACTTCCGCCATCTTTATTTAAAAAAACACTCCTTAAATTGGCTGGCGCGACTACTGCTCTGGGACAGAGCGCTAGTTGGCGCGGCCTCTTTGTAGGATTTCCTCCATTGGCGCGAGTGATGAACTGTCTGCCCGCGCCAATGCAAAAGGAGGTGTTTTCATGACTTTTTGCAAGGAGATGTCTTTAGGGCAATTGAAGCTCATGCTTAGAGGAATGCATTGATGATGTTTTCAAGGCATGACAATGTTCACAGGTCACAAAATGGGTCCTCCATTGTGCGGGACGGGGAATGGTAGGGACGGTGACAAATTACTGTGTAACATATGCCCCCTAAAGTATGAGGCCCGAGAGAGAGAGGGGTGAAATGCTTTACGAGAACATGTTCAACTGAAGGCCCGCCGTCGGAAAACCTGCGCAGAAAAATACAACTGATATCTCAAGTACATGATGTATATGTGGTATGGGCGCAGCCATCCGAAACAGAGTACACTATAATCCGGATTCGGGGTATGGGCGCAGCCATCCAGCGAGGATCAAAATAAATAGACTCAGGTATGGTCGCAGCCATCCAATCAATGAGTCATATACATAATGATAATAATCCACAATCGCAGCCTGGATTACAACAGACACAATCCAGGGTCTTGCGCTCCATCTCGACCCAAACAAAGTACAAGTTCGAGCATGTGAATATGTGAGCCGAAGTCGAACATGCAAGAACATCGTCTGATTACCAGCCAATGATGAAAGCTGTTAACAGACGCGAGAGGAACCACCAATAATGACAATGGCCCTCAAGGTACTACAGGTACAATCTACGGCGTGTGAATCAATGAGTTGGTGTCGAACACCCGCAGAATCACTCGATCGGAGGCCAATGATGAAAACCTCACGTCGAATGCGACGAACCTGCCATTGAGGCATGCAGGCTCCAAGGTACCATAAAGGAGTCTCTAGACCAACTTCCTGGATAATGAGCTGAAGTCGACAGGAAGTGACCTTGATCGAAGGTGGGCCATAATGTTTCCCACATCATCGACACGAGACAGAGGAACATGATGTTTTTGTTGTGAATCAGGATCATATGAGAATCAGAGAAAGGTTGATATTCGCAGAGGCCAACTTCTCTTGAACATATAAACGGCACGACAGTGGACTTGGAAGTATTTGACATCAACGGATCAGAGGTCATGGTGACGAGGCAATGAGTAGATGAGAGGTCAAAAGGGATTATCCAAACCCACGGAGGCAAAGTGAAGAAACGAGATGAGATGTCCCCAACCCGACACGAATGCAGACAAGTGCCATGTTCAAGAGCGACATACTGCCGACGAAAACGACGATGGTTCCATTTTTCCCCCACCATTTCTGGCGAGTACCCCAATTATTTTTTATAACAAGCTTGAAGGGGATAGCATATGCTTGTAATATAAGTTCGCCCTTCGGGCGAATCCATCCTAGTGCATTTAACGAGTCCTAGGATGGAGGAACTCGGAGAACGTCACTTTGACTGGGTCCGATGTCATTAGGGTTTAACGAGTCTGAAAAAGGGAGAACTCGGCGTCTTTTCATGTTTAGATAGTTTGAAAAGACAACAGAAAAGTAAAATCCAAAGGTCCCTTTTTGTAAATAGTTCCTCAGATCTGAAAAGGTAGAAAACAATATCCGAGAAAACCTCCTAGTCGTGATAGGCTAGGGTATTCCTTTTTCGTAATCAATCCATCCTAGCCCGAAAAAGGGGTAAACGTATACTGGGTAGATGTCGATTCGTGTCCAATTTAACGAGATCGAAACGACAAGGGCCTCGACAATCTTTTCATGTTTAGAGAGTCAGAAAAGAGCTGAAAGATGACTCCAAAGTGACTTTTTCGTGTATTTACCGAGTCCGAAAAAGTATAAAATACAACTCGTTTCCATCGTTAAAGTCGCAAAAACCTACTGCTGCACATACCAAGCAAGCGTAAAACCCATTTTCGACATAATATATTAAAATATTCGATAAAAATGACTTTTTACAACTCATTTTATGTCAAAAAGTTATAAATATGTCAAATTGGTAAAAATAAAATTACATTTACTATTTACCTTGGTAAAAAGCAACAGTGATCCATTTGGAGCAGAAACGTCTGACGGTGATTGCGACAAATCCAGTTGACCATTCAGCTTCTCGTCTGCTACAGGTAAGAGGTGCTCCCTTGCTCTACATTTTCATCCATTTTTTGATAATTTTCCCTTGAAAATCAATTCTATGTGGCCAGTTTTGAAATTTTAGGGCCGCGCTCATTGGCGCGGGTATCGGGCATGGACCCGCGCCAATGGGCTCTTTTATACAAAGGGCTCACGCCATGTGGCGCGACTGTTCACAAAACAGCTGCGCCAGCGGCCGAACCTAAAAATCCGCCTAAAAATTCGATATTTAAACCAAATTTCATGGAATTTGAGGCCTATCAGAGATCTAACTAAGGGCTTATGACCATATGAATGCAGGTAATCAAGAAAAATGGCGATTGAATGGAAAGAACGAGAGCATGGAGAAGAGGATGAACAGGCCATCCAAAGTGAAGCTTGCATGAATGCCTTCAGAAACTGTGGGCTGAAAAAGTTCTTCCTCACACCCTGTCTACGAGCTCAGCCCGAGCTCCTCCAGTATTTGGGATGAACATGAACAGGTGTTCAGGTTACGAGATCAGGTATTGGAGCTGGAGGTTTCTGATGTTTATTTTATCACCGGATTGTCCCGCAGAGGTCCGATCCCTGTCTTGACTGGAAGCAGACCATCTGGGGAGAAGATGGAAGAAGTGATGGCACGAGTGTGCCGAGGAGCACAAATGGGATCAGGAAGCAAGAAGGTGGATATCCACACTATCCCCGATCTGGCATTGAGAGTTGTCCTACATACCATCACGCGGGTTGCAGGGTCGCAGGCACCGCATGAGGCCACAAAGGCCCAACTCCTGCTGGCCTCAGAATGCATGAGTCCCTTACTGTTTGACTGGGCAACAGCAGTAACAATAAATATGAAAAGGCAGCTCACAAAATGCAAACAGGGTAAACTAAAACAGTTTGGTTATGGTTCCATCCTGGTATCGTTCATTCTGGAATGTTTACCAATCTTCTAGGGCCAAGGGGCCGCAGTAGCAGATCCGATACCATGAGAGCCAAGAATGGCTCGCTGGGCAGCATTAATGCCCAGAGCTGGAGGCGGCCAACAGATGTCCTGGAGGCCAGAGTTCTTTAGGTGGTTACGGCGCTAGCTGATTGTCGTGGAAGACTGGCCCTATGTAGGAACTGACTTCACCGGAGACCCAGATCTCCCACTGCCAGAAGGAGATGACTGGGACGAGGAGTTGGGTAAGACCTCATATTTTTTATTTTTTATGTTTTATGTTTTTTTTTTGTTAATACACATTCGTCTTAACACATTTTATATATGTATGCAGATGTGGGACCTGAGAGACCAGCTGGGATGTCTCCAATCTCACGGAGGACACAACTCGCCCCTGATCCTCAGGGAGAGGGCACCGGAGGAGAGGAGTTGATCCAGAATCTCGAGGGCATTGCCCACGGGATCCCAGACTATGCTCGGCTGGCAGACGTACCGATGGCATACCAGCGCCACATGGTGGGAGTTCCGAGTCGGATCCACCGAATCCTGAGACGCTTAGTGCATGCAGTCACATGCTATCATGAGCACCATGCGGATTAGCTCTTAGGATTTATACCACACCTATTTTTTGAGAGACGTATCATCTCCGGATGTACTTAAGACGATTATGTATATTTTGACTTTATGTGACACACTCTATGTAAACATTTCGATATCTATATATATATGCATATCTATTTCTGGATGGATCTTTCTTTACATGTGATGATGATTTATAAATTGCACAAATGTCTGTCTAATACCAAATTTGCTACTGCATCTGTTAATGTATTCAAATGCCTGGGTATATGATGATATGTAATGTAGTAAAAATTCCTTTCCAGTAATCGAATACGCAAATACAGACATAAGATGGACGGGTTTCTTACCGAATAGTGTCCGTTCAGTTGTAACACCACAAGTTGCGAATCTAGATACACGAGCAATTCACGGATACAAGTTTTGACCCTCTTCTTTTGTGCTTCGATAACCAAAGCAGCCAGACGACGGGTTTCATCCAACCGTTCTAGATACAAAAGACGTTCTTCCTCAGTAGAAGTATTAGGTAGAAGCTCCACAGCTAATTTTAACGAAGGAATCTCGCATTCAACCGGAAGAGTTGCTTCCAGGCCATACACCAATTGAAATGGTGAACCTAGTTGCACTCTTTGCAGATGTTCGGTAGGCCCCAGAGAGCTGAGAAAAGTTGGAGATGCCAATTGGATTTGTGAATACCAACTGTTCGTTGAAGCATAGTGACCAAAACCTTGTTCACTGCTTCAACCTGACCTTTCGCTTGAGGGTAGTATGGTGTTGAGCTGTCATGACGCAAGCCCAACGTTGAAGTCAGCTCCGCCATCATGTAATCTCAGAAATGAGTACCGTGATCAGTGATGATGGCTTGAGGAACCCCGAACCGTGTGATAACGTGGTTGAATATAAATTGAGCAGTCGTTTTTCTGTCAGCAGCTAGTGTGCATCGCCTCGGCCCACTTGGTGAAGTAGTCGACGGCGACAATGATATACGCACGCCCCCCGGCCGAGTGAGGGTTACACGTCATAAAATCACACCCCATTTCCCAAAAGGGCCGACGGTAATAACGGGATGCAATGGTAAAGGCGGCGCGCGCATCTTGCGCTGAAATATCTGGCATGGATGACATTTACGGACTGCAGTGATACAGTCTTTGAATATGGAAGGCCAGAAATAACCTGCTCGCAGAATCTTCTGGGCAGTAGCATACCCGGACATGTGTCCACCACAGGCGCCACTGTGGCAGTCATTTAGGACCTTCTCAGCCTCTTCCAAGGTTAGGCATCGCCGGAGCACCGAATCTACTCCAACGCGATATAAGGTATCTCCTACTATATGGTAGGGTTGGGACTGGTGCCGAATCCGACGGCGGGCAGCTTTATCCAACTCAGACCGAAATGTCGAGGTCTGAAGATACACTATTATGTCACCGTACCAAGGGTCACGAGTACTGATGAGGAAAAGCATTTCGTCCGGTATATGGTCTTTAGAGTGTGAGGGAGCAGAGTCTGTAGGGAGAGAACATATCAAATCCACGAAGACCAGTGATATAGTTGACTTAGCAGTAGTGAACTCCAAGTCAAAATCCTGCAGGATCACAATCCATTTGGAGTACTTGCCCCCCAGTAATTGTCTAGAAAGAATATACGTCATAGGGTTGTAGTCTGAAACCACTGTTATCATGCGCAAAAGGATGTAATGGTGAAAGCGTTGTACAGCATGTACTGCGGCTAATGCCAACTTCTCGACATGTGCATAACGCGTCTCCGGGTCGAGAAGGTTCCGAGACAGGTAATAAACAACATGTTCATCACCGTGATCGTCATCCTGCACCAAGACCATGGCTATGGTGTTGAATGCAGCGGCTAGATATAAAGTGAAGTCGCGGTGGTAGTCCGGAGGACGAAGCAATGGAGCATTGACAAGCAACATCTTTAGCTTCTCAAAGGATTCCTGAGCAATTTCGTCCCAATGAAAGGGAACGTTCTGCTTTAACAAACGAGTGAATCCTTTTGCCACCTTGGCATAATTCGGGATAAAGCGCTGAATAAAATTCGCTTTCCCTTGCAGACTCTGTAACTGATACAGGGAGGAGGGTGATGGGAGATTTACGATGGCCTCAACCTTTAAAGGGTCAAGGCAAATTCCGTCTTTCGAGACTATGAATCCTAAAAGATGGCCATAATCAACGCAGAAGACGCATTTATGAGGATTGAGCCTGATATTGTAGCATCTGCAATGAAGAAAGATCTGGCGGAGATGCTCAGGATGGTCCTCTCGCTTGCCCGAATGGGCTGGCAAGTCATCCAGATAAGGCTGAACGATATGGCGAATGTCATGAAAAGCATAGGACATTGCACGCTGAAAAGTGGCTCCAGCGTTCTTCAAGCCGAACGGGAGTTTCTTATACGCGAAAGTACCCCACGGACAGATGAATGTGGTCTTGTGTTGATCCTCAGGTGCAATATTGATTTGGTTATATCCTGAGAAACCGTCCATTAAAGAATAGATCTCACTCCCAGCACATTCATCCATAATCTGGTCTATAAACGGAGTGGGATAATTATCCTTTGGACAGGTGCAATTGATGTCGCGATAATCCACACAGACTCTAATCGTACCCTGCTTTTTATCGACAGGGACAATGTTAGACACCCATTCTGTGAGGGGGATGGGATAAATAAAACCCGCGTTCAGAAGTTTTTCAACTTCTGCCTTGATGGCGGCGGCTTTTCGAGGATGCATGGGGCGTAAGCGTTGGCGCACGGGTTTCGCACCTGGATAGGTTGGAATCTCGTGTACTACGATACTGGGATCAATCCCCGGCATTTCCTCGTAAGACCACGCAAAAACATCTCTGAATTCTTTGAAAAGCTCAGTATAGACTTGAATCTCATCGGGAGAACAAGTCACACCCACATGAATATTCTCAACGATCCCCGGTTTAATGGAGATGTTGATCGGAACAGTTTGAGTAATGTTACTCAGGTTACCCTCTGAAAAAACCTCGTGTGTCAAGATGGGCATTTGAAGAGGAGGGGAAGGAACCTGAGTATCATAACGCTCCAGACAATCAGTCATTGCCCCCAAGCTAGGCATAAACGAGGAGCGATGATGTCCATCGCCCCAAGGCAGCTCCTCAAAAGACATAGTTTCAATGATAGCCTCATCGGAAGGAAAAGTCTCTCTGAGAGGATCAGGTGAATCAGCCTGACCAAGCCAAGGGGATTGAGAGTAGACGTCGAGAGCCATGCTCACAGGAGCATGTTGAGGAGGTGGAGGGTCCGATGCAGCAACAATCTCACAGTAGTTGATCTCTACTGGCGTTAAAGGCATGGATTCTCCAAACTCATATACCTGCTCAGGTGTAGGAATGAGCCAGGGGTCATCAGACCTAGAAAACATGTTGACTTGAGCGGTATGCGGTGGCGGTGCAAGAAATATACCCATGAGGACTGGGTCTTTGAAGAGACCAGGTCCTACACTATCTGGGGGATTCGGAATTTGATCCACGTATGGCACGTTGTTCTCAGAGTTAGAGGTGAAAAATGACAACTGATCCACCGTGACAATCTTGCCCTCGTGAGGGAACTTAATGAATCGAAAGACGGTGGACGGCACGCAGAGCATGGCATGGGTCCAGCTGCGGCCAAGAAGTATATTGTAGTTGAGTTTAGCGTCAACCACTTCTACTTCTACGTTGATAGTTTTTCCCTGTAATGTGATCGCTAGACTCTCGAGAACGCCCAGGGGTTTAGATTCCCGACCATCAAATGCCTCAAGGGCATTGGGAGACGACGACAAGGCTGGAGAGCCGATGGCCTTCCAGAAAGCAGAGGACATAACGCAGGTAGATGCACCCTCATCTACGACGGACCTATGAATGTTCAAACCGTTAATCCTGACTTGAATAACCAAAGCGATTTGATGTGGAAGCCGGGGAGTAAAATTCTCCAGATCGAAGGTGAGAAGACTCGAGTCGGCGGGATCAATTCCCCCGATCGCAGACAGTAAAGCCTTCCGTTGTGAAGGATAACTTTGAAGAACTTCAAGTGCGGACATGGCACATGGCACCTGTGCTAGATCCTCAACAATACTGTAATGTTGAGCGGCACGAGCGTTTGGATTATAAGAAGATCTTCGAAGGACACCTTTGGGAGGTGGCTTCACAACAGGTTCAAGAGAAGGCTTCTTGATTTCCAACGGACCGGAGACAAGTGGGGGAGGCGGCCCATCTGCAACTGCCTTCCCGGGTGCCTGCCGCGGTTCGTTGTAATCCTTCAACCACGTAGCGACAGAGATAGGTGCAATAGTCTTCATCATGAAAACCTGAGACCCAAACGATGCAGATGGTGACGGCTGTTCGACCATCTGGGTCTGCTGAGACGGAAATGGCTCTTTCAAAACAGCCAAAGTCCCTTTAGGGCCTTTAAGAAGTTGACTAACCTTGGATCGTCGTGGACAATCCTTAGTATAATTGTCCCCTTCACAGATGAGGCAAGGGTACTTCGGTTTACGCTTGGAGCCATCCTCAGTACGAGATTTAGATTCTGGTTTCGGGGCATCAGATTTAGATTTGCCTTTGCCCTTCTTCTTCCCCTTGGAGGATTTGTCCGCAGGATTGGCCTGAATGGCATTCACCTCCGCGGTTTTACCAGAATCAGATGAGGCGGGATTAGCAGAGGTATTATTGGAAGAATTATCCTTCTGCTTCCCATTCGAAGATTTCTTCAAATTCTGAGAGACAGAACCAATGACACCATCCACCGCAGGGGTGGGCGGAGCCTTAGTAGTTTTGGGCTGTGGAGCATCAGTCAAGATGTCATAAAGCATGCTGGACTGTGAATAGAAAAGATCCAGGTACTGGGCACACGCGATGGCTTGTTCCTCTGTCACGCACACTCCCATCGTGATATCCTGAGCGATTTTATTCACAAAGGAGGTGGTGAAACAGTGAGTCAGTATCTGATCAGGTATGTGAAACTTGATCAGTCTACGATGGAGCTGCCACTCATGAATGTGATCTGAGATGTGAGTGGCTTTATCCTGCTTCAGGGAAGTCAGGAGGTGCGTCCCGGCTTCATACCGAACCGGTAACTGGAAATGCGTGAGGAAAGCCATGGCTAAAGAGTTGAAATCTTGAAAAATGCCACGAGATAACTCTATGTACCACTTAGCAGCAGCTCCAGTTAAAGTACGCTGGAAGAGGCGCAGGCGAATCGAATCGTCGACCCAAGAGTTAGACGAACACCAAAGATGATACGTCATCACATGCGCCTGGGGGTCCTCCCCAGATTTTCCCTCAAACTTGGGACAATCACCTGGTATCTTGGTGGGAACCGGAGGCCAATACGGATTATGTAAAATCAGATCATTGGTCAACTTTGAAACATCCGGCAGCTCCAAGGTAGCCAAGAACGACAATGGAGGATTAACGGCCATGCCAGGCCCAGGATGAGGTCCGGTACCCATACTCCACGATGATTGTGAATATTCTTGCCCCCACGGGTTCTGTCCTGCAGGATTCTGACCGTAGGGGGCGTAGGTCGTATAACCAGACTGATTTCGATGCTGGTAACCATAGTGTGGGGCTTGATAACCAGGGTACGGACCCTAATTATGCGTCGGCCCAGTATAAGCAGCGTTTGGATTTGGCTGCTGAGCGTAGGTAAAACCGGGTGAAGGAGGATAAAACTGAGAGCCTCTAGGGTGGTTATAGTTCGGTTGAGACTGACCATGAGGATAATAACCACCCTGAGGATGAGTAGGCTGCTGAAAATTGGAACCCTGCGGAGCCTGATAAGTAGGGCGCAACTGTTGATTTGGCTGTGGCATTGAATGAACCAGCTGCTGTGCAGGGTTAATGGAATGAGCGGGCTGCCCTGAATGAACTGGTTGACTCGATTGAGAGGGCTGACATGAGTGAACAGGTTGACCCGAATGTGAGGGCTGACCTGAATGACCAGGTTGACCCGGATAGACAGGAGGCGCCGGTTGTGCAGGTTGACCTGGTTGTAAGTGAGCCCCAGGTTTTACCGGATGGGCCGGTTGGCCTGGAGGCGGGACACCGGGTTGTACCGGGTGAACCGGTTGGCCCGGTGGTGGAACAGGACCAGGTGCTTGCTGGAAACCGATTTGACCTGAAGCAGAACCATAGGATGGTCCTGGCTAATATGCAACGTTAGAAACAACAGGATACTGTGGTTGCATCAGTAAAGAAGGCTGGATTTGCCCCCCAAGACCATAGATCGGTCCCGGTTGATACCCCGGCTGAGGCTGAACAGGTTGACCAGAAGGGCTATAATACTGTCCTTGCGGACCATACGATGGCCCTTGTTGGCCGACAGGATAGCCTTGAATGGCCCGTAAGTTGGCCTTGGAAAGGCTGTCCTTGCGGGTTATAAGCCTGGTTAAACGGTAAAACTTGAGCATAGAGATAAGCCTCAGGAGCGAGTAGACGCAAAATATCCCCGTGATCGTCATACTGACCTGGGAAAGCATACACAGGAGTACCATCCTGTGCATAGTGCGAAAAGTAAGATCGGTAGGGATCTTGGGAGGACGGTCCAACCTCGGCGTTCGGCTGTTGCAAAGACAACCGATACTCCTCCGGAGAGATATTATCCGGTATAGCAGTCGCTAGATAAACATCTTCAGGAGTTGGCCCAGCCCTAGTAGCAGATGCTGAGACAACAGGAGAAGAGGCGGCCACACAGACAGTGGGCCGGATGGGAACAGAAGTGACGGGCGTCTGAGGAGACACCCCGGGTGTAGTAGCAGCTGGCCTCGAAGCAGGAGATGATATTCCCATAGAGGTTGCAGCGGAAATGATCTGACCCAGAGATCTGTATCCCTGTGGTAAAGAAGGACTGGCTGTTGACATGGCAGCCAGCTCAGAGTTGTCTCCCTCAAACAATCTTCGTGGGAAGAACTGATAGTCTTCACCAGACGTTGGGATTTCCTCACCAGAATCACTCATGGTTGATCCTGCCGTTAAATCACGCAAAAGACGGTGAGGACTAGGAGGAAATACAGCAGCAACAAAAGGCAAACCCGAGGTAAGAGAAAGGAAATCAGCTCCTAATCTCAATTCAGACACAGGGTCCGAAAAGGGCCAATTGAACTCAACTGGTCCTCCAAAGGGTTGCTCAGCGAGAACCGGTCCCCCGTCAGGAAACTCGGAAACAACAGGCTGCTGTGGTTCGACAGAGGATTGGGAAGCCTCCGAAGAATCGTCCGTGTAAGGACTACCAGTGGACGAAACCGAAGGTTCCGCCACTGTGGCAAAAGACCAGAGAAAACGAAGCAAACACACACACGGGCTGAAAATGAGTTAAGACACACGATCAAACGGTCAACAAGAAATATCTAAGCGGGCGTGTAATCGTGGGTGATTAATTTTTACCACATTGAAAAGTAAGAAACTCTATCGTTTCATATTTTAAGAGTCGAGAAACAATAGAAAGATGACCCTATCTTTCAGATTTGATACAAGCGTGAAAGGACAAACGCTCAACGGTCTTTTCAAGTTTAGGGAGTCAGAAAAGACCAAATGACTGCTCAGGAAAAACTAGGCACAAAGGGTGTACCAAATATCCGTGAACTGCAATATACACCTTGGTTTCAATAATGAAACAGAAATCGACCAAGGACTTTCTGTACGTGCAGGAAAACTCCCCGAATGCTGTGTTTAATGTATCACGGGTATAGGGTGGCAGACTCGGGTTCCTGTGGATAAAGGATTGAAAACCTAGAAGGGTCTCCCTTTATATACGCGACGGTACGGGGAGCACAAGTCCGTACTAGCGCTGTCTAAAGCCAAAAGGCGAACGACAGCTGCTAGGTTTAAAGACGCCGGAACACGTCTCTAGCCTAGACCTCTAAATATGTTTCGTTAGATTTCAATGCTGCCTTAGGTTAATTGGATAGATTTTAAAGTTGATCTTCAATTAGGTTTCAATTTTCAGGCCCTATCGTATGTAATGTCTTAAAAGACTCTTAAATGCAAAGCTACATGCCACAATCCAACATTTCGTTCGATGAAAACTAGTTACAGAAGAGTTGAGAGCTTTTACACAAATGAAATGATCGGAAGACAAACAATGAGATCTCTAATGCAACTAATGAAATTGAAAACTTTTCATTCAAATCACTAATCACTAGCAAAATCGAAAAGATTACAATTTGCACTAATTCAACCAAAAGCACAAGATATTTTTTTTGTAATTTTCAACGTTTGATAGCTAATATGCCCTGAACAAACTTGAAAACAAATGGAACAACTTGAGAAACGATATTGAGAGAGAAAAACAAACAAATTTCACTCAACAACACAAGCAATCAGATCCCAAATCGACCAAAGTCTCTCAAAACTAAGAAAAGACTCAAAGGCTCCAATGGACCGTGTGATCTAGGCCCAAAGCAAGACCAAACGAAATTTGAATGAAGGAATGAAAAATCACCCAAAAATTGCAACGAAACAATGAACAACTACTAAGCGGATGCGGAGGAGGAATCAGAAAGTCGATCGGACAAACGAAACACCAAAACTCCCAAGGAGGGCTCGATACACTAAGCCACTAGATGCCCTAGGGCTCAAAACGTGAAATTGATAGATAAAAGCAAACAACCAAAGGACGGAGGTGAATTCCTAGTCAAACAGGACTCCAACACACTCAGGTAGTCGGAAAATCAAGAAGAAAAGCACTGACCAAACCCAGAGAGCTCAAAATTGAGGAAACTAAAAAACCTTACAGGAGTGGCGCGACTGTAAGGCTGCAACTGGTGCCAGAAAGCGATTGGCGCGGGCTAAAAAAAATCAGCATGCGCCAATTGGCGCGACTGTCGAGCTAAAAAGCGCGCCAGTCAAGTTTCTTAGCCAAAAACAAAAAAGAACTACTCCAGAAGTAGATCAATGTATACTAAGCAAACCAAGAAGCAAAAAAACAGCAAAAAGAACCCAACCCAGAAGGCTCATCAAGCAAGGAAAAACATAAAAAATCAAAACGAGACAATATAAACGAGACAGTGAAATCTAGACGATCCCCAGCGGAGTCGCCAAATTGTTGAGGAGGTAAATCCCCTCTGCGGACAGAGGCGATCCCTACTAGCCTAGCAGGGGTCTAGCAACAATCACGAAATGTTACGACACAAGTTCCTAGTTACGAATGAAAAGACCAAAGATGGAGGCCTACCTGGAATCCAATGCTACGATCTGAAGAAGAGAGCGTCCCCGTTCCTCAGCCTCGGCAGATCACGATCCTCCATGATCTCTGCGGATGGACACCTGCACATGCAAGAAACAAACATATACAAGCATAAAATCCAGCATACGCAACTAAATATCAGTCAGAAAGGATACTACTCATATTAACATAATCGAAAACAGAGTGGAACCATAATCGTAATCATTCATTACACAACAATCGAAAGAGATTACAACCAATGTTCTGACATCGCGGTCTCCTTCGGATGGGTCTCCAGTCGTTCACATCTCGAAAAGCTTGCCAGGGAAAGGGCAAACCTCTCTAGAGTCTCTCGACGATAGTCTCCTTACTTGAGTCGGCCTTAAGGGAAGAAAGAGGGCTCTTTACAGCACAAAGGCTCTTGGGAATTTGGAGATTCAAAGCTTAGGCACTTCAAGACTAGCTTGCCATGGAATTGAGCAGGCTTTTATAGATGGGGAAGGAGGAAGTTGGGATCCCTATTATTGTGCGATTGGCCCTATCAACAAGGAAGGTTCCATGGGAGGTGGCAAAACAACTTCCCTTCCATAGAACTCCCGCAACCAAACCTCCCAACTCAAGATAGGTAATGGTTTCTGAGTTTGTTGAAACACAACTTCCGCCATCTTTATTTAAAAAAAACTCCTTAAATTGGCTGGCGCGACTACTGCTCTGGGACAGAGCGCCAGTTGGCGCGGCCTCTTTGTAGGATTTTCCCCATTGGCGCGAGTGGTGAACTGTCTGCCCGCGCCAATGCAAAAGGAGATGTTTTTATGACTTTTTGCAAGGAGATGTCTTTAGGGAAATTGAAGCTCATGCTTAGAGGAATGCATTGATGATGTTTTCAAGGCATGAAAATGTTCACAGGTCACAAAATGGGTCCTCCATTGTGCGGGATGGGGAATGGTAGGAACGGTGACAAATTACTATGTAACAGTTAGGGTTAAGGTTAAGGTTAATGTTATGTGAAGGTTAAGGTTAAGGTTAATGGGGTAAGGTTAAGGTTAAGGGTAAGGTCAATGTTAAGGTTAAGGTTAAGGGTAAGGTCAAGGTCAAGGTTAAGGTTAAGGTTATGGTTATGGTAAAGTTAAGGTTAAGGTTAAGGTTAAGGTTAGGTAAAGGTTACAAGTTTAGTTAGGTTAAGGTTAAGGTTAAGGTTAAGGTTACTGTTAAGGTTAAGGTTAAGGTTAAGTTAACCTTAACCCTTACACTTACCCTAACCTTACCCTAACTTTAACCTAAACCTTAACCTAACCTTAACCTTACTTTACCCTTAACCTAAACTTAACCTTAACTTTACCCTTAACCTTAACCTTAACCTGACCCTAACCTTTACCAAACCATTAACCTTAACCTTAACCTAACTAAACCCGTAACCTTAACCTTAACCTTACTCTTAAGCTTCACTTTAACCTTAACCTTAACTATAACCTAACCCTAACCTTGACCAAACCCTTAACCTTAACCTTAACTTTAACCTTAACCTCCCCCTAACCTTAACCCTAACCTTAACCTTAAAGTTACCCTTAACCTAACCTTAACCTTAACTTTACCCTTAACCTAATCTTAACCTTAACCTAACTTTAACCTTACCCTTAAACTTGACCTTAACCTTAACTTAACCTAACCTTAACCTTAACCTTAACTATATTCTAACCCTAACCTTGAACAAAGCCTTTCTCTTAACCTTAACTATATCCTAACCCTAACCTTGACCAAACCCTAAACCTTAACCTTAACCTAACTATAACCTTACCATTAACATTAACCTTAACCTTACCCTAACCTTTACCAAACCCTTAAGGTTAACCTTAACCTTAACCTTAACCTAATCTTAACCTTAACCTAACTGTAACCTTAACCTAACCTTAACCTTAAATTTACCTTAACCTTGACTTTACCCTTAACCTTAACCTAATCTTAACTTTAGCTCTACCCTTAACGTAACCTTAAACTTGACTTTACCCTTAACCTTGACCTTACCCCAACGTTAACCTTGACTTTACCCTTAACTTAACCTTAACCTTACCGTCAAACTTCACCTTAACCTTAACTTTACCCTACCATTAACCTTAACCTTAACCTTAAACCCTAACGTTAAGGTTAAGGTTAAATTTAAGGTTAGGTTAAGGGTAAAGTTAAGGTTAGGGTTAGGTTAAGGTTAGGTTAAGGTTACGGTTAGGTTAAGGTTAAGATTAGGATAAGTTTAAGGTTAAGGTTTGGTCAAGGTTAGGGTCAGGTTATAGTTAGGGTTTAAGGTTTGGTCAAGGTTAGGGTTAGGTTATAGTTAAGGTCAAGATTAAGGTTAGGTTAAGGGTAATTTCAAGGTTAAGGTTAGGTTACGGTTAAGATTAGGTTAAGGGTAAATTTAAGGTTAAGGTTAGGTTAAGGTTAAGGTCAAGGTTAAGGGTAAATTTAAGGTCAAGGTTAGGGTTAGGTTATAGTTAAGGTTAAGGGTTTGATCAATTTTAGGGTTAGGTTAAGGTTAAGGTTAAGGTTAGGTATTATATTCAGATGGTGGTTTGAATGATGAAAGTGTTCAGTTAGTAGAAGTAGATCAGATGCCTGAAATTTCAGAAAATTTTAAGGAAATCCTTAAACAGGAAAAAGATAAAGCAGCAAGCACTTCTGAGCTTCCTCCCTGGCAGCAGAAAAAAGAAAATGAACAGTAGAAATATGCAGAAGTTAGCCAAGAAAAATTAGAGAAAGAAGCAAAATTTCAGCATCTACAAGAAGAAGAAGGAGGCCTTTGGAGCATCGACTTTGATGGAGTTGTTGGCAAGGACGGTGCTGGTATTGGAATATGGATTCGGAGCCCTGTTTTCCAGCCTGAAAATTTTTCCAGTAATGTTAGAGTATGTGCTTATAAGTTGGATTTTGATTGCTCTAACAATGAAGCAGAGTATGAAGCTTTGATTACAGGTTTAAAAATTTTAAAGAAGTTAAATGCAAAGAGTATTTCTGTCTATGGAGATTCAGAGCTGATAATCAAACAGGTAAAAGGCGAATACCAAGCAAAACATCCATGATTGAGGGCATACAAAAATGCATTCCTTGACATTTTGAGGACATTTTCTGAGTACACCTTGATAGCAGTACCCAGGATGTAGAATATCATTGCTGATTCTCTAGCCACTACTGCAAGCAACTTGAAAATTCCAATGAACTCCAGCAACAAGTTTGAAATTTATGTCAAACATAGGCATGTTGTTCTGGACAATTTAAGGTATTGGCAAGTGTTTTGGGATGACAATGAGATCAATGTTTTTTTTGAGAGTGAAGGAAAATTCAAGGAAAATCCCATAGAAGGTGAGTATGAGGTTGATGATCAAGAAATTGAAGAAAATTAGATGGACATATTGCAATTGAAGGACAATGTAATTCCTAGAGGTCTCATACCTTTAGAGGAGCTTTTTGATTAGGATGATGTTGCAAAGAAACCAAGCTTGGTGCCTACTGAGAAAGGAGTTGAAGATGTCAACCTTGGGGCAGCTGACAAGCCCAAGCTTGTGAAGTTATCAAAGGCATTTTCCCCTAAGGTAAAGGAACGAAATGTTAAATTACTTTCTAAATTTTCTGATGTGTTTGCATGGGATTATTCAGATTTGAAGGTATATGACAAGAAAATAATTCAATATAATATTCCCATCAAGCCGGATCAGAAGCCATTCAGATAAAATCTGAGAAGAATCAACCCAAAGCTATTGCCATCCATTGAAAAAGAGGTAAACAGATTGTAAAAAGTTGGTATCATTGTTCCAATTATATTTTATGACTGGATTTCAAATTTGGTCCCAGTACGCAAGAAGACAACAGAGATAAGGTTGTGCATAGATTTTCAGAATCTTAATAAAGCATCTTTAAAAGATAACTATCCACTTCCGAAGGTGGACCATATTCTGCAAAGAGTAGTTGGAGCATCAAGGATGTCACTACTTGATGGCTACTTAAGCTATAATCAGATCTTGGTGCATGAAAAATACCAAGACAAAACCACTTTCACAACACCCTGGGGAACTTTCTAGTATGCCAAAATGCCATTTGGACTGAAGAACGCTGGAGCTACCTTCCAGTGAGCAATGGATATTGCTTTTGCCAATGAAAATGATGTTTATCTTGTTGTTTATTTGGATGATCTGACAGTGTTTTCTGGTTCTGATGATGAGCATTTGCACCATTTGAGAGTTGTGTTTTAGCGATCCAGAAAGTTTGGGATTTCTCTCAATCCAAAGAAAAGCATTTTTGCCATGGATGAAGGCAAGTTGCTGGGGCATATCATCTTTAAATATGGTATCCACATCGATCCATCTAGAGTGGAGGAAATTTGGCACATAGACCTTCCATGGAAAAAAAAGGAGATTCAAGCATTCAATGGTAAGATGAACTTATTGCGTAGATTTATACCTACTTTGGCTGAACATCTAAGAGAAATGACTAACATGCTGAATAAATATAGCACTGTCAAATGGAGTGAGAAGGTTATCAAGTCATTAAATCTGGTAAATTTTTCTTTGTCCAATTCCCCAGTCTTGATTAGTCCCGATTACACTCAATATTTCATTATATTTTCATTTGCATCGGAGCATACTATGGCTGCAGTTTTGATGCAAAAGAGAGATCATATTGAAAAGCCAATTTCCTTTTTTCAGTAGGACTATTAGAGATGTTACTTTGTGGTATAATATCATTGAGAAAGAAGCAGTGACTCTTATAAATGCATTGAAGGATTTTAGGGTCTATATTCTGCATTCACATACTATAGCATATGTTCCTAATGCAGCAGTAAAGGATGCCCTGATGAAAACTGATCTAGAAGGTCGAAGAGGTAAGTGGATAGAAGCTATGTTGGAGTATGATTTAGAGATCAAGCCTACAAAGTTGATTAAAGGCCAAGGCTTGGAAAAACTAATGTCCCAATCAAACCTGCGTGCTTTGGATATAAACCTCATAACACCAATGTCTGAAGATGAGGATGAAGGTTTGCTTGTTCCAGTTTTAGACATTTTTCTTCAATCCCCATGGTATTCAGATATTTTTTATGTTCTTTAGCATCTTTCACCACCTCCAGGAATGTCTAAAATCAAAGGTAGATCACTGAAACTTAAGTATGCTAAATACTGTATTTTAAATAGTGCTCTTTATTGGAAAGATCTAGGAGGTATTCTGTTGAATTGTTTAGTTGAAGAAGAGGCTCAGAAGGTAATGCATGACTTTCACAAAGGTGATTCTGGTGGTCACTTGTTTTGGAAAATTACAACTAACAAGGTATTGAGAGCAGGGTATTATTGGCTCACTTTGTTTTTAGATCTGTATAAAATAGTGATGAGTTGTCATCAATGTCAAATTTTTCAAGGGAAAAGGAAAGTGCTTCCTCTTCCTTTGAAACCAATTGCAGTAAATGCTCCCTTTCAGCAGTGGGGACTCGATTTCATAGGAGAAATCCATCCCACATCATTTGCACAACATCTATGGATATTGAAAGGTACAGATTACTTCACCAAATGGATCGAGGCCGTTCCAGTAAAGCAGGCTACATATACAGTAATTATCCAACTTTTAGAGTCAAATATCTTATCTCATTTTGGCTCCCCTCACAAAATTATAACAGATAATGCAACAACGTTCAAATCTAAGAGGATGGTGAAGTTCTGCAAAAAATACAATATTGTGTTGGGCCATTCAACAAAATACTACCCACAAGGCAACGACCTGACAGAATCATCGAATAAGTCTCTGATAAGCATAATCAAGAAAATGTTGGAGGAAAACAAGAGGAACTGGCATCGAAAGCTTATCAACGCATTATAGGAAGACAGAGTTAGCAGTAATAAATCTATAGGTATGTCACCTTTTGAATTGTTTTATGGTACTGATGTCATCTTTCCTACATCACTTACAATTCCGGTCATGAGATTATTGCAAGAGGTTGGCAGTGAAGAAGATGATAATCAACGAAGGATAAATCAAATGATCCACCTTTAGCAAACAAGAGAGGAAGTTTCACAGAATGATATTTAGTTGAGGAGAAGATAAAGAAGATCTATGATCGAAATACCAAGGCAAAGAAGTCTCAGTTAGATGATGTGGTGTTGAGATGGGATGCACGAAATTAGGACAAAGGGAAGCATGGTAAGTTCGACAACCTGTGGAAAGGACCATACAAGATTTTAGCATACAGGGGACATAATGCCTTCTTTCTTTTAGAGATGGATGGCAAAGATTGCCCTGGAGGACCAGTGAATGGTAGGATTTTGAAGCACTACCATTGTTGAAGATAATGGATCAGAAAATATGTCACCATCATTATATATACCATGTTATTTTTGGTCTGATTTCAAGTACACAGTCATTGAAGTTTGGGGCCTGATGTGAAGGCTATAAAACTTGAATAATATGTGTATGGTTTGGTTCTATTTTATTTTTCAGTCTTAGTCTTGAGTCAGATTTAGTCTGCATTGTGTCCTTTTTCAGTATTTTTTGACTCCATGCCCAATGGATAAGGCTACTTGGTCTATGATGTTATTGGCACCTCCAAGGAGCTACCATCCCCATTGGAGCCAATGATAATGTCATTTTAGTCATACTGCCATTAGAGATCAAAATTTCTCTTTTTCATTTACATATTAGGGGTCCCATACCATAAATTTTCAGCATTCCATTAGGTCATGGATTCATTGATGGTAGTGGTCTTTCATCAATTTTTCTGTCATGTGAAACTTGTTGATTCTCCTCTCTTTAGTCATGAGTCATTTTCACTCTGTGACTCATGTTAGTAAGTCATAGGATGGGTCTCATTAGGTTCTAGGATGTCACCATGGTCAAATTAATGAGTCAAGTGTCAATAAATATCAGCAAGGTCATGAGGAAGTCTAATAAACTCAAAGTCACAACATATGGGAAAATTAAAGAAATGTTTTATTTAGCTTGATGTAATTTTAGCCTCAAAACTATGTTTTGAGGTGAAAACATGATACTTTGCCTTTATTATCATCTCTTATGTAATTTTATATCATCATATGTAATAAGTCACACTTCATAAGCCACTGTCTCCATAAAGTCACCACCCTACCCTTCAGAGATGTTTTCCATAGCATTTTCAGTATGTCCATCAGAAATAGCTTGGAAAGAGATTTCCAACACTATATTATACTCTCAAAACTGACTCCTAGATTGAAATTTATGCCTAAGTAAATAAAGCTCCCCTATACCCTAAACCCTACCCCTTTTCCCATTTTTTCCATTAAAATTTATTTTGTTAAAGTTTAATGTTTTCTTGTATAAAACCCCTTTTTCCTATCCGATGGCATAATCGCATCGTTAAAATATTTTAAACACATAAAACCCCGATGTGATTTAATAAACTTCACCCCTCATTTCCCTCTAAACTATATAATAAAGTGTTAAAGTTTTTTATTGTAACTCCCCCGATCCGATCTCATAACCCCCCTCTGATCGCAATCGCAACATTTAAATCGTGCATTTTGATGGACCCTTGTGACTATAAGAAACTCCAACGTGATTGCATACACCCGATGAGATCCTGACCATCGATCTACCCATCCGATTGGATGGCTCACACTCCATCGCTCCATCGCAATCAGTGCTTTCGATCGATCCCCTCCGACTAACTCCTCCCGATTCTTCTAATTGCGATCAACTCCACTCCCTCGATTACACCTTCACCATCGATCTTCCCATCCGATCGAATGTACCATATTCCATCACACCATCGCAATCAGCATTTTCACATAACACTTTGCCTCCGCTCTCCTCCGATCTCCTGATTTCGATTGGTTGGGCCCCACCATTAAACCTTTCGCCCCGCTCCAAAGTAAAAACGCTATTTTCCTTTGTAAATCTCAAATTTAATTTTATTTTGTTTTATAAAGGACTTCCCTCCATCGCCCCATCCTCAATCACATCGATGAAATTTTATTGCACCTTAACACCTCCCTTCCCTTTCGATTGCGATTGTGATTCTTCTCCCGGGTCCCACCTAAAGGCCTTCCCCATTTTTCAAGGTAAATTTATTTTTCTCTCTTGCAAAAGTTCCGAAACACTTTTTATTTGTTTTTACCCCATTACCCTTTGGCTTATCCTTTACCCCTACTACATTTATTCCAATCGCATCGGAGTTTTAAGGCCTCGTTCCAATATACCTATTCCCTTCCCCCCTCCGATCCCTGATTGCGATTTCCCTTATGCACTAATTACATCGCAAGTTTTCCATTGTGTGTCACACCTCCCTTGATCTTCCAATTGCGATTACGATTCGGGCCCACCTCCTTTCCCTTCGCTCTTTTTATCCAAAGAGGGTATTTTTCTTCATTAAAGGCATATTCAGTTTTGATGTTTTCAAAAGGCATTTCTCGGCATATATGAGATTTTCAATAAAGACAAGCAACAATCAAAGGGCCGAGAAACTAAATATGAACTAGTAAGACATATTTAGCAACGATTCATTCTAGAGGTTTTTTCTTCTCATTTGTTGCATGTAACAATGAATCTCAAGATGGTCAAAATGTATTACTGTTCCTTCTTTTCAGGGGCAGTTTGTTGGTTTCTTTCTATGATCGGACTTCAGTTCTTGAGCTGGAAAAAAAACTCCCTTTTTCTGTGGATCTATTTCCCCACATTTCAGTCTATTTAATGTAATTTTTAGTCATTTTTAAGAATTCAGGAAGTAAGGGAATAGTGTGGAAATCAAGGAGGACGCTCTGCGCTCCTATTGTAACAGTTTGACAGGGCATTAAAAAGAAATGTAGCTCTGATTTGTGGGATCCATGTGGTATGAATTTTAGCATTTGTTATCTCTTTTGTGTTCATATGTAAAAAAAATTATGTATACCATTCATTCATAAACATTTATGGTTGAATGATTTCAAAATAAATAGGTAGAATCCATTTTTAATGCTCTGCCTTGGGAAAAAATTCAATATTCTATGTTTTCTTCTGTTTGAAAAGGATCCTTCACTTATGCCCTTTTCATCTCCTCACCAATCTTTCCATTCCCTCATTATTTAAACTTAATTTCTAAAATTTCATACCCACCTTGCCCCATGAAATACCTTGTATCCCTTATTTAATTCCCCAGTTTCAAACTGTCCTATTTGTTCCATACATCCTTGAAATTCATTCATTAAAACATTTCCCATTATTACACCTAGCCTAATATCAGTTTATTTTTATACTTCATTGAATATATTTTTACAGAGAGAGCCCTCTCCTGACCTTGTAGGGTTAGCTACAAGGCTGAGTGTGGTTTAAAGGTTACCCTGATTTGACCTTTTTAGCTTGAGGTTCAAATTAGGTGCTAACACATCGCACGATCGCAAATTTCCAATTGAAATTCTTTGTAGCATTGCTCCCGCTCCCCTTCCCCACCGATTTGTGATTGTGATTCCCCTGGGTTCCACTAAAGCCTTCTGCCCTTTCCAAAGAAAAATAGATTTCCCTGGTGTTAAAGCAATTTTTCATTTTTTGTTTTAAAAGGAATTTCCGTTCATTGCATCGCAAATCACTCCATCGCAAGTTTTCATTACTACATCCTCTCCCGAACTACCGATGCAATGAACCACATGTCACTCATTGCATCATGCATTTCCTCCACCATATGTTACACCCGCTCCAACTCCCACTTGCGATTGCGATTTGCATGGGTCCCACCTTAAATCCCTTCTTCCTTCTCAATCAAAAATGGTTTTTTTTATCTATGTAGAAGCGTAAAACTTGTTTTAAATTGTTTCAAAGGGATTTATACCATAGGACATCGCTTATTACCCCCTATATATTGTATTACTCCATCGCATTTCTTCCAATTGCATCCCAATTTTCGTCGCATCATTCCAATGCACCCTCCCGCTGCGATTTCTGATTTGCGATGGCGATTTCCCCTTTTTCCCGACACACTATCGGATCGCAGTTTCCAATCAAATCATTCCAAAACACCTTCCCTCCCTTTTGATTTCAATTTGCGATTGCGATTTGCAATCGCAAATTGGGAGCACCATCCTTTCCTTTTCTCCTTTTCACCCAAAAAGGGGATTTATCTTCATTAAATGACAAATTTCATTCTTATTGGTTTCAAAGGAATTTTCTTCAAAAGTTGATTTTTCTTCAAAGAGTAAAGACAGAGACAAAAATTCAAGACCAAGAGATAAATATAAACACAGAGATCATGACAACACGACAACAATGATAAAAGGAGAAATGGTTCCAAATTTTTCTTTCTTTTCCTCCATTTGAGCAACTGCAAATCTTCAAGACAGTCAAAATCTATTGTTTCTCCTTCTTTTCAAGGGAAAATTTTTGGTTTTCTTCCTATATTCAGATTTCGATTTTTGAGCTGGTGAAATAGATCCTGCTTCTGTGGATCTACCCCCCTCAAATTCTGTATATTTAATGTAATTCTTCATCATTTGTAAGGGGGAATAAAGTGTGGAACTAGTTTGGAAATCACTGAGTACGCTCTGTGCTCCATTTGTAATAGTTTGGCAGGGAATTAATAAATAAATGCAGCTCTGATTTGTGGGATCCATGTGGTATGGATTTTAGCATTTTTCTTTCCTTTGTGTTCATCTGTTAATTTTTATGTTTGCCACTCATTCATTCATATCTCTGGTTGAATGCTTTCAAGATAGATAGGTAGAATCCATTGTATAATACTCTGCCTTGGGAAATCATTCAATGTTCTATGTTTTCTTCTGTTTGAAAAGGATCCATCTCCTATGCCCTTTTCAGCTCCTCACCAGTCTTAAACATCTCATCATTATTTAAACTAAATTGTTAAAATCCCTGCCTACCTTGCCCCATGAAATACCTTATATCTATGATTTAATTCCTTAGTTTCAAACTTCCCAACCCCATATATTCCATACAATCCTGAAAATTTATAAAAACATTCCAATTATTATACCTAGCCTAATATCAGTTTACAGTAATACTTCATTGAATATTTTTCCTGCAGAGAGCCCTCTCCTAAACTTGTAGGGCTAGCTACAAGGCTGAGTGTGGTTTGAGGTTACCTTGATTTTCCTTCTTTTTGCCTAAGGTCCAAATTAGGTGCTAACAAAGGTTACGGGTTTAGTCAGGTTAAGGTTAAGGTTAGGTAAAGGTTAAGGTTATGGGAAGGTTAAGGTTAAAGTTAGGTTCAGGTTAAGGGTAAAGTCAAGGTTAAGGTTACGTTAAGGGTAAAGTCAAGGTTATGGTTTGGGTTAGGTTATAGATAAGGTGAAGTTTAAGGTTAGATTAAGGTTAAGGTTAAGGTTAAGGTAAAGGTTATGGGTTTAGTTAGGTGAAGGTTAAGGTTAAGGTTATGGGTCTTAACCTTAAATTTACCCTTAACCTAACCTTAACCTTAACCTTAACCTTAACTTGACTAAAATCGTAACCTTAACCTTAACCTTGACCTTAACTTTGACCTTAACTATAACCTAACCCTAACCTTGACCTTGAATTTATCCTTAACGTGACCTTAACCTTGACTTTACCCTTAACCTTAACCTTAACCTTAACCTTAACCTGGCAAAACCCGTAACCTTAACCTTAACCTGACTAAACACGTAACATTAACTATAACCTTAATTATAAGCTAACCATAACCTTAACTATAACCTAACCCTAACCTTGACCAAACCCTTAACATTAACCCTAAGGTTATAGTTAAGATAAGGTCAGGGTTAGGTCATAGTTAAGCCTAATGTTAGGTTAAGTTAAGGTTAAGGTTATGGTTATGGTTAAAGGTAAAGTCAATGTTAAGGTAAAGTTAAGGTTAATGTTAGGTTAAGGTTAAGATAAGGTTAAGGTTACGTGAAGGGTAAGGACAAGGTTAAGGATAAGGATAGGTAAAGGTTAGGGTTAGGGTTAAGGTTAGGGTAAGTTTAGAATTAGGTTATATTTAAGGTTAAGGTTAAGGTTGAGGGTAAGGTTAAGGGTAAGGTTAAGGTTAATATTATGGTGAGGGTTTGGTCAAGGTTAGGGTTAGGTTATAGTTAAGGTCAAGGTTAAAGTTAGGTCAAGGGTAAAGTCAAGGTTAAGGGTAAGGTTAGGTTAAAGGTAAAGTCATGGTTAAGGTTAAGGGTAAAGTTAAGGTTAATGTTAAGGTTAAGGTTAAGGTCAAGGTCAAGGTTAAGGGTAAAGTATAGGTCAAGGTTACGGTTAAGAGTAAGGTTATGGTTAAGGCTAAGTTAAGGTTAAGGTTAAGGGTTTCGTCAAGGTTAGGGTTAATATTAAGGTTAAGGTTAAGTTTAACTATAACCTAACCCTAACCTTGACCAGACCCTTAACATTCACCTTAACCTTAACCTTAAGCTTAAGCTTAACCTTAACCTGACTAGAACCTTTAAGCTTGACCTAACCCTTAACCTTACCCTAACCTTAACCTTAACCTTAACCTTGACATTACCCATAACCTTAACCTTAACTTTAACGTTAACCTAACCCTAGCTTTAACCATAACCTTACCCTTAACCTCGACCAAACCTTATATTAACTATAACCTTAACCGTACCCTCAACCTTAACCTTAACCTGACTAAACCCGTAACCTTAACCTTCACCTAATCTTAACCTTAACCTAACCTTAACCTTGAATTTATCTTAACCTAACCTTAACCCCTTAACCTTAACCTTAACCTTCCCATTACCATAACCTTAACCTTCACCTTAACCTTACACTTCACGTTAAGGGTAAGGTTAAGGTTATTGTTAATGTTAAGGGTAATGTTAAGGTTAAGGTTAAGGTTATGGTTAGGTTAAGGTTACTGTTAAGGTTAAGATTAAGGTTAAGGATAATTTTAATTTTAAGATTTTATACAAGGTTAAGTTTAGGTTATAATTAACCTTGACCTTAACCTTAACCTTCCCCTAACCCTAACCCTATCATTAACCTTAACTTGAAACTTAACCTAACCTTAACCATAACCTTAAACTTAACCTTAAATTTAACTGTAACCTTAACTTTAAATTTACCCTTAACCTTGACCTTAACCTTAACCTTCCTCTAACCTTAACCTTACCCTTAACCTTAACCTTGAATTTACCCTTAACCTTAACCTTAACCTTAAACTGAAAAAAAATTAACATTAACCTTAACTTTACCATTAACCTAACCTTAACCTTGACTTTACCTTAACCTAACCTTAAACCCTTAACCTTAACTTTAACTTTACCATTAACCTTAACCTTAACCATAACCATACCAAACCCGTAACCTTAACCTTAACCTTAACTTTACCCTTAACCTTGACCTTACCCTTAACCTTCACCTTCACCTTAACCTCAAGCTTAACATAACTATAACCTTAACCTTAACCTTAACCTTAACCTTAACCTTCACCTTAGCCCTTAACCTTGAATTTACCCTTAACATAACCTTAACCCTAACTATAACCTAACCCTAACCTTGACCTTAACTTTATCCTTAACCTTGACCTTAACCTTAATCTTAACCTTGACATTGACTTTAACCTTAACCTTATCTTACCCTCAACCTAACCTTAAAATTAACTATAACCTAACCCTCACCTTAATCTTAACCTTAACCTTAAACTAACCTTAACATTAACCCTAACCTTAACCTTAACTTTACCCTTAACCTAACCTTAACCATAACTTTAACCTTAACTTAACCTAACCTTAACCTTAACCGTAACCAAACCCTTAACCTCGAATTTAACCTTAACTGTAACCTTAACCTTAACCTAACTAAACCTGTAACCTTAACCTTAACCTCTCCTTAACCTTGACCTTATCCTAACCTAACCTTAACCTTAACCTTAACCTAACCCTAACCTTGCCCAAACCCTTAACCTTAACTATAACTTAGCCCTAACCTTGACCTTAACTTTATCCTTAACCTTAACCTTAACTTTAACCTAACCTTAACCTTGACTTTACCCTTAACCTTAACCTTAACCTTAACCTTACCTTTACCTTAACTATAACCTAACCCTAACCTTGACCAAACTCTTAACCTTAACCTTAACCTGAACCTTTACCCTAACCTTACACTAACCTTATCTTAACCTTAACCTAACCTTAACGTTGACTTTAACCTTAACGTAACCTTAACCTTAACCTTATCTTGAACAAACCCTTAACATTAACCTTAACATTTACCTAACTTTAACCCTAACCTAACCTTCACCTTAACTATAACCTAACCCTAACCTTAACCTTAAATTAACCTTAACGTTAACCTAACTTTAAGCTTAACCATAACCTAACCTTAACCTTGACCTTAACTATAACCTAACCCTAACCTTGACTAAACCCTTAACCTTAACCTTAACTTAACCTTTACCTTAACCTTAACCTTAACATTGACCAAACCCTTAACCTTAACCTTAACCTTAACCTTAAGCTTACCTTAACTTAATCTTAAGGTTAACCTTAAACTCATCTTAACTTAACCTTAACCTTAACTTTACGCTTAGCCATAACCTTAACCTTAACCTTAACCTTGACTTTACCCTTAACCATAAATATAACCTAACTTTAACCTTAACCATACCTTAACCTAACCTTAACCTAACCCTAATCTTGACCAAACCTTAAAATAAACTTAACCTAACCTTAACCCTAACCCTAACCCTAACCTTAACCTTGACCTTAACCTAACCTTAACAGTTTTAGAAATTTAAGGTTAAGGTTGAGGTTAAGATAAGGTTAAGGTTAATGTTTAGGTTTAGTTAAAGTTAAGGTCAAGGTTAAGGGTAAGGTTAAGTTTAAGGTTAAGGGTTTGGTTAATTTTAAGGTTATGTTAATGGTAAAGTCAAGGTTAGGGTTAGGTTAAGGGTAAATTTAACTTTAGGGTTAGGTTAAGATTAAATTTAAGGTTAGGGTTAAGGTTAAGGGTAAGTTTAAAGTAATGGTAAGGGTAAGGTTAACCTTAACCTTAACTTGACCAGTCCTTAACCTTAACCTTAACTTTACCCTTAACCTAACCTTAACCTTGACTTTACCTTAACCTAACTTTAACCCCTTAACCTTAACCTTAACTGTTCCTAAGGTTAGGGTTAAAATTAGGGGAAGGTTAGGTTAAGGTTAAGGATAGGGTTAGGTTATAGTTAAGGTCAAGGTTAGGTTAAGGTTAAGGTTAAGGGTTAAGGTTAAGTTTAAGGTCAAGGTTAAGGTTAAGATTAGGTTAAGGGTAAGGTCAAGGTAAGGTTAAGGTTAAGGTTAAGGGTTAGGTTAATGTTAAGATAAGGTTAATATTAAGGTTAAGGTTACGTTAAGGGTAAAGTCAAGGTTAAGGTTAGGTTAAGATTAAGATAAGGTTAGGGTAAAGTTCGGGTAAAGGTTCACGTTAAGGTTAAGGTTAAGTGTTTGGTCAAGGTTAGGGTTAGGTTATAGTTAAGGTCAAGGTAAGGTTAACGTTAAGGTTAAGGTTACGTTAAGGGTAAATTAAAGGTTAAGGTTAGGGTATGGTTAAGGTTAAGGTTTAGGTCAAGTTAAGGGTAAAGTTAAGGTTAGGGTTAGGTTAAGGTTAAGGTTAAGGTTATAGTTAGGCTAGGGTTAAGGTTAAGGTTAAGGTTAATGTTAACGGTTTCGTCAAGGTTAGGTTTAGGTTAAGGTTAATGTTAACGGTGTGGTCAAGGTTAGGGATAGGTTATAGTTAAGTTCAAGGGTAAGGTTAAGGGTAAGGTTATAGTTAGGCTATGGTTAAGGTTTTGTTAAGGTTAAGATAAGGTTAAGGTTAAGGGTAAGGTTAAAGCTTAGGTTATAGTTAAGGTTAAGGTTAAGGTTCGGTTAAGTTATGGTTAAGGTCAAGGTTAAGGGTAAGGTTAAGGTTAGGTTAAGGTTAAGATTAAGTGTTTGGTTAAGGTTAAGGGTAAGGATAAGGTTAAGTTTCAGGTTAAATTAAAGGTAAGGTTAAGGTTAAGGTCAAGGTTAGGTTATAGTTAAGGTACAGGTTAAGGTTAGGTTATAGTGAAGGTTAAGGTTAAGGTTAAGGTTAAGACTCATAACCTTAAACTTCACTGTTAACCTTAACCTTAACCTTAACCTCAAACATCCCCTAATCCTAACCTTAACCTTAACCCTGACCTTAACCTTAACCTAACCTTAACCTTGACTTTACCCTTAACCTTAACCTTAACTTGACTAAAGTCGTAACCTTAAACTTAACAATAACCTAACCTTAACCTTGACCTTAACTATAACCTAAACCTAACCTTAACCAAACCCTTAATGTTAACCTTAAACTTAACAATAACATTAACCTTAACCTTCCCATAACCATAACCTTAAAATTAACCTTGACCTTACCAAGGTTAGGGTTAGGTTATAGTTAAGGTAAAGGTTAGGTAAAGGTTAATTTTAGGTTAAGGTTAAGGTAAGGTTAAGGGTGAAGGTTAAGTTTAAGGCCAAGGTTAAGGTTAAGTTTAGGTTAAGGTTAAGGTAAGGTTAGGGTTAAGGTTAAGGTTAATGTTATGTGAAGGTTAAGGTTAAGGTTAAGGTTAATAGGGTAAGGTTAAGGTTAAAGTTAAGGTTAAGGGTAAGGTCAAGGTTAAGTTTAAGGTTATGGTTATGGTAAGGTTAAGGTTAAGGCTAGGTTAAGGTTAAGGTTAGGTAAAGGTTACAAGTTTAGTTAGGTTAAGGTTAAGGTTAAGGTTAATCTTACTCTTAAGGTTAAGGTTAAGGTTAAGTTAACCTTAACCCTTACACTTACCCTAACCTTACCCTAACCTTAACCTTAACCTTAACCTAACCTTAACCTTAACTTTACTCTTAACCTTAACCTAACCTTAACCTTGACTTTACCCTTAACCTTAACCTTAACTTGACTAAAGTCTTAACCTTAACCTTAACAATAACCTAACCTTAACCTTGACCTTAACTATAACCTAAACCTAACCTTAATCAAACCCTTAATGTTAACCTTAAACTTAACAATAACATTAACCTTAACCTTCCCATAACCATAACCTTAAAATTAACCTTGACCTTACCAAGGTTAGGGTTAGGTTATAGTTAAGGTAAAGGTTAGGTAAAGGTTAATTTTAGGTTAAGGTTAAGGTAAGGTTAAGGGTGAAGGTTAAGTTTAAGGCCAAGGTTAAGGTTAAGGTTAGGGTTAAGGTTAAGGTTAATGTTATGTGAAGGTCAAGGTTAAGGTTAAGGTTAATAGGGTAAGGTTAAGGTTAAAGTTAAGGTTAAGGGTAAGGTCAAGGTTAAGTTTAAGGTTATGGTTATGGTAAGGTTAAGGTTAAGGCTAGGTTAAGGTTAAGGTTAGGTAAAGGTTACAAGTTTAGTTAGGTTAAGGTTAAGGTTAAGGTTAATCTTACTCTTAAGGTTAAGATTAAGGTTAAGTTAACCTTAACCCTTACACTTACCCTAACATTACCCTAACGTTAACCTTAACCTTAACCTAACCTTAACCTTAACTTTACTCTTAACCTTAACCCAACCCTAACCTTGACCAAACCATTAACCTTAACTTTAACCTGACTAAACCCGTAACCTTAACCTTAACCTTACCCTTAACCTTCACCTTCACCTTAACCTTAACTATAACCTAACCCTAACCTTGACCAAACACTTAACATTAACCTTCCCCTAACCTTAACCCTAACCTTAACCTTAACTTTACCCTTAAGCTAACCTTAACCTTAACTTTACCCTTAACCTAATCTTAACCTTAACCTAACCTTAACCTTACCCTTAACCTTGACCTTAACCTTAACTTAACCTAACCTTAACCTTAACCGTAACTATATCCTTACCCTAACCTTGATCAAACCCTTAAGCTTAACCTAACCTTAACCTTAACTTTAACCTAACTATAACCTTACCCTTAACATTAACCTTAACCTTACCCTACCCTTTACCAAACCCTTAACATTAACCTTAACCTTAACCTAACCGTAACCTTAACCTAACCTTAACCTTAACTTTACCTTAACCTTGACTTTACCATTAACCTTAACCTAACCTTAACCTTGACTCTACGCTTAATGTAACCTTAAACTTGACTTTGCCCTTAACCTTGACCTTACCCTAACCTTAACCTTGACTTTACCCTTTACTTAACCTTAACCTTCACTATAACCTAACCATAACTGTTACCAAACGCTTAACCTTAACCTTAACCTAAATAAATCCATAACCTTAACCTTAACCTTACCGTTAACCTTCACCTTAACCTTAACTTTACCCTATTGTTAACCTTCACCTTGACCTTAAACCCTAACTATAACTTAACCTTCACCTTGACCAAACCTTTACCTTAACCTTAACTTTACCCTTAACCTAACCTTAACCTTAACCTTAACCTTAAGATAAGGTTAAGGTTAAGGTTAAGGTTAGGTTAAGGGTAAAGCTAAGGTTAGGGTTAGTTTAAGGTTAGGTTAAGCTTACAGTTAGGTTAAGTTTAAGATTAAGATAAGTTTAAGGTTAAGGTTAGGGTTAGGTTATAGTTAGGGTTTAAGGTTTGGTCAAGGTTAGGGTTAGGTTATAGTTAAGGTCAGGATTAAGGTTTGGTTAAGGGTAATGTCAAGGTTAAGGTTAGGTTACGGTTAAGATTAGGTTAAGGGTAAAGTTAAGGTTAAAGTTAAGGTCAAGGTTAAGGGTAAAGTTGAGGTCAAGGTTAGGGTTAGGTTATATTTAAGGTTAAGGGTTTGATCAACTTTAGGGTTAGGTTAAAGTTAAGGTTAGGTTAGGATAAGGTCAAGGTTAAGGTTAGGTTAAGGTTACGAGTTTAGTCAGGTTAAGGTTACGGTTAAGGTTACGGGTTTAGTCAGGTTAAGGTTACGGTTAAGGTTAAAGTGAAGGTTAAGGGTTTGGTTAAGTTTAAGGTTAAGGTTAATTTTAAGGTTAAGGTTAGGTTAAGTTAAGGTTAAAGTTAAGGTTAAGGTTAGGTTAAGGGTAAAGTTAAGGTTAAGTTTAGGGTTAAGGCTAAGGTTAAGGTTAGGGGAATGTTGAGGCTAGGTTAAGGTGAAGGTTAAGGTTAAGGTTAGGTTAAGGTGAGGGTTAGGTTATAGTTAAGGTTAAGGTTAGGTTAAGGGTAAGATAAGGTTGAGGTTAAGGTTAGGTTAAGGTCAAGGTTAAGGTTAGGGTTAAGGTTAAGGCCAAGGTTAAGGGTAAAATTAAGGTCAAGGTTAGGGTTAGGTTATATTTAAGGTTAAGGTTAGGTTAAGGGTAAAGTAAAGGTTAAGGTTAAGGTTAAGGGTAAGGTTAAGGTTAAGGGTTATGGGTTTAGTCATGTTAAGATTAAGGTTAATGTTAAGGTGAAGGTTAAGGATAAGTTTAAGTTTAAGGTTAAAGGTTTGGTTAAGGTTAGATTAAAGTTAAGGTTAAGGAAGGGTTTGATCAAGGTTAGGGTTAGGGTAAAGTTTAGGGTTAAGGTTAGGGGAAGGTTAAGGTTAAAGTTAGGTTAAGGCAAGGTTAAGGTTAAGGTAAGGTTAAGGTTAAGGATACAGGTTTTTTCAAGTTAAGGTTAAGGTTGAGGGTTTGGTCAAGGTTAGGCTTAGGTTATAGTTAAATTTAAGGTTAGGTTAAGGGTAAAGTTAAGGTTAAGTGTTTGGTCAAGGTCAGGGTTAGGTTATAGTTAAGGTTAAGGTTAGGGTAAAGGTTTAGGGTAAGGTTAACATTAAGAATTTGGTCAAGGTTAGGGTTATGGTTAAGGTTAAGGTTAAGGGGGTAAAGTTAAGGTGAAGGTTAAGGTTAGGGTTAAGGTTTGGGGAAGGTTAAGGTTAAGGTTAAGGGTTTAGCCAGGTTAAGGTTAATGTTAAATGTTTGGTCAAGGTTAAGGTTAAGAGTTTGATCAAGGTTACAGTTAGGTTATAGTTAAGGCTAAGGTTAAGGTTAAGGTGACATGTTTAGCCAGGTTAAGTTTAAGGTTAAGGGTTTGGTCTAGGTTAAGGTTAAGGGTTTGGTAAAAGTTAGGGTTAGGTTATAGTTAAGGTTAAGGTTACGGATTTAGTAAGGTTAAGGTTAAGGTCAAGGTTAAGGGTAAGGTGAAGGTTAAGGTTAAGGGTTTTTCCAAGGTTAGGCTTAGGTTATAGTGAATGTTAAGGTTAAGTTAAGGGTAAAGTAAAGGTAAGTGTTAAATTTAAGGTTAAGGTTAAGGGTAAGGTCAAGGCTAAGGTTACGGGTCTTAACCTTAACCTTCACTATAACCTAGCCTTAACCTTAACCTTAACCTTAACCTTAACTTTAACTATAACCTAACCTAACCTTAACCTTAACTATAACCTAACGCTAACCTTGACCAAACCCTTAACCTTAATCTTAACCTTAACCTTAACCTTCCCATAACAATAGCCTTGACCTTAACCTTATCCTAACCTTAACCATAACTATTACCTAACCCTAACCTTACCCTAACCATAACCTTAACTATAACGTAATACTAACCTTAACCTTTCCCTTAACCTAACCTTAACCTTAACCTTGAGCTTGAACTTAACCTTAACCTTAACCTTAACCTTGACCTTAACCTTAACTTTAAGTATAACCTAACCTAACCTTCACCTTAACTATAACCTAACCCTAACCTTGACTAAACCCTTAACCTTAACCTTAACCTTAACCTTAACCTTCACCTTAACCTTTACCTTGACTTTACCCTTAACCTAACCTTAACCCCTTAACCTTAACCTTAACCTTCCCATAACCATAACCTTAACCTTGACTTTACCCTTAACCGAACCTTAACATTAACCATAACCTAACCCTAACCTTGACCGAATGTTAACCTTAACCTTAACCTTCCCCTAACCTTAGCCCTAAACTTAACCTTAACCTTAACCTTCCCCTAACCATAACCTTAACCTTAACGTTCCCATAACCATAACCTTAATCTTAACCTTGACCTTAATCTTGACCTTAACCTTAACCTTAACCTTAACCTTAACCTTGACATTGACCTTGACCCTAACCTTACCCTTAAACTTATGTTAACCTTAACCTAACCTTAACCTTAACCTTAACCTAATCTTAACCCAACCTTAACCTTAAACTTAGCCTTAACCTTAACCTAACCTTACCTTAACCATAACCTTAACAATAACCTTATCCTAAACTTAACCTTGACTTTACCCTTAACGTAAACTTAACCATAACCTTATCTTTACCCTTACCCTTAACCTTAAACTTAACCTTAACCATAATCTTAACCTTAACCTTAACGTTAACCTTAACTTAACTATAACCTTAACCTTCACCTTAACCTTAACCTTAACCTTGAATTTGCCCTTAACTTAACCTTAACCTAACCTTAACCTTAACCTTGAATTTACCCTTAACTTAACCTTAACCTAACCTTAACCTTAACTTAACAATAACCTTAACCTTAACCTTCACCTTAACCTTAACCTTGACTTTACCTTAACCTAACCTTAACCCCTTAACCATAACCTTAACCAAACCCTTAACATTAACCTTAACCTAACCTTAACGTTAACATTAACCTTAACCTTAAAATAACCTTAACCTTAACCTTAACTATAACCTAACCCTAACCTTGAGCAAATCTTACCCTTAAGGTCAAGGTTAAGGTTAAGGTTAAGGTTAGGAAAAGGTTAAGGTTAAGGTTAGGTTAAGGTTAAGGTTATGATTATGGGAAGGTTAAGGTTAAGGTTAAGGTTAGGTTAAGGGTTTGTTCAAGGTTATGGTTAGGTTATAGTGAAGGTTAAGTTTAAGTTAAGGGTAAAGTCAAGGCGTAACCCTTAACCTTAACCTTACCCTTAACCTTCACCTTAAACTTAACCTTCACTTTACCCTTAACCTAACCTTAAGCTTAAATATAACCTAAGCCTATCCTTGACCTGAAATTTACCCTTAACCTTGACCTTAACCTTAACCTTAACCTTGACCTTAACCTTAACCTAACCTTAAACTTATCCTACCCTTAACCGTAACCTTCCCAAACCCTTAACCTTAACCTTAACATTAACCTTAAACTTAACCTTAACCTAACTAAAATCGTAACCTTAACCTTAATTTTAACCTTAACCTAACCTTAACCTTAAACCTGTAACCTTAACCTTAACCTTAACTTTGGTTAGGTAAAGTAAAGGTTCAAGTTACGTTAAGGGTAAAGTCAAGGTTAAGGTTAAGGTTAGGTTATAGTTAAGGTCAAGGTTAAAGTTAGGTTAAAGTTAAGGTTAAGGATAAGGTTATGGGTGTTACACAACATTTTGTCACCGTCCCTGCAATCCCTCGTCCTGTACATTGGAGGACTATTCCCGTGACCTGTGAACAGTAAAAGTTCCTAAAAACACCTTGACGGTATGCTTCTACATAAGAGAAAGAATTCTCTTGAATAAAATTTCCTTAGAAAATCCCCAAAAACCCATGTTTTGGCATTGCCACGAGTAGCCAGTTCATCCCTCATGCCAATGGGGAAAGTATACACTAGTGGGTGCGCCAACTGGCGCTCTATCCCTGTCTATTGCCCGCACCAAGCCTATTAAGGAATTTTTTTTAACAATAGAAGGTGGAAGTTTGATTCTAACAACTTTAGAACGAGTCCTAAAAAAGAAGTCGGGTTTTTTTGCTCCAGATATCCCTGATTAGGAAGTGGTTTTCCACCTCCCATGGAACCTTCCTAATAGATAGGACTCTATCCCATGATTATAGGGATCCCAACTTCTCTTCCTCCCTCTATAAAAGCTTGCCCTCTCCATTTACTAGCTAGGTGAAATTTTGGGAAGGAAATTATAGCTAAGTGACAATCAAGAGCAGAGTGAAGGAGAACCCTATGAGAGAGAGAGTTTTGTCAAATCCCTAGTGAGCTTTGTGAGACATGTCCCATTGGAATCCTACTGAAGGAAGATCACGACGTCAGAGCACCGGTTGTAATATTTCTCTCGTATCTTAATATACATGACTCTGCTATTGGTTCCATGATTGTGTTTGTCCATTATATAATGAAATTTCATTCATTCCTCTCTGATTGATCGATAGTTATAAAGTGTGAAATACTACGTTGCATGTTGTCTCTCTTCTTTGCATGTGCACAAGTGCCTAGTTGTAGCAAGCTCACAGATCATGACCTGTCCAGCTAGGAATGGAAGTGCCACTTCTTCTTCGACAACAGTAGTGAAGGGATCACGGTAAGAGGTCTATCGTGATTCTATCTTTTGTAACTAGGAATCAATAGCTTTTCATGTTTTGATTGTTGCTAGACCCACTCTAGGGCTAGTGGGATCGACTTTTTCCGTAGAGGGGATTTACCTCCAAAAAAATTTGGCGACTCCAAGTAGTTTGGTCGCTTCCATCGATTGGAGTCGATTCGCAGGTTATCACCTTCCTTCTTATGTGCCCTTTGAGATCATGGTACAGGCCTCCCATCTGGTCATACCCATCACCATTATAGATGAAGGCACATCTGTTAGTATTTTATCCTCGAATACTTGGCAAGATTTTGGTTCGCCGCCACTTATACCTGTTAGGCAGAATCTGCTGGCGTTTAACAGAAGAACTAGTCGACCATTAGGGATCCTTCAAAATTTGCATGTTACTTTGGGAGGGAAAACTGTCTATATGGACGTGATGGTTGTTCCTGGCCCCTTGGACTTTAATTTACTCTTGGGCTGCAATTATACTTATGCCATGGGAGTGCTAGTCTCCTCCCTCTTTTGTGTGATGTGTTTTCCACACCAAGTTCATATTGTGACCATCGATCAACTTGCGTTATTTGGTCCTAATATGGCATCTAACCCACCATCATCCCTGCCGAATCTGTATCCATCAGTTGTGTCATCCCTGCCACATGTCAATTATGTGGCTACCTGTCCTATGCCTGTATTCAGTGATAGTGCCGTTGTACATCATGTGCTAGGGGAATTAGGTCCAGACTTCCAAGATGTTTTCCTTCGATCGAACGGGAAACTCTTGGAAGCTTTAACTTCTTATTCATTATGACAAGGTCTGTCAGAGCATAGTTCATATGCTTGTGTCAAGCTTCTTAAACCATGAAACAAGGTCTGTCGGAGCATAGTTCATCTGCTTGTGTCAAGCTCCTTAAACCATGAAACAAGGTCTTCAGAGCAAGGTTCACTTTCTTGTGTCAAGATCCTTAAAAAATGAAACAAGGACTTCAGATTAAGGTTTGTTTTCTTATGTCAAGCTCCTTAAAAAATGAAATAAGGTATGTTGGAGCAAGGTATGATGGAGCATGGTCTGTCTGCCTATGTCAAGCTCCCTAAAAATGAAACAAGGTCATTTGAGGATGGTTCGTTTTCTATTTCAACCTCATTAAAAAGATGAATTCAGATTCGAGGATGGTTCTTTTAATGTGTCAACCTCGTTAAAATAATGAAACATGTTCCCTGTTCAATTCGAGTCTTTTATTAGATCTCGTAAAATCCCAATCGAGTCTTTCACTTGAACTCCTTATTTGAACCTTCACTCCATTTTTCATATGGACCTAAGCTTGGGGGGCATGTACACCTCGAATTGAGTCACCAAGCTGGGGGCATGCCCGGTTTTCCTTGTCGTTTCAAGCATACCTTACTTTGTGTTTCGAGCTTGTGTAAAAGTGGAACCCATCTTCAAGCATAGTTTCATTTGTGTTTTAAGCTTGTATAAAACATAAAACTCATTTTCAAGCATAGTTTGTGTTTGTGCTTTTAAGCTTGTGTAAAAATAAAATATGTTGTTTTGATGCATTTTGCGAAATTTTAACTTTTCCATTGGTTCGTTACTTATGAAGATTATTTAGCTGATACATTAGATAAAATTGTATTAGACATTTGCATAACATATAAAACATTATCATATGTATATATATATATATATATATATATATATAGATGTCGAATGTTTGCAACGTGCGCATCATATAAAACCAAAAATATACATGTTTGTTTCAGTTACATCCGGAGATGAAATGTCTCTCAAAAATATGCAAATAGAAAACCTAGGTGACTAATCGGCATGGTGCTCATGGTATCACGTCACTGCCCACACCAACTGCTTCAATAAGTGGTGGAGACGACTCGAAACCCCTACGGTGTGCCTCTAATAAGCTAGGGGAACATCAGCTAAACAAGCATAATTCAAAACTCTGCAAGCGATCCCCTCCAGGTTCTGTATAAGCTCGTCCCCCTCGCCCCCCTCACCTTGAGGGTCATAAGCGAGATGGGTCCTCCTCGCTATTGGTGACATTCCGGCGGGCCTCTCTCGGCCAAAATCTACATACGTATAGGATTAACTATTAGAACATGCATGTATACCAAAGAATCATAAAACTCATAAAATTAAAAAGATTCTTACCAAGCTCCTTGCCCCAGTCCTCTCCCTATGGGAGCGGAAGGTCTGGGTCTCCAGTAAAATCGGTCCCTGCATAGGGTCGATCCTCCATGATGATCAATTGTCATCGGAGCCAGTCAAAGAACTCGGGCCGCTAGGACATCTTCTGGGTGCCCCCTGCCCTGGGCATCAATGCCACCCATTGAGCCATTTGTGGCTCTCTCATTGGTGGATCCGAGACTATGGCCTCCTGACACTGAAAAATAGGTAATTGTTCCAAGAAGAACGACACCATAATCGACCCATATCCAAACTATTTCAATTTGGTCTTCTTGTATTTTGTGAGTTTTCATTTCATGTTCATGGTCATGGTCGTGGCCCAGTGTTGAGGCAGTAAATCCCCTCTGCAGACAGAGGCGATCCCACTAACCCTAGAGTGGGTCTAGTAACAATCGAAACATGCTACGATACCGATTCATACTTACCAAAGACGAAGTGATGATAGATAGCCTACCTCAAGTCCTACGCTGTTGTCATTGAAGGAGAATTTCTTCTTCTTGTCCCTAGCTTGATAGATCACGATCCTTTCACTCACCGCGTCTGGAAACCTGTACACATGTAGAGAAGAAACAATGGCATACAACGTAATAATTCAAACATGTAACTATCAATCAGTCGGAAAGGATTGAACTAAATTTCATTACACAAATAAATAAAACAATAGTGGAACCGATAATATAGTCGAGCATATATTAAAATGTGAAAGAAATATTACAACCGAGTTCCAACGTCACGCTCTTCCTTTGGCAGGGCTTCCAGCAGAGAGTGTCTCACAAAGCTTGTCGAGAATTTGGACAAGGCTCTCTCTCTTATGGGGTTCTCCTCAGCTATAGTTTCCTTCCCAAATGTTCAACTTCCAAGCATTAAAATAGCTTGTAAATGGAGAGGGCATGCTTTTATAGAGGGAGGAAGGGAGGTTGGGATCCCTATAATAATGGGATAGATCCCTATCTCTTAGGAAGGTTCCATGAGAGATGGAAAATCGCTTCCTAATCAGGGAGATCTGGAGGAAAAAACCCAAATTCTTTCTGATGATTCATTCTGAGTTTGTTAGAATCAAACTTCCGCCATTTATTTTTAAAAACATTCCTTAATAGTCTTAGCACGAGTGCGACACAAGGATAGAGTGCTAGTCGGCGCGCCCACTATGGTGCTTTTTCCCCATTTGCACGAGGGATGAACTGGCTACTCGCACCAATTCCAAAACACGAGTTGTTAGGGTTTTCCAGAGGAATTGCTCTTCAGGAGAATTCTTTTCCTTATGCAGAAGGATGCCATTAAGGTGTTTTTAGGACATTTTACTCTTCACAGGTCATGGGAATAGTCCTCCAATGTACGGGATGAAGGATTGCAGGGATAATGACAAAATGCTATGTAACACCCTGTCAAAGATAGTTGGGTTCATGCACTCTGAAGCAAGAAGTAGCTACATATTTGTGGCCTCATGTGGCGCCTGTGATTCCACAGACCACATAATGGTGTGTAGCACTACCTTCAGTGCTAGATCAGGGACGGTCTGAATGTCTACTTTCCTGCTCCCTATTCCTTTGCGTGCCCCTGGGCACACCCTGTTCATGACCATTTCCATGTTTTCTCCTGAAGGTCTGGTATCGCTCAGAATAGGGACTAGAACCCTGCATGATGGTCCAGTGATGAAGTATACATCGGATAATTCAAGCTCAAGTTCTTGGTATCGAAGTTTTAATTTCTCCTCATTCTCATCCCAAATGCTGATGAGATACTGCAGTACTTCGGTCTGAACCTGGAGACATGGTGTCAGAAAGAATTTTTTCAGCCCGCAATTTCAAAGGGCATTCATACAAGCTCATTTCCCATTTCCAATTCATCCTCTTCGCTATGCTCTCTCTCTTTCCATTCAATGACCATCATTTTTGTTGGATAACTGCATCAATCAAACATAGGAACATTATAAACCTCCTTGGGTATTCAAAATTACATTTCATTGGTTGTTTTCTGAGAAATTTTAGCTGAATTTTGTGTTGCATTGTTGGCATGGTTGTTTAAGTAACAGTCGCGCCAACTGGTGCGAACTCTGTGTAAAACAAAGCGGATTGGCGCAGGTCCGTGCCCGGAACCTACGTAAACTGCGGAGCCCTAAAATTTTAAAATCCTTCCCTAAAGGACCTCAAACCATGATTAAACACAGTAAAATGTAACTTAAAAGATGGAAAAAGAGGTCGGCTCTTATCTGAACCAAACAGAAGTCGATTTGGTCCACTCGATTGGAAACACTTGCCACCTGAAGATCGAAGCACAAAAGTGTCACTATTGCTCTGCAAAGAGGTAAAAAGTGAAAAGTAAATATTTTTTACTACTGTTGGTCTTTTATAGCTTTTTTTAGTCCTAAATGGTTTTTTAAACATGTTTGTTGACATATTTTTGCATTATTTTTGTCAAATATGTTTTACATGCATCTTTTTGTGCAGAAATAGGTTTTTCATGTGATTTTGATGAAGAGACGAGTTGTATTTTATACTTTTTCAGACTCGGTAAAAAAATGAAAAAGTCACTACTGGAGTCACCTTTCAGCTCTTTTCTGACTCTCTAAAATTGAAAAGATTGCCGAGTCGCTTGTCATTTTGAGCTCATTAAATTGGCCGCGAAACGACATCTACCCAGTATACGTTTACCCCTTTTTTGGCCTGGGATAGATTATTTACGAAAAAGGAATACCCTAGCCTATCGCGACTAGGAGGTTCTCTCAGACATAGTTTTGTACCTTTTCGGATCTGTGGGACTACCTACGAAAAGGGACTACTGGAGTTTTATTTTTCGTTGTCTTTTCAAACTCTCTAAATATGAAAATATACCGAGTTTTTCCTTTGTTATACTTGTAAAAAAATGATGACATTGGACTCCGTCGTAATGATATTACTCGCGTTCCTCCTTCCTAGGGCTTGTAAAATGTACTAGGTTGAATTTGTGTAAAGGAAAAACTTATATCGCAAGCACATGCTATCCCCTTCAGGCTTATTTCCAAAAATAATTGGGGTAGTCGCCAGAAATGGTGGGGTAAAATGGAACCAATATTATAGTCGTGTCGGCAGTATGTCGCTCTTGAACATGGCACTTGTCTACATTCATGTTGGGTTGGGGACATCTCATCTCGTTATCTGCTTGCCTTCATGGGTTTGGGTAATATCTTTTGACCACTCATATACTCTTTGCCATGTCACCATGACCTCAAATCCCTTGACATCAAATACTACCAAATCCAGTGTCGTGCTGCCGATATGTTCAAGAGAATTTGGCCTCTGCAGTTTTCAACCTCCCTCTGATTCTTTGTTGGTCTTGATTCACAAACATCATGTTCCTCTATCTTGTGTCAATGATGTGGGAAAAATTATGGCCCACCTTCGATCAAGGTCACTTCCTGTCGACTTCAGCTCATTATCTAGGAAGCTGACCTAGAGACTCCCTTCAGGTGCCTTGGAGCCTGCATGCCTCAATGGCAGGTTCTTTGCATTCGACGTAAGGTTTTCATTATTGGCCTTCGATCGGATGATTCTGCGAGTGTTTGACGCCAGATCACTGTTCACACTCCGTGGATTGTACCTCTTGTACCTTGAGAGCCATCATCATTATTGGTGGTTTCTCTCGCATCTGTTAATGGCTTTCATCATTGGCTGGTAATCAGACGATGTTCTTGCACGTTGGACTTCATCTCACATATTCACATGCTCGAACTTGTACTCTGTTTGGGTCGAGATGGAGTGCAAGAACCTGGATTTTTTCTGATAACAATCCAGGCTACAGGTTCTTTGTGGATTATTATGATTTATTACATTAATATTTTGATTGGATGGCCGCGTCCATACCTTGGATCCCAGTTTTTGTACACTTTATTATGGATGGATGCGCCCATACCACATATCATGTATCAGAGATATTAGTTGTATTTTTATTCACAAGTCTTTCAGCGACAGTGTTTTCATTTGGACACGTTCTCATAAAACATTTCACCCCTCCCTCTCTCTTGGAACTCATGCTTTAGGGGGCATCTGTTACACAAAATTTTGTCACCGTCCTTGCAATCCCTCGTCCCATACATTGGAGGACTATTCCCATGACCTGTGAATAGTAAAATGTCCTGAAAACACCTCGATGGTATCCTTCTACATAAGAGTAAGAATTCTCCTGAAGAACATTTCCTCAGAAAATCCCCAAAAACCCATGTTTTGGAATTGGCGCGAGTATCCAGTTCATCCCTCGTGCCAATGCGGAAAATATACACTAGTGGGCGTGTCAGCTGGAGCTTTGTCCCTGTGTATTGCCTGTGCCAAGCCTATTAAGGAATGTTTTTTAACAATAGAAGGCAGAAGTTTGATTCTAACAACTTCAGAACAAGTCCTCAAAAAGAAGTTGGCCTGTTTGGCTCTAGATCTCCCTGATTAGGAAGTGGTTTTCCACCTCTCATGGAACCTTCCTAAGAGATAGGACTCTATCCCATGATTATAGGGATCCCTTCCTCCCTCTATAAAAGCCTGCCCTTTCTATTTAATAGCTAGCTGAAATTTTGGGAAGGAAATTATAGCTAAGTGACAATCAAGAGCAGAGCTAAGGAGAACCCTGTGAGAAAGAGAGTTTTGTCAAATCCTTGACAAGCTTTGCGAGACACGTCCCGCTAGAATCCTACCGAAGGATGATCACGACATTAGAGCACCAGTTGTAATAATTCTCTCATATCTTAATATACATGACTCTGCTATTGGTTCCATGATTGTGTTTTTCCATTATATAATGTAATTTCATTCATTCCTCTCTGACTGATCGATAGTTATAAACTGTGAAATATTATGTTGCATGTTGTCTCTCTTCTTTGCATGTGCACAGGTACCTGGATGTAGCAAGATCACGGATCCTGACCTGTCCAACTAGGAACAAAAGTGCCATTTCTTCTTCGACAATAGTAGCGAAGGGATCATGGTAAGAGATCTATCTTGATTCTATCTTTTGTAACTAGGAATAAATATCTTTGCGTGTTTCGATTGTTGTTAGACCCACTCTAGGGCTAGTGGGATTTTCTCTATCCATAGAGGGGATTTACCTCCACAACAATGGGTTTATTCAGGTTAAGGTTAAGGTTAGGTTAAGATTAAGGTTAGGGTTAAGGCTTAGGTTAAGGTTAAGGTTAAGGGTTTCGTTAAGGTTAAGGGTAAGGTTAAGGTTAAGGTTAGGTTAAGAGTAAAGTTAAGGTCAAGGTTAAGGTTAAGGGTTTGTTCAAGGTTAAGGTTATGTTATAGTTAAGGTCAAGGTTAAGGTTATGGTTTAGGTAAGGCTAAGATAAGGTTAAGAGTAAGGTTAAGATTAAGGTTAGGTTAAGGTTATGGTTAAGGTTAGGTTAAGGTTAATGTTAGGTTAAGGGTAAAGTTAATGTTATGGTTAGGGTTAAGGTCAGGGTAAGGTTAGGGTTAGGTTAAGGTTAAGGTTAAAGGTTTGGTCAAGGTTAGGGTTAGGTTATAGTTAAGGTTAAGGTTAAGGTTAGGTTATGGTTAAGGTTAAGCTTAAGGTTATGGGAAGGTTAAGGTTAAGGTTAAGGTTAAGTTAAGGTTAACGTTAAGGTTTGGTCAAGCTTAGGGTTATGTTTTAGTTAAGGTCAAGGTTAAGGTTACGTTAAGGTTAAGGTTGAGGTTATGTTTATGGGAAGGTTAAGGTTAAGGTTAAGGGGTTAAGCTTATGTTAAGGTAAAGTTAAGGTTAGGGTTAGGTTATAGTTAAGGTTAAGGTTTGGTTAAGGGTAAGAAAATGTTAAGGTTAGCGTAAAGTCAAGGTCAGGTTTAAGGTTAAGGTTAAGGTCAAGGATAAGGGTAAAGTTAAGGCCAAGGTTAGTGTTAGGTTATAGTTAAGGTTAAGGTTAGGTTACGGGTAAAGCCAAGGTTAAGGTTAGGTTAAGGTTAAGGTTAAGGTTAAGGGTTTGGTTAAGGTTAGGTTAAGGTTCAGGTTCAGGTTAAGGGTTTGGTTAAGGTTAGGTTAAGGTTAAAGTAAAGGTTATGGTTAGGGTAAGGTTAGGGTAAGGCTAAGGTTATGGTTAGGGTTAAGGTTATGAGTTTTAGTAAGGTTAAGGTTAAGGTTAAGGTTAGGTTAAAGTTAGTTTACGGTTAAGGTTAATATTAAGGGTAAAGATAAGGTTATGATTAGGGTAAGGTTAGGGTAAGGTTAAGGTTACGGGTTTAGTAAGGTTAAGCTTAAGGTTAAGGGTAAGGGTAAGGTTAAGGTTAAGGTTAAGATAAGGTTAAAGTTAAGGTTAGGGTAATGTTAAGGATATTTTATGGTGAAGGTTAAGGGTAAGGTCAAGGTTAAGGGTAAAGTTAAGGTTAAGGTTAAGGTTAACGTTAATGTTTAAGGGTTTGGTCAAGGTTACGGTTAGGATATAGTTAAGGTCAAGGTTAAGGTTATGGTTATGGTTATGGGAAGATTAAGGTTAAGGTTAAGGTTAAGGGTATGGTCAAGGTTAGGGTTAGGTTATAGTTAAAGTCATGGTTAAGTTTAAGGTTAAGGGTAAGGTTAAGGTTAAGGTTAGCTTAAGTAAAGGTTAAGATGAGGTTAAGGTAAGGTTAAGATAAGGGTAAGGGTAAGGTAAGGGTAAGGTTAAGGTCAAAGTTAAGGTTAGGTTATAGATAAGGTCAAGGTTAATGGTAAAGTCAAGGTTAAGGTTAGGGTAAGGGTTAAGGTTAAGGTTAAGGTTAGGTTAAGGTTAAATTTACGAGTTTATTTAGGTTAAGGTTAAGGATAAGGGTTTGGTTAAGGTTAGGTTATAGTTAAGGTTAAGGTTAGGGTTAGGGTTAGGGGAAGGTTAAGGTTAAACTTAAGGGTAAAGTAAAGGTTAAGGTTAAGGTTATAGTTAAGTTCAAGGTTAGGTTAAGGCTAAGGTTAGGTTAAGGTTAAGGGTTTTATCAAGGTTAGGGTTAGGTTATAGTTAGGTTAAGGTGTGGTTTAAGTTAAGGTCAAGTTTACGGTTAGGTTAAGGTTAAGTAAATTTTATGGTTAGGGTAATGTTAGGGTTAGGTTATATTTAAGGTTAAGGTTAATGTTAAGGGTTTGGTCAAGGTTAGGGTTAGGTTATAGTTAAGGTCAAGGTTAAGGTTAGGTTATAGTGAAGGTTAATGTTAGGATAAGGTTAAGGTTAAGGCTAAGGTTAGGGTTAGGTTATAGTTAAGGTTAAGGTTAGGTTAAGGGAAAGTTTAAGGTTAAGGTTAAGGTCAAATTCAAGGTTAAGGTTGAGGTTAGGTTAAAGTTAATGTTAAGGTTAGGGTAAGGTTAAGGTTAAGGTTAGGGGAAGGTTAAGGTTAAGGTTAAGGTTAAGGGTAAAGTTAAGGTTAAGGTTAGGGTTAAGGTTAACCTAACCTTAACATTAACCTTACCCTTAACCTTATCTTAATCTTACCATAACAATAACCTTAACCTTGACCTTAACTACAACCTAACCCTAACTGTTACACAGTAATTTGTCACCGTCCCTACCATTCCCCATCCCGCACAATGGAGGACCCATTATGTGACCTATGAACACTGTCATGCCTTGAAAACATCATCAATGCATCCCTCTGAGTATGAGCTTCATTTCCCCTTGAGACATCTCCTTGCAAAATCCATGAAAAACAGCTCTTTTTGCATTGGCGCGGGTAGACAGTTCAGTGCTCGCGCCAATCAGGGAAATCCTGTGAAGAGGTCGCGCCACTTGGCGCTCTGTCATAGAGCAGCAATCGCGCCACCCATTTTAGGGACTGTTTTTTAAATATGGATGGCGGAAGTTGAGTTCAAACAAACTCACAACCATTGCCTATCTTGAGTTGGGAGGTTTGGCTGCGGGAGTTCTATGGAAGGGAATTGGTTTTGCCACCTCCCATAGAATCTTCCTTGTTGATAGGGCCAATCCCATAATAATAGGGATCCCAACTCCCTCCTTCCCCATCTATAAAAGCCTGCTCAAATCCATGGCAAGCTGGTCTTGAAGTGCTGAAGCTTTGCATCTCCCTATTCCCAAGTGCCTTTGTGTTGTAAAGAATCCCTTCTTTCCCTTAAGGCCCATTCAAGCGAGGAGACCATCGTTACGAGACTCTGGAGAGGTTTCCCTTTCCTTGGCGAGCTTTGCGAGACGTGGACGACCGGAGACCCGTTCGAAGGAAGCTGCGACGTCAGAACTTGGTTGTAACTTCTATTCGTTTATCATTTTAATAGATGACTATGATTATGGTTTCACTCCTTTTTCCATCATGTTAATGCGAGTAATATCTTTTCTGACCGATGTTTAGTTACGTATGCCGGTTCCTATGCTTGTATCTGTTCGTTTCTTCTGTGTGCAGGTGTTCATCCACGAAGATCGTGGAAGGATTGTGATCTGCCAGGGCTGAAGGACGGGGACATCTCTTCTTCAGATCTAGCGTTGGAATCCAGGTAGGCTCTTATCCCAAGTCTTTCATTTCGTAACTAGGAGCTCGCGTCATAGCATTGTTTGTTTGTTGCTAGACCCCTGCTGGGCTAGTAGGGATCGCCTCTGTCCGCAGAGGGGATTTACCTCCTCAACAAATTGGCGACTCCGCTGGGGATCGTCCGGTTTTCCTTGTCCCTTTTATGATTGGTTCGCTTTGATTTTTTCTCCTTGCTTGATGAACCTTCTGGGTTGGATTCTTTCATTATTTTAGCCTCTTGGTTTTCTTAGCTTGTATTGGTCTACTTTTAGAATAGCTTGTTTTTTAATTTTTATTGAAGAACTCGACTGGCGCGGGTTTTAACCCGACAGTCGCGCCACTTGGCGCTTGTTGCATTTGTCTGTGTCGCGCCAATCGGCCTCTGGCGCTAGTTTCAAGGCCACAGTCGCGCCACCCCTATGAATTTTTTGAGTTTCTTCATTTTTTGGCTTTCTGAGCTTGACCAGTACTTTTCTTCTTGATTTCCTGATTGTCCGAGTGTGTTGGAGTCTTGTTTGACTGGAATTCACCGCTATCCTTTGGTTGTTTGCCTTTGTCTATCGATTTCACGATTTGAGCCCTAGGGCATCTAGTGGCATAGTGAATCGAGCCCTCCTTGGGAGTTTTGGTGTCTTGATTGTCCTGTCAACTTGTTGATTGATTCTCCACGCTCTCTTAACAGTCTTTGGTTGTTTTTCTGCGTCTTTTGAGTGATTGTTCATTCTTTCATTCAGAATTCGTTTGCCCTTGCTTTGGACCTAGATCACACGGTCCATTGGGTGTTTTCGAGTATTTCTTTGCTTTGAGGGACTTTGGGTCGATTTAGAGATTTGGTTGCTTGCTTCGTTGAGTGAATGTTGTTTGCTTCGCTCTCTTAGATATCATTTCTCAAATTGTTCCTTTTCTTTTCAGTGCACATTAGCCATTAAACATTGAAAATCAAAAAATAATCTCTTTTGCTTTTGTTAAATTAGTGCAAATTGTGATCTTTTCCATATTGCTAGTGATTAGTGTTTGGATGAAAAGTGTGCAATTGCATTAGTTGCATTAGAGACATTCTTGTTTTTATTCCGTTCATTTCATTTGTATAAAAGCTCTCAACTCTCATTTAACTAGTTTTCATCGAACGAAATGTTGCATCGTGGCATATAGCTTGCATTTAGGAGACACTACATACGATAGGGCCTGGAAATTGAAACTTAATTGAAGATCAACTATAAAATTTATTCAATTAACCTAAGGAAACATTGGAACTTAACGCAACATATTTAGAAGGTCTAGGCTAGAGACGTGTTCCGGCGTCGTTAAACCTAGCAGCTGTCGTTCGCCTGTTGGCTTTAGACAGCACTAGCACGGACTTGCGCTCCCCATACCGTCGCGTATATAAAGGGAGACCCCTATAGGTTTTCAATCCTTTATCCACAGGAAGCCGAGTCTGCCGCCCTATACCCGTGATACACCGAACACAGCATTCGGGGAGACTACCTGCACGTACGGAAAGTCCTTGGTCAATTTCTGTTTCATTATTTGAAACCAAGGTGTATATTGCAGTTCACGGATATTTGGTACACCCTTTGTGCCTAGTTTTTCCCGAGCAGTCATTTGGTCTTTTCTGACTCCCTAAACTTGAAAAGACCGTCAAGCGCTTGTCCTTTCACGCTTGTATCAACTCTGAAAGAGATAGAGTCATCTTTTTATCGTTTCTCGACTCTTAAAACATGAAACGGGAGAATTTGTTTATTTTCCAATGTGGTAAAATCAATCTCCCACGATAACACACCCGTTTAGATATTGCTTGTGACTGTTTGATCGTGTGTCTTAATTCGTTCTCAGCCCGTGTGTGTGTGTGCTCTCTTCTTCTAGTCTTTTGTCACGGTGGCGGAACCCTCGGTTTCGTCTACTGGTAGTCCCTACACGGACGATTCTTCAGAGGCTTCGGAGCCTTCTGTTGGACCACAGCAGCCTGTTGTTTCCGAGTTCCCTGACGGGGGACCGGTCCTCGCCGAGCAACCCTTTGGAGAGCCAGTTGAGTTCCACTGGCCCTTTTCGGACCCTGTGTCTGAATTGAGATTAGGAGCTGATTTCCTTTCTCTTACATCGGGTTCACCGTTTATTGCTGCTGTTTTTCCTCCTAGTCCTCGCCGTCTTCTGCGTGATTTAACGGCAGGATCAACCATGAGTAATTCTGGTGAGGAAATTCCCGGTTCTGATGACTACCAGCGCATCCCTCGTAGATTGTTTGAGGGAGACGAGTCTGAGCCGGCTACCACATCGTCAGCTGGTCCTTCTTTGCCACAGGGATACAGATCTCTGGGTCAGATTATTTCAGCTGCTGCCTCTATGGGAATATCATCTCCTGCTTCGAGGCCAGCCGCCACTACACCCGGGGTGTCTCCTTCGACGCCCGTCACTTCTGTTCCCGTGCGACCCACTGTTTGTGTGGCTGCCTCTTCTGCTGTTGCCTCAGCATCTGCTACTAGATCTGGGCCAACTCCAGAGGACATTTATCTAGCTATTGTTATACCGGAGAATATCTCTCCGGAGGAGTATCGTTGTTTTTACAGCAGCCGAACGCCGGAGCTGGACAGCTCCCCCAAGATCCTTACCGATCTTTCTTTTCGCACTATGCACAAGACGGCACTCCCGTGTATGGTTTTCCGGGTCAGCTTGACGAGCATGGGGACATTTTGCGTCTCCCTGCTCCCGAGGCCTATCTTTATGTTCAAGGTTTACCGTACAACCAGGCTCAGAACTTGCAGGCACAACCTTTCCAAGGTCAACCTGCAGGCCAACCTGGCTATCAGTACGACCCACAGGGACAGCCCAATCAAGGCTACTCTGCGGGCCAGCAAGGACCATATTATAACCCTGCTGGTCAACCTGCTCAGCCTCAGCCGGGGTATCAACAGGGACCGACCTATGGACCTGGGGGGCAAATCCAGCCTTCCTTACCGATGCAACCGCAGTATCCTGTTGTCTCTAACGTTGCATACGCCCAGACCACTTTATGGTTCGTCTGTGTCAAACCGGTTTCCCAGCAAGCACCCGGTCCTCGTTCCACCACCGTGCCAACCGGTTCATCCGATGACAACCCGGTGTCCCGCCTCCGTGCCAACCGCCTTTATTCCTGGGCAACCTCGGGCTCACTTAACACCCGGCCGCCCGCGCAAATCCGCCGCCCGTTTATCCGGCCAACCCGTTCATCTCGTAGCCGCCCTCACTCGGTCAACCCGTCTCATCTCGTTGTCTTTCTCTTTATTCCGTTCACTTTGCTCAGCAGCCTGCTCACTCAATGCCGCAGCCAAATCAACAGCTGCGCCCTACGTACCAGGCTCCGCAGGGTTCCACTTATCAGCAGTCTACTCATCCTCAGAGTGGTTATTATCCTCATGGTCAATCTCAACCGAACTATAACCACTCTGGAGGCTCTCAGTATCATCCTCCTCCACCTGGTTCTAACTATGCTCAGCAGCCAAATCCAAACGCCGCTTATACGGGGCAGACGCCTAATCAAGGCCCGAACCCTGGTTATCAGGCCCCACACAATGGTTACCAGCAACCAAATCAGTCTGGCTATATGAATTATGCCCCTCACGGTCAGAATCCTACGGGACAGAACCCATGGGGGCAGGGATATTCACAACCATCGTGGAGCATGGGTACCGGACCTTATTCTGGGACTGGCATGGGAATTAACCCTCCATTGCCGTTCCTGGCTACCTTGGATCTACCAGACGTTTCGAAGTTGACCAATGATCCGATTGCTCATAATCCATATTGGCCCCCGGTCCCGACCAAGATACCAGGAGACTGTCCCAAGTTTGAGGGCAAATCTGAAGAAGACCCCCAGGCGCATGTGATGACGTATCACCTTTGGTGCTCGTCTAACTCTTGGACTGACGATTCGGTTCGTTTGCGTCTTTTCCAGCGTACGTTAACAGGAGCTGCTGCTAAGTGGTACATAGAGCTATCCCGTGGTATTTTTCAAGATTTCAACTCGTTAGCTATGGCTTTCCTCACGCATTTCCAGTTACCAGTCCGGTATGAGACTGGGACGCACCTCCTGTCTTCCCTGAAGCAGGACTCGGCCACTCACATCTCGGATCACATCCATGAATGGCGGCGCCGTCGTCGACTGATCAAGTTTCACATACCTGATCAGATTTTGACTCACTGGTTCACCACCTCCTTTGTGAACAAAATCGCTCAGGATATCGCGATGGGAGCATGTGTGACGGAGGAACAAGCTATCGCGCGTGCCCAGTACTTGGATCTTGTTTATTCACAATCTGGCACGCTTTATGACATCCTGCCTGATGCACCACGGCCCGGAGCCAAAAAGGCCCCGCCCACCCCTTCGATGGATGGTGTCATTGGTTCCGTTTCTCAAAATTCGAAGAAGTCTTCGAATGGGAAGCAGAAGGCTAATTCTTCCAACAATACCTCTGCTAATCCCGCCTCATCCGATTCTGGTAAAACCGTGGAGGTAAATGCCGTTCAGGCCAATCCTGCGGACAAATCCTCCAAGGGGAAGAAGAAGGGCAAAGGCAAATCAAAATCTGATGCCCCAAAACCGGAATCTAAATCTCGATCTGAGGATGGCTCACAACGTAAGCCGAAATTTCCTTGCCTCATCCGTGAAGGTGACCATTACACTAAAGATTGTCCAAGACGATCCGAAGTCAGTCAACTTCTTAAAGGCTCAAAGGGAACTCCGGCTGTTTTAAAGGAGCCATTTCCATCTCGGCAGACCCAGATGGTCGAACAAGGTTCATCATCTGCACCGTTTGGGTCTCAAGTTTTCATGATGAAGACTAATGCACCTATCACTATCGCTACGAGGTCCAAGGATTACAATAATCAGCAGCAGGCACCCGAGAAGGCAGTGGCGGATGGACCGCCTCCCGCATCTGCTTCTGGTTCATTGGAAATTGAGAAGCCGACTCTCGAACCCGTTGTGAAGCCACCTCCCAAGGGTGTTCTTCGGAGATCCTCTTATAATCCAAACGCTCGTGCCGCCCAACATTACAATATTGTTGAGGATCTGGCACAGGCGCCATGTGCCATGTCTGCACTTGAGGTTCTTCAGAGTTGTCCTTCACAACGGAAGGCTTTATTGTCTGCCATCGGTGGTATTGATCCCGCCGATTCGAGCCTTCTCACCTTTGATTTGGAGAATTTTACTCCCCGGCTTCCACATCAAATCGCTTTGGTTATTCAAGTCGGGATTAACGGTCTGAACGTTCACAGAGCCGTCGTAGATGAGGGTGCATCTACTTGTGTTATGTCCTCCGCCTGTTGGAAAGCCATCGGCTCTCCAACCTTATCATCATCTCCCAATGCCCTTGAGGCATTTGATGGCCGGGAATCTAAACCCCTGGGAGTTCTCGAGAGTCTGGCGATTACATTACAGGGAAAAACCGTCAACGTGGAAGTAGAAGTAGTTGACGCTAAACTCAACTACAACATACTTCTTGGCCGCAGCTGGACCCATGCCATGCTCTGCGTGCCGTCTACTGTCTTTCGATGCATCAAGTTCCCTCACGAGGGCAAGATTGTTACGGTAGACCAGTTGTCATTTTTTACCTCTAGCTCCGAGAACAACGTGCCGTATGTGGATCAAATTCCGAATCCCCCAGACAGCATAGGACCTGGTCTTTTCAAAGACCCAGTCCTCATGGGTATTTTCCCTGCGTCGCCACCGAATACCGCTCAAGTCAACATGTTGTCCAGGACTGATGACCCCTGGCTGATTCCTACACCTGAGCAGGTATATGAGTTTGGAGAGTCCATGCCTTTAACGCCGGTAGAGATCAGCTACTGTGAGATTGTTGCTGCATCGGACCCTCCACCTCCTCAGCATGCTCCGATGAGCATGGCTCTTGACGTCTACTCACAATCCCCCTGGCTTGGTCAGGCTGATTCGCCCGATCCTCTTAGAGAGATTTTTCCCTCAGATGAGGCTATCATTGAAACTATGTCTCTGGAGGAGCTACCCTGGGGCGATGGGCATCATCGTTCCTCGTTTATGCCTAGCCTGGGGGCAATGACTGACTGTCTCGAGCGCTATGCTACTTAGGTTCCTTCCCCTCCTCTTCAAACACCGATCTTGACGCATGAGGTCTTTTCGGAAGGCAATCTGAGTAACATTACTCAAACGGTTCCTATCAACATCTCTGTCAAACCAGGGATTGTTGAGAACATTCATGTGGGTGTGACCTGTTCTCCCGAAGAGATCCAGGTCTATACGGAACTTTTCAAAGAGTTCAGAGATGTTTTTGCATGGTCCTACGAGGAAATGCCGGGAATTGATCCTAGTATTGTCGTGCACGAGATTCCGACCTATCCAGGTGCGAAACCCGTGCGCCAACGCTTGCGTCCCATGCATCCTCGGAAAGCCGCCGCCATCAAGGCAGAGGTTGAAAAACTTCTGAACGCGGGGTTTATTTATCCTATCCCCCTTACAGAATGGGTGTCCAATATCGTCCCCGTCGATAAAAAGCAGGGTACCATTCGAGTCTGTGTAGATTATCGCGATATCAATCGCGCCTGTCCGAAGGACAATTATCCCACTCCGTTTATCGATCAGATTATCGACGATTGCGCCGGAAGTGAGATCTACTCCTTAATGGACGGTTTCTCAGGTTACAACCAGATTAACATTGCACCCGAGGATCAACATAAGACCACATTCATCTGTCCGTGGGGCACTTTTGCATATAAAAAACTCCCGTTCGGCTTAAAGAACGCTGGCGCCACGTTTCAACGTGCCATGTCATATGCTTTTCATGATATTCGCCATATTGTCCAGCCTTATCTGGACGACTTGCCTGCCCATTCGGGTAAGCGAGAGGATCATCCGGAACATCTTCGCCAGATATTTCTTCGCTGCATACGCTACAATATTAGGCTGAATCCTCATAAGTGCGTCTTCTGCGTCGACTCTGGCCGTCTTTTAGGCTTTATAGTCTCGAAAGACGGAATTCGCCTCGACCCTCTGAAGGTTGAGGCCATTATAAATCTCCCGTCACCCTCCTCCCTTTATCAGTTGCAGAGTCCGCAAGGGAAAGCGAATTTTCTTAGGCGCTTCATCCCGAATTACGCCGAGGTGGCCAAAGGATTCACTCGTTTGTTAAAGCAGAATGTTCCCTTTCATTGGGACGAAATCGCTCAAGAATCCTTTGAGAAGCTGAAGACATTGCTCGTCAATGCTCCGTTGCTTCGTCCTCCGGACTACCACCGCGACTTTACTTTGTATCTAGCCGCCGCATTAAGCACCATCGCCATGGTCTTGGTGCAGGATGACGAGAACGGTGATGAACATGTTGGTTATTACCTCTCTCGGAACCTTCTCGACCCGGAAACGCGTTACGCACATGTTGAGAAGTTGGCCTTAGCAGCCGTACACGCTGTACAGCGCTTTCGCCATTACATCCTTTTGCGCACGATAACAGTGGTTTCAGACTGTAACCCTATGACGTATATTCTTTCTAGACAATTACTAGGGGGCAAGTACTCCAAATGGATCGTCATCCTGCAGGAGTTTGATTTGGAGTTCACCACCGCCAAGTCAACTAAATCACTGGTCTTCGCGGATTTGATATGTTCTCTCCCTACAGACTCTCTTCCTGAACACTCTGAAGATCATATACCGGACGAAACGTTGTTTCTTATCGATACTCGTGATCCTTGGTACGGGGACATCATAGTGTATCTTCAGACCGCGACATTCCGGTCTGAGTTGGATAAAGCCGCACGCCGTCGGATTCGGCACCAGTCCCAACCCTACCGCATAGTGGGAGATACCCTATATCGTATTGGAGTAGATTCGGTGCTCCGACGATGCCTTACCTTGGACGAGGTTGAGAAAGTCTTGAATGACTGCCACAGTGGCGCCTGTGGTGGACACATGTCCGGATATGCCACTGCCCAAAAGATTCTGAGGGCAGGTTACTTCTGGCCTTCTATATTCAAGGATTGCATCACTGCAGTCCGAAAATGCCATCCGTGCCAGATTTTTCAGCGCAAGATGCGCGCGCCGCCGTTGCCTTTGCATCCCGTTACTACCGTCGGCCCTTTCGCGAAATGGGGCGTAGATTTTATGACGTGTAACCCTCACTCGGCCGGGGGGCATGCGTATATCATTGTCGCCGTCGACTACTTCACTAAGTGGGCCGAGGCGATGCCTACACTTGCTGCTGACGGAAGAACGGCTGCTTCATTTTTATTCAACCATGTTATTGCACGATTCGGGGTCCCTCAAGCTATCGTCACTGATCACGGTACTCATTTCCGTGATTACATGATGGCAGAGCTGACAACTGCGTTGGGCCTGCGTCACGACAGCTCAACGCCATACTACCCTCAAGCGAACGGTCAGGTTGAAGCGATGAACAAGGTTTTGGTCACTATGCTTCAACGAACAGTTGGGATTCATAAATCCAGTTGGCATCTCCAACTGTTCTCAGCTCTCTGGGCGTACCGAACATCTGCTAAAAGTGCAACCGGATTCACACCATTCCAACTGGTGTACGGTCTGGAAGCTACTTTGCCGGTTGAATGCGAAATTCCTTCGCTCAAATTAGCTGTGGAGCTTTTACCGGATACTTCTCCTGAGGAAGAGCGTCTTCTGTATCTCAAACGACTGGATGAAACCCGTCGTCTAGCTGCTTTGATCATTGAAGCACAAAAGAAGAGGGTCAAATCTCATTTTGATCAATCTGTTTCTCCCCGTTCTTTCATTGAAGGAGACCTAGTCCTCTTGTACGATCAGGCTCATGATAAGCTTGGTGCCGGGAAGCTCCAGCCCATGTGGCACGGTCCCTATATAGTAAAACGTGTTTTGAAAAATGGGGCCTACGAGCTTATAGACTACGAAGGAGTTCCATTGGCACAGCCCAGAAATGGGCTGTACCTTAAGAAGTACTACGCCTGAAATGATTTCTTGGTGTGGTGTGTGTACATAGGTGTGTGATTGTCATTTGTGTGCATGGTGTGGTGTGATTTGTAAACATCTTTCTGCTGATCGGGTCTTCCTGGTTGTGCAGATGTCTATTCATCCATTTGTTGGTTTTGCGGACGGTGCCTCCCGCAGTACCAGGAATCTGTCTTCTGCAGCCTGGGTAATCTACGATCCTGCTGGTGAGTTGATCGACCTGCAAGGTGTTTGTTTAGGACGTACCACGAAAAATATCGCGGAATATAGCGCCGTGTTGGAATTATTAACCGAGGCAGTAAACCTTGGTATCCGTGAATTGCTCGTGTACCTAGATTCACAGCTTGTAGTGTTGCAGCTGAACGGGCACTATTCGGTAAGAAATCCGTCCATTTTACGATTGTATTTGCGTATTCGATTACCGGAAAGGAATTTTGAATATATTACATATCATCATATACCCAGACATTTGAATGCATTAGCAGATACAGTAGCAAATTTGGTGTTAGATAGACATTTGCGCAATTTATAAATCATCATCACATGTAAAGAAGACTCATCCAGAAATAGATATGCATATGTAGATATCGAAATGTTTACATAGAAGTGTGTCACATAAAACTCAAAAATATACATAAGTGTCTTAATACATCCGGAGACACTGAGTCTCTCAAAAAATAGGTGTGGCTAAATCCTAGAGACTAATCAGCATGGTGCTCATGATAGCACGTTACTGCACGCACTAGCCGCCTCAGGATTCGGTGGAGCCGGTTTGGGACTCCCACCGTATGGCGCTGGTACTCCATCGGTACATCTGACAGTCGAGCATAGTCTGGGATCCCATGGACGATCCCCTCGAGGTTCTGAACCAGTGCCTCTCCTCCGGTACCTTCCCCCTGGATCTCAGGGGCGAGTTGTGTCCTCCGGAAGATAGGAGACATCCCGGCTGGTCTCTCAGGTCCTACATCTGCATGCATATATAATTGTGTTAAGACAAGTGTGTATTAATAAAAAACGCATAAACATAAAATCAAAAATATGAGGTCTTACCCAGCTCTTCATCCCAGTGGTCTCCTTCTGGTAGCGGGAGATCTGGGTCCCCTGTAAAGTCAGTTCCCGCATAGGGCCAATCTTCCACAACGATCAGTTGGCGCCGTAACCACTTGAAGAACTCGGGCTTCCAGGACATCTGTTGCCCGCCTCCAGATCTGGGCATCAGTGCTGCCCAGCGAGCCATTCTCGGCTCTCGTGGTACCGGACTCGCCACATGGGCCTCTGGGCCCTGGAAGGTTGGTATGCGTTCCAGAATGAACGATACCAAGATGGAACCATACCCAAACTGCTTCAGTTTGCCCCGTTTGCACTTTGTGAGCTGCCTTTTCATGTTGATCGTGACGGCTGTTGCCCAATCATACAGTCGGGGACCCATGCATTCTGAGGCCAGTAAGAGTTGAGTCTTTGTAGCCTCGTGCGGTGCCTGCGATCCGGCAGCTCGCGTAATGGTGTGGAGTACAACTCTCAGTGCTAGATTAGGGATGGTTGAGATGTATACCTTCTTACTCCCTGTTCCTGTTTGTGCCCCACGGCACACCCGCGCCATTACTTCTTCCATCTTTTCCCCTGATGGTCTGCTCCCAGTCAGTACAGGGATCGGACCCCTGCGGGATAATCCAGTAACGAAATAAATGTCAGCGACCTCCAATTCCAACACCTGGTCTCGTATTCTGAATACTTGGTCATTTTCATCCCAGAGGGTGATCAGATATTGGAGGAGCTCAGGCTGAGCTCGTAAGCATGGCGTGAGGAAGAACTTTTTTAAGCCACAGTCTCTCAGAGCATTCATACATGCTTGGCTTTGCATGGCCTCTTCGTCCTCATCTCCGTGTTCCCGTTCCTTCCATTCAATTGCCATTCTGACTGTTTATCTGCATTCACATGGTTCAAAGCCTTTAATTAGATCTTCTGTGAGCCTCAAAATTCAAGAAATTTGGCATAAATAGTGGGATTTTAGGCGGAAATTTGGGTTCCGCCGCTGGCGCGACTGTTTTGCTGACAGTCGCGCCATGTGGCGCGAGCCCTTTGGTAAAAAGGGCTCAGTGGCGCGGGTCCGTGCCCGATACCCGCGCCACTTAGCCCGGCCCTAAAATTTCAAAGGTGCCCTTACAGAGCTGATTTTTAAGGGAAATTCATTAAAAAATGCATGGAAAGAAAGAGAAAAGGAACGCCTCTTACCTATCACAGACGAGACGCTGAATGGTTGCCTGGATTGGTCGCAATCGCCGTCAGAAGATTCTGCTCCAAATGGACCACTGTTGCTCTCCACAAGGTAAATAGTAAAAAGTAATTTCATTTTTACCATTGGACATACTTATAACTTTTCGACGTTAAAATGAGTTTTAAAAGTTATTTCTTGTCAAATATTTGCATGTATTATGTCGAAAATGGATTTTACGGTTGTTGGGTATGTGCAGTGACAGGTTTTTGCGACTTAAAAGGTGGAAACGAGTTGTATTTTATACTTTTTCGGACTCGGTAAATACACGAAAAAGTCACTCTGGAGTCATCTTTCAGCTCTTTTCTGACTCTCTAAATATGAAAAGATCGCCGAGGCGCTTGTCGTTTCGATCTCATTAAAATGGACACGAATCGACATTCACCCAGTATAAGTTTAACCCTTTTTCGGGCTGGGCTGGATCGATTACGAAAAAGGAATACCCTAGCCTATCGCGACTAGGAGGTTTTCCCGGATATTGTTTTCTACCTTTTCGGATCTGGGGAACTATTTACGAAAAGGGACCAGTGGAGTTTTCTTTTCCGCTGTCTTTTCAAACTCTCTAAACATGAAAAGACGCCGAGTTCTTCCTTTGTCAGACTCGTTAAACCTTGATGACATTGGATTTCGTCGAAATGACGTTCTCCGAGTTTCTCCTTCCTAGGACTCGTTAAATGCACTAGGATGGATTCGCCCGAAGGGTGGACTTATATCACAAGCATATGCTATCCCCTTCAAGCTTGTTATCAAAAAATAATTGGGGTACTCGCCAGAAATGGTGGGGGAAAAATGGAACCATCGTCGTTGTCGTCGGCAGTATGTCGCTCTTGAACATGGCACTTGTCTGCATTCGTGTCGGGTTGGGAACATCTCATCTCGTTGTTTCACTTTGCTTCCATGGGTTTGGGTAATCTCTTTTGACCTCTCATCTGTTCACTGCCTCGTCGCCATGACCTTTGATCTGTTGATGTCAAATACTTCCAAGTCCATTGTCGTGCCGTTTATATGTTCAAGAGAAGTTGACCTCTCCAAATATCAACCTTCCTCTGTTTCTCGTATGATCCTGATTCACAACAAAACATTATGTTTCTCTGTCTCGTGTCGATGATGTGGGAATCATTATGGCCCACCTTCGATCAAGGTCACTTCCTGTCGACTTCAACTCATTATCCAGGAAGTTGGTCTAGAGACTCCTGATGGTACCTTGGAGCCTGCATGCCTTAATGGCAAGTTCGTCGCATTCGACGTGAGGTTTTCATCATTGGCCTCCGATCGGATGATTCTGCGGGTGTTCGACGTCAGCTCATTTATTCACACGCCGTAGATTGTACCTGTAGTACCTTGAGGACCATTGTCATTATTGGTGGTTTCTCTCGCGTCTGTTAACAGCTTTCATCATTGGCTGGTAATCAGACGATGTTCTTGCATGTTCGACACCAGCTCACACATTCGCATGCTAGAACTTGTACTTGTTCGGGTCGAGATGGAGCGCAAGACCCTGGATTGTGTCTGTTGTAATCCAGGCTGCGATTGTGGATTATTATCATTATGTACATGACTCACTGATTGGATGGCTGCGACCATACCTGAGTCTATTTATTTGATCTTAGTTGGATGGCTGCGCCCATACCCTGGATCCGGATTATAGCATACTCTGTTCGGATGGCTGCGTCCATACCATATATATACATCATGTACTTGAGATATCAGTTGTATCTTTCTGTGCAGGTTTTCCGACCGCGGGCCTTCAGTTGGACATGTTCTCGTAAAGCATTTCACCCCTCTCTCTCTCGGGCCTCATGCTTTAGGGGGCATCTGTTACACAGTAATTTGTCACCGTCCTTACCATTCCCCGTCCCGCACAATGGAGGACCCATTATGTGACTTGTGAACACTGTCATGCCTTGAAAACATCATCAATGCATCCTTCTGAGTATGAGCTTCATTTCCCCTTGAGACATCTCCTTGCAAAATCCATGAAAAACAGCTCTTTTTGCATTGGCGCGGGTAGACAGTTCAGTGCTCGCGCCAATCAGGGAAATCCCGTAAAGAGGTCGCGCCACTTGGCGCTCTGTCATAGAGCAGCAATCGCGCCACCCATTTTAGGGACTGTTTTTTAAATATGGATGGCGGAAGTTGAGTTCAAACAAACTCACAACCATTGCCTATCTTGAGTTGGGAGTTTTGGCTGCGGGAGTTCTATGGAAGGGAAGTGGTTTTGCCACCTTCTATGGAACCTTCCTTGTTGATAGGGCCAATCCCATAATAATAGGGATCCCAACTCCCTCCTTCCCCATCTATAAAATCTTGCTCAGATCCATGGCAAGCTAGTCTTGAAGTGCTGAAGCTTTGCATCTCCCTATTCCCAAGTGCCTTTGTGCTGTAAAGAATCCCTTCTTTCCCTTAAGGCCCATTCAATCGAGGAGACCATTGTTACGAGACTCTGGAGAGGTTTCCCTCTCACAGCTTTGCAGACGTGACAACTCTTGGAGACCTGCTCAAGGAAGTCACACGAACTTGGTCAGAATTCTGGCCCGTTTATCACTTTAATAGATGACTATGATTATGGTTCCACTCTCTTTCTATCATGTTAACGTTGTACATCTTTTCCGACCGGGTGTTTGTTACGTATGGGTCACAATTGGAGTGGCTGTATCTCTGTTTCTTGTAGTGTGTGTTCATCCACTTGAGATCGTGGAAGGATTGTGATCTGCCAAGGCTGAAGGACGGGGACATCTTCTTCTTCGGATCTAGCGTTGGAATCCAGGTAGGCTCTTATCCCAAGTCTTTCATTTCGTAACTAGGAGCTTGCGTCATAGCATTGTTTGTTTGTTGCTAGACCCCTACTGGGCTAGTAGGGATCGCCTCTGTCCGCAGAGGGGATTTACCTCCTCAACACTAACCTTGACCAAAACCTTAACCCTAACCTTAACCTTCACCATAACCTAACATTAACCTTGAGCTTAACCTTAACCTGACTAAACCCGTGACCAAACCCTTAACCTCAACCTTAACCTGACTAAACCCTTAAAGTTAGGGTAAAGTTAAATTTAATCTTAGGGTAAGGTTAAGATTAGGTTAAGGGTAAAGTTAAGGTTAAGGTTAGGGTTAAGGTTAAGGTTAGGTTAAGGGTAATGTCAAGGTTAAGGTTAGGGTTAAGGTTAAGGTTAAAGGTTTCGTTAAGGTTAAGGGTAAGTTTAAGGTTAGGGTTAAATTTAAGGTAAAGGTGAGGTTAAGGTTAAGGTCAGTGTTAGGTTATAGTTAAGGTCAAGGTCAAGGTTAGGTTATAGTGAAGGTTAAGGTTAAGGGTGAAGGTTAAGTTTAAGGTTAAGGTTAAGACTCGTAACCTTAACCTTCACCCTTTATCTTAACCTAACCTTAACTATAACCTTAACCAAACAAAACCTGTAACCTTAACCTGACTAAACGCATAACCTTAACCTTAATGTTAAGGGTAAAGCTAAGATTAAAGTTAATTTAAGGTAAGGTTAAGGTTAAGGTTAGGTTAAGGGTAAATTCAAGGTTAAGGTTAAGGTTAGGTTAAGGTTAAGGTTAAGTATAGGTTAAGGTTAACATTAAGGGTAAAGTTAAGGTTAAGGTTAGGGTTAGGTTAGAGTTAGAGTTAAGGTTAAGGTTAAGGTAAGGTTAAGTTAAGGTCAATTAAAGGTTATGGTTAGGGTAATTTTAAGGTTAAGGTTAAGGTTAGGTTAGGTTAACGGTAGGTTAAGGTGACTGTTAGGTTAAACTTAACCTTAGCCTTAGCCTGAATAAACCTGTAACCTTAACCTTAACCTTAGCCTGACTAAACCCGTAACCTTAACCTTAACCTTAACCTAACCTTAACCTTAACTTTACCCTTAACCTAACCTTAACCATAGCATTAACCTTAAACTTAACCTAAAATTAAAGTTAACATTACCCTTAACCTTAGCCTAACCCTAACCTTGACCAAACCCTTAAACTTAACCTTAACCTGAATAAACCCTTAACCTTGACCTAACCTTAACCTTAACCTGAACCTTTACCCTAGCGTTACCGTAACCTTAACCTTAACCCTAAACTAACCTTAACCTTGACTTTACCCTTAACCTAACCTTAACCTTAACCTTAACCTTACCCTTACCGTTACCCATAACCTTAACCTTCCCATAACCATAACCTTAACCTTAACCTTAACCTTAACCATAACCTGACCTTAACCTTGACTTTACCCTTAACGTAACCTTAACCTTAACCTTAACCTTCCCATAACATAACCTTTACCTTAACCTTAACTTTACCATTAACCTAACCTTAACCTTAACCTTAACCTTAGCCTTAACCTAACCTTAACTTTGACTTCAAACTTAACATAACCGTAACCTTAACCTTAAACTTACTTTTAACCTTATCTTAACCTTAAGCTAAGCTTATCCTTAACCTTAAAATTACCCTTAACCTTATCTTAACCTTAACCTAACCTTACCTTTAACCCTAACCTTAACCTTAATAAACACTTAACCTTGACCTAACCGTAACCTTAACCTTACCTTAACCTAACTTACCCTTAACCTTAACTTTACCCTTAACCTAACCGTAACCTTGACCTTAGCTATAACCTAACCCTAACCTTGACCATACCTTAACCCTAACCTTGACCAAACCCTTAACATTAACCTTAACCTGAACCTTTACCCTAACCTCGACCTTAACCTTAACCTTGAATTTACCCTTAACCTAACCTTAACCTTGACCTTAACTATAACCTAACCCTAACCTTGACCTTAGATTTAACTTTACCCTTAACCTTCACCTTAACATTAACTTTACCCTTAAACTTAACCTTAACCATAACCTTACCCTAACCTTAACCTTAACCTTAACCTTAGCCTGACTAAACCTTAGCCCGACTAAACCATAACCTTAACCTTACCTTAACCTAACCTTAACTTTAACCTTACCCTAACCTTAACCTTAACTTTACCCATAACCTTAACCTTACCCTTAACCTAACCTTAACCTTGACCTTGACCAAACCCTTAACCTAGCCTTACCGTTAACCTTAACCTAACCTTAACCTTAGCTTTAATTTTACCCTAACCTTAAGGGTTTATTCAAGTTAAGGTTAAGGTTCAGAGTTTGGTCACGGGTTTAGTCAGGTTAAGGTTAAGGTTAAGGTTAGGTTAATGTTATGGTTAAGGTTACGGTTAGGTCAAGGTTAAGGTTAAGGTTAATGTTACCCTTAACCTTAAACTTAACTTTGACCTTAACTATAACCTAACCCTAACCTTAACCAAACCCTTAACCTTAACATTAACCTTAACCTTAACCCTAAACTTAACCTTTACCCATAACCTAACCCTAACCTTGACCAAACCTTAACCTTAACCTTGACTTAGCTTTAACCTTAACCTTGAGGTTAACTATAACCTAACCTTAACCTCGACCAAACCCTTAACATAAAATTAACCTTGACTTTACCCTTAACGTAACCTTAGCCTTGACCTTAACCTTACCCTTAACATTAACCTTAACCTTAACTTTACCCTTAACCTTAATCTTAACCTTAAAATAATCTTAACCTTGAATTTAACTTATCCTAACCTTAACCCCTTAACCTTAACTTTAACTTTACCCTTCACCTTAACCTTAACCTTAACCAAAACCTTAACATTAACCTTAGCTTAACCTTATGCTTAACCTTAACCTTAACCTTAACCTAAACTTAACCTTGACTTTAACTATAACCCAACCTTACCCTAACCTTAACCTTAAATTTAACCCTAACCTTAACCTTAACTTTACCCTTAACCTAATATTAACCTTACCCTAACCTTACCCTTTATTTAACCTTAACCTCACCCTTAACCTTAAGGTTACACTTAACCTAACCTTAAGGGTTTAGTCAGGTTAAGGTTAAGGTTAAGGGTTTGGTCAAGGTTAGGGTTAGGTTATAGTTAAGGTTAAGGTTAAGGTTAAGGTTATGGGTCTTAACCTTAACCTTCACTATAACCTATCCTTAACTATAACCTAACCTTGACCTTGACCTTAACTATAACCTAACCATAACGTTGACCAAACCCTTAACATTAACCTTAACCTTAACTAAACCCTTTACCTTAACCTTAGGGTTCAAGATCAGGTTAAGGTTATGTTAAGGGTAAGGTTAAGGTTAGGTTATAGTTAAGGTTAAGGTTAGGTTAAGGTTAAAGTTAAGGTTAAGGTT
>JAXQQM020079834.1:0-161684 GCA_034641835.2 Pinus albicaulis
ACTTGGATTTGATGGCCAAATATCATTGACCTCTTCAATGATATTGGCACATAAATGTTTGTATAACTTGTGCCATGGTTCTATTAGAGCCGTCTTTGTAGCCTTCCTTCAGTGATCAAACATGCTCTTACAAAGTGATTTTAAGGTGTCAAGGTCAAATTTTGTCATTTCAAAGAGTCTTCAAGCAAAATTTGATCACTAGGCATTAGGTCTAGGGTTGGTTTTCACTCTTGTCAAAGTTGTCCAAATGTCAGTCCATGTCACCATTCAGCTGAGTTTACCATCATTCAAAGGGTTTTCATCATCATGTCAGGTTCCATTGGGTCATTTTACATCTTTTTCATGCTTCAGTTGTGCCTTGGTAAGGTCCATTTCCCTCTCCTAGGGTTTTGGAGGTAATTTCTCTTGGACGGTCAAATCATTGGAAAAACTTGTATCCTGATGTTAACACACCTTCCCCTATCCTTAATATACCTCATCAAACACTTCCCATCACTGAGATCCCCAAAATTCCTCATTTTTGCGCAAACCCTAGTTTCTAGCCACAACTTGGCAATTTTCTAGGATAGGCCTGTGTTTTGCCCTTTTGGACCCCTTCCCCTCACTCAATCTCTGTGATTCCACTTTCCCCTACTTCCTAACATCCCTACCTACTTCCAAAAATTTCCCCAAGAATTTAGAAGCCCCCTATCCCCTTCATTTCGCTTCATTTCGACAAAATCCCTTGTTCCACACATCGGGATCGGTTTCACTCAAAAGATGTTTCAGAGCAATCAAAGATGAAATTTGGGAAACTGAGAGAGGTTTTTGTCCAAAACATGCCAAGGAAGAAACCCCTCCTTCACTTTTTACACAGGTATCATGGTTTTAGAGAAATGTCAAAAATATCGTTGCCTTAGGAGAATTAAATGCACCTCTGAAGTGACCTTGGGAAAATCAATTTTTCTCCTAGCATGTTTGGCCAACTGACTTTCATGATGAGTCAAATGCTAACTAGACAGAAATACCTTTCCAATGAGCTATCATGAGCTCAATTTGGAGTTGAGGAAGACCTTCAAAAGTTGATTGCAACAGCGCTCTGCCTTGAGGCAGCCTCATTCTGCTCATTTTGACTAGTGTTGGGATATTTGATTTTTGACAGGGTAAATGGAATCCAAATTGTATAATTCCACTTTTTTTGGAAAGTAGACTCCAATAGCTTTCCAACGAGCCATCACACGCCCGATTTGGACACCGGGAAGGCCTCGAAAAGCTTCTCGAAAAATGCACTATGTGGCAAGAGGGTGAGCGACCCACGTTGAGGGAGAGCGACCCACCTGGGCTGCGCGACCCGCGCAGAGTCAGTTCAGCAGTGTAGGTTTGCAGGTGCGCGACCCACCTGGGCTGCGCGACCCACGCAGAGCCTGCGCGACCCACGCAGACACAGGGTTTTGGAATTTAGTTTGAGCGCCCAGTTTGGCTTGGAATCGACTCAAGCTGCCTTCAAACAGTGTACACATTGCCAATATCTTGTTCCAGGCCATGACAGAGACAGAGTCAGAGTATGAGCAGGAGTCGGACAGTGACTCAATCGTTGAGGTTGATGCACTGAGATGGAGCATACCAGTGCACCAATAGTGGTAACATATCAGAGAAGCCACAGAGCTTTGTTTCAACATCACGACGAGTACTATCTTCACCCGGGGTGGAAGGGGTCTCGTTGACTTCATCAGCGCAAGTACATTCACAGGATAATGATGGAGACAAAGACACCAAGGTCCCATTTTTCATTTTCAACAGGTTGAACATACACATTGCTACATCATGACTGACAACAACACATCATACAACCGAGACAGTGTTTTCATCACAGGAACTGCATGCACCAGGAGAGCACTAAAATGGCGGAAAAGGCCTGATCCACTCCGGATTTTGACCGAGGCTTCATTGAATGAGCAAGACACATGATGGAGGACCTCCGCTCCGAATTTGGGCAAATTCGGAGAAAATTTTGTCATTTTCAATTTTTTGGTCTAAAAAACAGGTTTTGCAGCTACGTGGGTCGCGCGCTCATGCGCTCGCTTTTTTTTGAGACACTTGCTGGAGGAGATTTTTACATTTTTTGATTTTTCATGGTTAATTATGCATCCTCTGAAGTCAACTTAGCATTTCAACAAAATCTGGATGGTCAAACAGCTCAAAAACACCATGAAAACCACCTTGCTGCCACCCTTTGCACCAGCAGGAAGTACCTCTGGGAGAATGAGGTTTTGGAGGGTCAAATCAACTCCAAATTCAGAAATTCCACTTGGGTTGGAAAGTAGACATCCAGGGCTTTCCAACGAGCTATCATGAGCTCAATTTTGATGTCGGGAGCTACCTCAAAATCAGCCTGGAACATGAGCGACCCACGCAGTTCAGGAGCGACCCACCTAGAGATTTTTCTGAGTTTTCAGCTGCCAGCTCAGTATTTCGCCTATTATGGACCAGTTTTGCTTATGGGTAGAATTTTTGGGTTTTTATGATGTAAATTCATGTTTGGCATGTAACTTTGGCTTGTTTTTATCTCTTCTAGAAGATTCACTCTCAAATGAGTAAAAATCATGTAATGGATCAGTTTCCACTCTTTTAGAGGCAAGTTGTTAGCTGCCTAGATTGTAGTTCCATGATTTGTCTTGATTGTTGCTCAACAAAGGTTTTTGTTGTTGAGCATCTTTCACGTTGGCAGAAGCGTTATCTCTATTTTTAATTTTACTTTAACCTTTCAACCGATACACTTTAAACTCTGAATCGATACTCTTTTACTGTTTCTTTTTCACTGTAAACTGTGACTGTTGTGTTTTATCTTTACTGCTCTATTTTATTGCAAACTGTTTTCACAATAAATCAGTCATTTTTTCCCAGAATTTTACCTTTGGATATTTTATCTTCATCATCCTTCTGAATATCTCATTAGCTTCAGTATACTTTGAGAATGTAGGCTTATTGATAAATATGTGTTTTACCTCATGCTGTAGGTAAAACAAATTCTCAAAATTCTTGTAAAGTACCTTCCCTGTTGGAATACCTTGTGAGGAAGGAAGATTAGCCTAATCCTTGGCAACTTCTCTCATTTTCTTGTCATAGTCATCCTGCTTCATTAATTTATCAGGTATAACCAGAGGATTGGGAAGGCCTTTCTACCTTAGGACATCAAATTTCATCATAAACCTTGTGATAGAAACCTCCATGTTCTAGCATTTCTCCTCTAGCTGTATCATCAAATTCTTCTTATAAATTACCTTCCTAACTTCTAGGATGGATTTTGTTCTGTCATTAATTCCAATTTCCTCAAGTTCTTGCCTATTTTTGGAATTAAGAAATTTAATAATTTCAAGAGTTTCTTCAGATTTCTTGCCAAGGTCTTCTTTGATCTTTTGGATAGCTTCTCTTGCTGATTTGACCAAATATTTATGCTCATAGATAACCTGGATTGATGGCAAAATATCATTGACCTCTTCAATGATATTGGCATAAATGTCTGTATAACTTGTGCCATGGGTTCTGTTAGAGCCTGTTTTCAGCCTTCCTTCAAGATCAAACATGCTCTACAAAGTGATTTTACAGTGGTCAAGGTCAAATTTTATACTAAAGAGTCTTCAAGCAAAATTTGATCACTAGGCATTAGGTCTAGGGTTGGTTTTCACTCCTTTCAAATTTGTCCAAATGTCAGTCCATGTCACCATTCAGCTGAGTGTACCATCATTCAGAGGGTTTTCATCATCATGTCAAGTTCCGTTGGGTCATTTTACACCTCGTTCATGCTTCAGTTGTGCCTTGGTAAGGTCCATTTCTCTCTCCTAGGGTTTTGGAGGTAATTTCTCTTGGATGGTCAAATCATCGAAAAAACTTGTATCCTGATGTTCACACACCTTCCCCTATCCTTAATATACCTTATTAAACACTTCCCATCACTGAGATCCCCAAAATTCCTCATTTTTGCACAAACCCTAGTTTCTAGCCAAAACTTGGCAATTTCCTAGGCTAGGCCTGTGTTTTGCCCTTTTGGACCCCTTCCCCTCACTCAATCTCTGTGATTCCACTTTTCCCTGCTTCCTAACATCCCTCCCTACTTCCAAAAATTTCCCCAAGAATTTAGAATCCCTCTATCCCCTTCATTTCACTTCATTTCGACAAAATCCCTTGTTCCACACATCGGGATCGGTTTCACTCAAAAGATGTTTCAGAGCAATAAAAGATGAAATTTTGGAAACTGAGAGAGGTTTTTGTCCAAACCATGCCACGGAAGAAAAACCTCCTTCACGTTTTACACAGGTATCATGGTTTTAGAGAAATGTCAAAAATATCGTTGCCTTAGGAGAATTAAATGCACCTCTGAAGTGACCTTGGGAAAATCAAGTTTTCTCCTAGCATGTTTGGCCAAATGACTTTCTTGATGAGTCAAATGATAACTAGACAGAAATACCTTTCCAATGAGCTATCATGAGCTCAATTTGGAGTTGAGGAAGACCTTCAAAAGTTGATTGCAACAGCGCTCTGCCTTGAGGCAGCCTCATTCTGCTCATTTTGACTAGTGTTGGGAGATTTGATTTTTGACAGGGTAAATGGAATTCAAATTGCATAATTCCACTTGTGTTGGAAATTAGACTCCAATAGCTTTCCAACGAGCCATCACACGCCCAATTTGGACACCGGGAAGGCCTCGAAAAGCTTCTCGAAAAATGCACTATGTGGCAAGAGGGTGAGCGACCCACGTTGAGGGAGAGCGACCCACCTGGGCTGCGCGACCCACGCAGAGTCAGTTCAGCAGTGTAGGTTTGCAGGTGCGCGACCCACGCAGAGCCTGCGCGACCCACGCAGACACAGGGTTTTGAAATTTAGTTTGCGCGCCCAGTTTGGCTTGGAATCGACTCAAGCTACCTTCAAACAGTGTACACATTGCCAAAAACTTGATCAGAGATATGTCAGAGACAGAGTCGTAGCATGAGCAAAGAGTCAATAGCGTTGACTCAATCGTTGAGGTTGATGCACCGAGATGGAGCATAGCAGTGCGCCAGTAGTGGTAGCATATCAGAGAGGCCACAGAGCTTTGTTTACAGCATCACGACGAGTACTATCTCCACATGGGGTGGAAGGGGTCTCGCCTTCTTCATCGTCACAGTACATTCAATAGGATAATGATGGAGACAAAGACACCAAGGTCCCATTTCTCATTTTCAATAAGCTGAACATACACATTGCAACACCATGACTGACAACAACACATCATACGACCGAGACAGTGTTTTCACCACAGGAACTGCATGCACCAGGAGAGCACTAAAACGGCGGAAAAGGCCTGATCCACTCCGGATTTTGGCCGAGGCTTCATTGGCTGGGCATGATACATGATGGAGGGTCTTCGCTCCGAATTTGAGCAAATTCGGAGAAATTTTTGTCATTTTCAAATTTTTGGTCTAAAAAACAGGTTTTGCAGCTACGTGGGTCGCGCGCTCATGCGCTCACTTTTTTTTGAGACACTTGTTGGAGGAGATTTTTACATTTTTGGATTTTTCATGGTTAATTATGCATCCTCTGAAGTCAACTTAGCATTTCAACAAAATCTGGATGGTCAAACAGCTTAAAAACACCATGAAAACCACCTTGCTGCCACCTTTTGCACCAGCAGGGAGTACCTCTGGGAGAATGAGGTTTTGGAGGGTCAAATCAACTCCACATTCAGAAATTCCACTTGGGTTGGAAAGTAGACATCCAGGGCTTTCCAACGAGCTATCATGAGCTCAATTTGGATGCCGGGAGCTACCTCAAAATCAGCCTGGAACATGAGCGACCCACGTAGTTCAGGAGCGACCCACCTAGAGATTTTTCTGAATTTTCAGCTGCCAGCTCAGTATTTCGCCTATTATGGACCAGTTTTGCTTATGGATAGAATTCTTGGGTTTTTATGATGTAAATTTATGTTTTATATGTAACTTTGGCTTGTTTTTATCTCTTCTAGAAGATTCACTCTCAAATGAGTAAAAAATCATGTAATGGATCAGTTTCCACTCTTTTAGAGGCAAGTTGTTAGCCGCCTAGATTGTAGTTCCATGATTAGAATTGGTTGAAACTGATCCCTGAAGAGGGAATTCGACCCCTAGAGGTGGGGAAAGGTGTTAGAGTGATCTATATATTGTAATTTCTCAATCATTTTCAAAGGTTGGAGAGGTTGGACTCTTGGGATACTTTTGATATCATTGTACATACTTTTCATATTTTGGCTAAGGAAAGATCAGGGGTTTTGCGGCACTTGTTGGGATCCTTGTGGTGTTCTGTTCTTGATGGTGTTTCTTCTTTGTTTACTGTAAGTTCCTTCATGTTTAATGTATGCCATCCTTTCATATGCTTCTGAGCTAAATTGAATGAGTGAATAAGGTTGAATCCATTGTTTACAGTGCTTGGCCTTTGAATTCAGTTAGTTCTATATGTTTTCAGCTGTTTGGAGAGGATCCAAGTTCTTCTTTGCCCTCTTCAGCTCCTCGTCGGTCTAATCTATCCATAAAACCAAATTAAAGCATCAAGATCATCACCTACCTCGCCCCAGCTTGAACTCTGTAAAGGTCTGACCTTATCCCCAGACCCAAAATTTGTTTTCCCATTACTCCAGCGAAAACTCAAAAAACCAAAAACCAAACATACCTATCTCTTTACTAGCCTAAAATCAGTTCTTATTGTAAGTCATCTCGCATCCTATTGCTTATTTTCTCGAGATTGACGGAGAGAGCCCTCTCCTGTCCTCGTAGGGCTAGCTACGAGGCCGAGCGTGGTTTGATGTAGCCTTGAGTTTTACTTCATTTCAGCCTGAGGTAGATTTGAGTAAGCACAAAGTTCCTTTAATGTTAGATATTTTTCTAACTTCTTCAATTGCTCATTCAACCTGTTTTCCATTGGTTCTTCATTCTTGTACATTATTTTAGCAATTTTATTTTCATCTTCAAGACTTTTAAGCTGTTCTTTAAGTCTGTTAATCTCATTGGTCTGAATAGACATGTCTTGCATAGATTTTACTAACTTACTTGCTTCATTTGTATGCTGTGTTGTTGTTGTTGAAGACTTCGTTGCAGAAGTTGTTGATGAAGTGACTGGAAGCGCTGTAGCCATTGGAACTGTAGGAGCTAATGATTCTACCAATGTGGAAGGTGTTGGTGCTAACAGGTGTTTTTAAAAACTCCTAATTGCCTCATATTAATTATCAACTAGGGTAAGTCCTTTTATCTCTCAAGTGTGTACACAATATGTGCAAGCTATTCATACAAAGAGTAATGCTAAAGCCAATCATTTAATATATATACAATCATAAATCTTGAAGCTCAAAAGGAAGTGATTCATCTACGCATTATAACCCAAAACTGTAATTCATTCTTAATTCAACTAATTCAAATGATAGTCAACCGAGAGTACTGAAGCATTAATTGAGCTCTTTCAGCTAGACCTAAACTATTGAACAGAAAGAAGGTATTGGAAATAACTATCTACGCTTTAAATAATCAAACTCAATTCTTTTAGCTAGCAACTAATTCTTTAAGGAAATAAACTGGAAATGCGTATTTAATGGACATAAATACCAGAGATTCGAATTATTAAAAGTACTACAATTGTAAAACGGAAAAGTAGAATATACTTGCAATAACTAGAAAAGTATAACATAAGAAACAACATTGAGATTCACCAGGGACTGGGCCCTTAGCCACCAACGAATACTGCTTAACTACTCTAGAATATGTGAATGATCAGCAATGCGAACTATATATTAATCATCGCAGTCAATTAACATCACAATCCGATCTTGTTGTTCAGAACTATGTTCTATGAATTATAATTACGAAAAATGCAGAAATGAAAGATACATCATATTGATATCCAAGAACTAGCTCTTCTTGTCCCTTTATAGCTAAAAAGGAAGGATAAATGTTAACAAAATGCCATCCTCAGACAATGCTAATCTTTGACTGATTTGTCTTTTGATTCGACCGTGTTCAATGCGTCTTCTTTCCTGTGATTAGGTCCTACTGTTCCTTCTTGTAAACAACCATTGTTTCATCTATTATTTTCAGCATAAAAACAATGAGAATTAGTTTGGGCGGTTAAATCGTATCGAAATCATTTTTCGTCCATTCTTCATCAAAATCCTTTCATTATATTATTATATTATGGCACAAGATGGATAAGGAAGAGGAAAAAGGACAATAATCAAGAGTAAATACATACCTATTGCAAGGCTTAATAGAAAGGTACAATGTTGTGGTGTTGCGGGGAATAACTATGACTAGAACTTCTGCTTCTCTATCCTTTTTCTCTTGGACCAACTTATCCATTTCATTCTCAATTTCTTTTATCTGAGTATTCAACTGTAGAATGAGACTCGTGATCTCATCTTTCTGATTTGTATCCTATAGTACTTCCTTTGCTTGAGGGTGTTTTGTAGGAGGCAACTTGAGTTTCTTCTTTAATGCAGCAATGTCTGCATTTTTATTTTTGATTAGTTCATTTGCAAATTTTAAATTACTAGGATCAAATCCTACTTCAATTACTAAATCTTCTAAATATTTAATTCTATTGTCTTTTGCCTATGAGGATGATTTTTCTAATCTGAGTTGATCTCTGATGTTTGCAAGAGTGTTTTGAAGATTGTGCACACTCATTTCCTTGTTTGTCATGGTTGAGTAAAGAATTTCACCAGCCTGTTTGTGAAATTCATTCTGATCAATGGGATGAAGGTCATATTATTGAACTTCATATGATGATTTTTTGTAATCTGATGGTGTTTTAGGATTCTTTACTTTAGGCTGCAGGAAAGTCATCTGCATTTTCCTAGTCTTATAGTCAAAAGTAGAAAGAAATCTTCTTTGGTCACTGGGTGAATGCTTCCAATACTGATTATATGTGTTTGTTTTCAAAGCTTCATTTTTCATTTTTATTTCTTTGTATTTCTGCATGATATCTATCTCCTTCTCTGCTAGTTTGCTAGAAGAGGACATGTCAACACTCTGTTACTTATGAATAAGTTGAGTGTGTGAAGTGGAAGGCTGCTGCTCTTCTTCAATCACTGTAGGAGGTGCATTGTCCTTTGTTGTTGTATCTGTATCACTCACTTCTATGGTTTCTACTCCTTCATTGACATGATTTAACTTAGGTTTCTTCCTGTATATCAATTTAAATTTAGTTTTAGTAGTTGTCTCTGCAGTGTATGATACTTCCTCTCTGTTTCTCTTTGAGATTCTATCCTCTTGGGTTGGAGTCTACAAGGTTTGACTAGTATCGCCTTGCTTCTCTACCTCTACAAGGTATTCTGCAACCATTCAGACTGATTAGAGTATTTCTCAATTTATGGTTTCTTCTCATGCACATAAGGAGTTCGTTTGCATTTAACTCTCATTTTACTTATTATTCCTAGAGGATCATAGTACCATAGAAAACTCTTACTAAATTTAAACTCCTATAAACAATTTTTAGCCTCTGGACCTAAATCTATGTTATTACAAATGAAAGGGCCAACCTGATTCTTTAACTTGAACTGTGTCTTCTTCTTAGCTTCCAAAAAATTGATTGCATCAGAATTAAGAATCAGTGTTTTATGTTCAAGGGAAAATAAACTCATTGGGAGGTATTTGGGCAGTTTAAATGGAACAATACTTGATCCATATACTCTTATTTATGTATGGTTTTGGTACAAGTACCAATCACCTGTCCTATTATGCTTTGAAAATTGTAGGATTTTCTTAATCTCTTCACTAATTCTGGGTTGCTTGCTGTTGTTCAGCAAATTGACCATAGGATGAATGAAGGTATCTATAAACTCTGTATAAGTGGACTGTGATGAATCTTTTCACATTAAAGGAGTCCAAAATATGACTGACTGTGGGTTTCCTTTAACATCAAGCTTTTGAAGGTTTATGGAAAAATTCTCAGACTGAAAGTACAAAAACATGTGGAATAAGACTAAGGAATACTTGAAAACACCTTAAGAAGGCATTTTGACCAAATGTTTAGGAATATTGTCACCAAGGTATTGGGAAAAAATAAATATGGTAGAAGGATGTTGACCAGGTGTGAAAGTAGATAGAAAACCTAGCACTGCAACATCGGCATGCTCATATGTGAAATATCCAAGAATAAAAGATAGCATGGAGATGATATGTCTTTCCCTTTCAGAAAAATTTGCAGAATTGTATGGAGGATTTATCTTGGGAATTTCTACAGAAGAAGGCATGAAAGTCTGGAATATCTAGAACCTCTTGGGGAAGTCTAGATTTAGGTATAATTGTGTGATAGCCTCAATGAACAAAGGAACATCATTTGGTATGGATTGGATCTAAATCATTTGATTGATTGACTCAGTAGTAATGGTAAACAAGATTTATTTTTCAGATTTTATTATGGCTCTTTGATCAACGAAATAGCAGGATTGACATAGTCTGATCACTTTTGGGCATTGGAAATTCTGTGGGACAACATATTTTGGAAAATTACTCACAAATAAAAATTTCATCAGCCTGATCTATGGATTTTTCATGGCTCCAACAGTGGAGCTCAAGAAGGTTAAATCATGTGGTTATGTCATTAATCTTGAAATCTTTATAATCTAGTGGAGTGTGTTCTACATCTACAACAGGAGGGTGTAGAGGATTGACAGATACTACTGCTTTTGAAGCCATTGTCTCTGTTTGATTTTACAATTAATTACTCTTTTGACTTAAAAAAAATTGATTTTAGGCCTTTAGGAGCACCTCTAAAAAATTATAATAGTTTGCAGAAGAATTTAAGAAGCCAATTGGTCAATTTATTACTCTTTGTAGGCATAACAATCTTAGGTATTGAGAATCCTGTGAAATTAGGTACAGGGTTTGCAAAAAAAGGATTTAGGAAGAAAGAGGGCTTTCTTCAGGTATGCAAATGGTTTCTAAAGGATTTAATTAATAAAACTGTATTTTTTGTGACCAAAAGTAATCTTCAAACCTCAAATTTCTGCAAAAGGAGGCCTAGGGTTTGTTTTAAAAGTTTGAAAGGCACAAAAGTTTCCCTTTAGTCTGCAAAGGCTTCTATTTTACTTCAATTATTGATTAATTTTCTCTTTAGATCAATAAATAGGATTTTTCTTTGAATAATACTTGGGAAACATGAAGATTTTGCTTTGTAAAAGGGTTCTAGGGTTGCAAAAGGCTTCTCTAAGGCTTAGATGTCTTTAATAGTGTGTTGGATGACTTCTGCACAGTTGTAGCAGCGAATTGATTAAATTATGTTTGAATTTGGCTTAAAAATAGAGTCGGCAACAATTTTTTCAGTCTAAATAGCTCTTTCTATGCAAAAGTATAACATAAAGTGCAGCTATATGTATTTTTGTCAAAAAGTAATTGCATTGAATGCGCGGGTTTATTTGAATTGACAAACTGGTTTACGCAACGGGTAGGAGAAACCATTTAGTGGTTTTCGCAATGGCCAAAGGTCGTAAGTGGTAATATTTTGATCAATGCGATCAAATAAAAAGCCGACACGTAGCCTAGAGGGGAGTCCCATAAACCGCACATTTCGCATGGTTGAGGGTATGTTAACGCTTATGTTATTGGATGTGCGACAAGGTTTGATAGATGTTAGATCTGGCGGGTGATGATCTGAAGAATATAATAATGTGATGGATTCATGGTTTTAAAAGGCATGTGGCCAGGATATGTGTTTATGTGATAGGTTATGTGTATTAAAATTATGGTATAATACACATGGGATAGGGACTGTTAGCACTGGTATTTGCATCCCACCCATCCCACCTTATTTTACTCTTATTTCACCTCATCTTCATCATTTTCATTGACCTCGCTTCATTTTTTAAACATTTTTCCCAAGATTCCTATAGTCATCATGGTCATCATTCAGCTCATTCTTCCATGTTGTGCCATCATTAGGTCATAGGGTCAAATTCATGAAAATTTAAATAAAAAACTCAATTTTTGAACGGTTTCATTCTACATTTCGCATGTGATGTTTAATGTTTTAATGTTGCATAATATATTATCAAAAGTTTTTAAAATTTTAAAGTTTTGGATGGTTTCAATCTACATTTGGCACATGTGGTATATAATGTTAAATGTTTCTATTGGATATTTGTTCACTATAATTGGCATGGCATGTCAAGTAATGTTGCACAAATCCCTTTTGGATGGTTGAAGTACATTTGGAATTTTAAGATTGCTTTTGATCTCTACATGTAGTCTTGTTTGAATGAAAAAATTTCCAATAGGAAGAACATAGCTTTTCAATGCAACTAACCATGTATCAATTGAGCTCTAATTGAAAAAGAGTTTAAAGAAATAGATATATGTACAAATTATTCCTTTGATTTTGATTGGAAATATAATTCTAGTACATATATATGTTTGTTGAATTTGGGTCAATGTCGTTAATGCACTCAAATAGGTAGCCTTGTTGATTTATTTACATTGTGGAAACTTTTTACCAGAAAATCCAACTAGTTTTTCATCAATGCACATAGAAAAACTACTTGGAACAATTAATTTCATTCTAGAACATATCTATCCAATACAAGTAACATTTTTCATCAATGCACATTGAACATATCCGACCATTGGACAAACAAATTTTGTACTATATTTTCAATCAGGAATAGAGATGTGGGTCAAATCCCACCAAAAGTTGGAGAAGTGCTCTGAGTCTCTTGTCTAAAAGGAATCTTCATACAAAACTATACTGCAGATGATTTATTTACATTGTGTCCATACTTTTTACCAGAAAATCCAACTAGTTTTTCATCAATGCACATAGAAAAACTAGTTCCAGTTAATTGCATTCTAGAACATATATATTGAGTACGTAAATAATTTTTCATCAATGCACATAGTAAAAATAGAACAATTAATTTCATTCTAGAACACACACACACACACACACACACACACATATATATATATATAACATTTTTCATCAATGCACATGTATAGAAAAGCTACTTTCAGTTGATACTAGAGCACGTGCTTGTACCAAAACAATTTGTACATGTGCAAACACTTGCACAAATAACATAAGCAGCTCAATTTTTAGTTGAGTACTGGAAGTTCTAAAACATATTTAATCCAAAGAGAATAAATTGTTGGACAATTCAATCAAAAAAATTCTAATGGAATTCCATCTTCAATAATCTGTTCATGATCGGATTTTGACATTTTCCATCTCTTAATTTTCGATTTTTTCTTTGATTGAACTTCTATCAACTTTATGCGTGCTGCACACACCAAGTGACTATATTGACAACTTATGGAATCAGGTTCATAGTCTTCAAAGTAAACGAAGTCTCCACTTTGATGATTTTGTCTAAAAAAATAACCTTTCAGTATAATTGACCCTCTGTCATATTGAAATCTGTGATCATTATAGTTTTGTAATAATTTCATTTTTCGTTCAGTGCAACGCATCAAATAATACTTCACATTTTCATTGTTGTTAATAGGTGCAATTACAACAAAAACATCTCCTTCACAATAAAATAAACTTAACAAAATTATACATATTTAAATTTATTTCTAGATCTTTAAATCATTAGAAAGTAATTCAAATGTTACCTTCTCTAACAAGATCAGAAACTTGATCACCATCGGATGATATTGTAGTTTCCTCTGATTGCATTTCTTCAAACATTGCAACAGACATTTTTCCCTTTGTATTTAGCTCTGTATGTTTCCAATTGTTCACATACATTTTGTTTTCACAAACGTCATTGGATTTTGTGTTGTCTATGCAAACATCACAAAAACAAGAATATTTTCTTTTATCCAATGCAAACACATTTCTGGACGACTTTGTTTGAATTGAATGCAATTTTCGAGTCCCTTTTATTGTTTCAACGTCACTTCCAATTGATCTATCTACGTCTTTGATCCCAATATGCCAGAAAAACCTTTATATGGAAAATTAGAAGAAGAATTTGTAAATATGATATCAAAATACAATCAAAGATAATTTCATTGCATGATAAATGTACAATGTTTAAAATTAGATTTCCAATATAAATTAAATTGAATGTACCTTCGCACTTCCCTTGATGGGTTAGTCTCATGGCTTAGAGCAGCGATGCACCATTGAACAACTTCTTCAACGTTCACAAGTCGGCTTGTAGAGTGGTTCATTTGATATCTTCGAAGTGCTTGTTTTATGCATGCTCCTGCACCGTCATGTTCTCCTTTTCCATGGCCAGTCTCAAAGAAATTCCAACAATGTTTAATGCAGGTTTTCTTATGAAGACAACACAACCAAAAGAATGATCGTGCAGATTTGAATTGACCTACGCATCCATCTGACCATATCCAATGTTCATTGAATTTTATTCCACGATTTTTCAAGGAATCATAAATTTTTCCAAAACAATGTTGTACAAAACATGTATCATGTGTACGATCGTCACTGATATAAAAGTGATATTATTTAATGATATGTTGATTTTCACTCGTGCTTTCTATATGATCGACATTTTGTTCAGCATGTCTATATAGAATATGGACGAGCATGGAGACTTGGTCAGAATGATAGTATTCACTTTGAATTTCTTTTTGTGGAACAAATGTGTAGTTTTCTGCAAAATCAATCACTGACAAAATGGTCCCTGGTGGAAAAAATTCATGATATTTTTTGAATTGCAAGTCTTGCCATTGAGCTCTATGGGAATGCTTGGTGTATTTGTAAATTTCTACCTCAAACTTTCTCAAAAAGTCTATCAGAAAAATTTCATCTTCTAGTAATTCAATTCTTTTAACACTATTTGCACCTTGAATCCATGTATCGATATATTCATATCTCTTCCATTTCACTTTCATGTTGGACAATGATTGATCATTTATATCAATATGATATTTGTTTTGAAATTTAGTCAAATTTCCACAATCATCGCATTTTTTACCACCAACACATTTATTTTTGTAAAATAGTTCATCGCTTTCTCTTTCACATAGAATTTGAGATATGAATTCACGGATAGTGGAAGGAGGAGGTGAATCATTCCATAATGTTCTACCGAAATCAAGGAATGTGTCATAATATAACTCAAATTCCACATGATAACGGAAACAACAAGTGTCACGTACGGTGATAGGTTTTACATACCATGGTTTTTGTTGAACAAAAGCACTGAGTGAAACATGAATTTGACGATTCTCTTCTTTGAACTTGTTGAATAACTCTATCTGAGTGGTTTCCAAGAAATATTTTTCATGTTCTTCATACTGATTTCGTGCTATTCTTCTTCGCATCACATGCCTTGCAGTTGGCGAAGCACGCGAATTATTCTTCCAATATTCATATATTATTTTTTTAACATTTTCTCCAAGTCTATCTTTGTATGGTTGCCTACAAATAGCTCTCCAACAAGCGAGTTCATCATTTACATCTATTTGCAGCCGAAATTTCCGATGTTTGTGCAAATTTTTTCGCGAGGTTCCCAGTGCTCGTGCCATAGATGTTACCAAATGATTCTCTTGAGTACTTGATGAAACCATTTCCATCTGTATTCCTCTACGTACAATTGAAACATCTTTCTCTCTAGATCTCTTAATTGACTTTATAGCACTACTCATATTTTTTATCACATCTTCCTTCATTTTTTTTATCTTTGGTTGATTTTCGAATACCCAATAGTGTCGTAGCTTCTTTTAATTTCCTTAATGATAGGAGACTTTTCAACATTTGAGCCTGAACTGTCACCCGCTCATTTAAGAAATACTTTTCAAAAATGCAGTTAACACGATATCGTATAGCATGGTCAGGTTTTTTATCTCCATATGTGTGAGTGTCAAAATTTTCTAACATCTCATTATCGATAGTGATTTCATCTGTACATATTCGAAAAAATAGTACATATTCAATAAATAACTAAATTAATAAATATATCTATAATTTCAATAATATGTGCATGTGTTTAATATATATATATATATATATACATACCTTGTGATTCAATTTCTTTATTTGGATTTCTTTCAATATTTTCACCATCTTCAATCATTGGTTCAATATCTCTTTCACTTTCTCTTTCAAAATTTCGTATCTCATCATCAATGTTTTGAGGAATATCTCTGTCTGTTTACATTAAACAAAATATTTTTCAAATTAGTTCATCAAATAAAAATTAAGCTTCACATTTTACATTAAGAAAATTTTAAATATATCAATAGATCATAATATTTACATTTACATACCTGCTTCAATTTCTGCTTGAGGTTGATTTTCCTCTTCAATATTTGAGAGGGCTTCTAACTTCCTTTTGCGAGATTGTCTCATCTCTTCTCTACGTTCCTCAGGGTCTCTTTTTCAATCATATTTTCTCGCACAAGTCCTTCGATTTCCCATGATAATAGGGTATGAAGTTCAAAAAATTTCCTTCAAAAAATTAGACAATAACTCAATTAGAAAAAACATCACAAAAGATTTAATTTAAAAAAAATCATTTTAAATTTTTTGCAAAAAATACATACTCCAATCCAAAACACTTACTTTAAAAAATTCGAGAAAAAAATGTCATATAAAAATGAAATGAAGCTCAAAAGATTTACTTCAACTCAAAACACGTACATACCTACAATAAATGTCCTTTGAATGTACGTCCAAGAAAATTTCTTAAGTCCAAAACAATTTTTTGCAAAATCAGGCTGCCTCCAAGAAATGTCCTCCAAGAAAATTCTTTAAACCCAAAACAATTCTTTGCAAAATCAGTCTGCTTCCAAGAAATGCTCTTAAATCCAAAGTTTGAAGAAAATTTTTTAAACCCAAACCAAGACCTTTGTAAAATCAGATGAAATGTGCGAAAATTATGAATGATTTCGCGGCAATTTATATTGCCGTGAAATGTGTTTTAGTAGGGGCTTCGCAAAATTTTCCGGCTGACGGAAAATTATACAAAAGTTCGGCCGAAATTTTGATTAAAAGTTCGGCCGAACTATTAAGTCGTTAGACTTAACGAGCCGTCGGCGCAAAACATAGTTCGACCGAACTTTTATTCGAAGTTCGGCCGAACTAACGCGTCACCAGTTACGCAAACACCAGGCTCTGAATACGTTTCTGCAAATTTGGACTGATTAAACTCCATGAAAGGTTTTTAATTAACTGTCGAAACCAAGACAAGCATTTTCAGAATTGAATCTACTTTCAAGAAATATAACTTTTATGGAATTTCATAAACGTTTACTAATTTTAATTATTTTTCTAATAAAATGGGTGCAAACAATTTCTGAGGGTCATTGTGATTCAGTGAAATCAAAATTTTGTATCTCCCAAAATACATTGTAAAAAAATTGAAAAAATTATGGGGCATTACATTGGTCCGTCGTCTCTAATGGGTAGCTTTTAGATTTTTAGTTTATAACTTATATGTTAAGAAATTTCTTGCGATGCGAAACATATCCAAAATATGCAGTTTTTCGTATTGGACCAGTTCAAAAAATTCTAGTAATTATGATATGCATCCATTGGCTTTGTAAATATGACGAAACAAAAATAGACTCTATCTAGATTGTTGTAACACATTTTGTTTTCTCAAAAACACAAATTTTCAATGAATACAACATTGTGTCATAACATGACTTCTTATGAATCCTTTGATTGTTAAGAAACACACACTCAAAGAAACACTAAGTTGACATATCAAATCTACATAAAAAAATTTTAAAAAATAAGAAATAGAAAGCTAACAAAATTTCTAACAACTTTTATTTTTATTGCAAAATGAAATTCTACACAAAAAAATTGTTATAGTTTGCAGAAAGTTGAAGAACCGAAAAAAATGAAATTTTTTTCTCAAAAAAGGGCAAAAAGTGTAACCCAGCTTCACATTTCCACGGACGAGTCCCCTCCCCTCACTCAATCCTTGAAAGTCCAATTTCTCTTACTCATAAAATCTATCCCTATCCCAAAAAATTTCCCCAATAATTTATACAACCCTTAACCCCTTGATTCTCCTCCCTCTATAATGCAATCCTAAATCCCCTGTTTTTCCTACACCAAACCTTAATTTCCTCTTTCACTGAGCTAGGGTTTACTATGGAATCAAAGACATCAGAGAAGAGGAGGAAAAAGGGAGGTCATTTCATCAAGTATGAAGCCATCCAAATTCATAAACATCATACCTCCATCATTTTTCAAGAAATCATTTTAAGGGACAAATCATTTGCCACACATAGGGCTAGTTTCTCTTGAGACTATGTTTCTGACCAAATAGAAATGAATTTGAAAAATGTGAGATGGATTTTTTCCATAATAGGCCAATGAAGAAAAATATCCTTCCTTTTTTACACAGGTATCATGGTTTTTTAGAAATATTAAAAATACAGGTGCTACATGAGGTTTGCTGCATTTCTGGAGTGACCTTGGGAACATCAAGTTTTCTCCTAGCTAGAGTGTCCAAATGACTTGCTTGATAAGTCAAATAATAACTAGACAGAAACATCTTTCCAATGAGCTATCATGAGCTCAATTAGGAGTTGAGGAAGGCATTCCAAAGTTGCATGCACCAGCACTCTGCATTTCTGCACCCTCATTCAACACTTTTTGACCAGGCTTAGGAAAAATCAACTTTTGACAAGGAAAATGAACTCCAAACAGAAACCCAAAGGTATATTTAAAAATTTGACAGGATAAGATTTCCAACGATCTATCCTTGGCCCAATTTGGACACTAGGAAGGCCTCCACATGTGGTCTGCAAAAAGGTGTTGCAGTGGCATTGCACATTTAGAAGATGTTGCCTCCTTTTTTCACCTTGGCACTGCACATTTACCAGTCTTGGGAGCATAGGTTTTTGATAGGGCATATGGACACCATTTTGGAAAATGGAGGCATATTTGGAAACTAGACTCAGAGGGATTTCCAATTAGATATCATGGTATTTGTTTCGACATCGGGGAGGCCTCAAAAGTTGTCTACAAGACAGGTCATTTTGTTTTCCATGGCGTTGTGCATTTAACAAGAAAATGTAGTTTTCATTAGCATCAACAAATTTTTGACTTTTTGACTTTTTACTTGGGAAAATAAGAAAATTACTGATGTAAATGGTCATGGTGAATGTAAATTTCATGTTTTTATTTCATCTAAGGTAGATACATTAGGTAGTTTATTAGTTGAGGTCAAATGAATCAGTTTCCTTTCTTTTAGAGGCAAGTTGTTGGGTCTTCCTAGTTTTCAGTTTCTTGTTTGGGATTAGGTGAAACTGATCCTCATCTCATGGATTCGACTCCCTAAGGCTAGGGAGAGTGGTTTTGAAGTCTATTTGATGTAATTTCTAAGTCATTTTTTGAGGTTTGACTCACTTGGCGCTTTGGCATATGAAGAGACATCTTTGTATATTAGTTTGGCCTGGACATTAATAGAAATTTGCAGCTATTTTCTTGAGATCCATGTGGTATGAGTTTTAGACATAATTTCCTCTATGTTATCAATTTTTTTGAATGTATTGTTAACTCATAAGCCATTTCATGTCTATAATATACTAGATTTAAAGTTTGAAAGGCAAAATCCATATTCATTTATGCTATGTTTTGGGAAATTTAGTATAATTTGTTCATTCTCCTCAGTTTAGGGAAAATACATACTAGATGCTTTCCCTAGCTCATCACTAGTCTAACTCATCTCATTTAATTAAATTTTAAATGTTTAAACCTTCTACCTACCTTTCCCCTTGGAATCCCTGCAAATTTTGACCTAATTTCCTTGCCCTAGCTATTTGGTTCCTCTTGATCCAACAAACCCTAAAATAAAAATCAAAACCCCCTGTACTCCTTAGCTAGCCTAAAATATTTTTCATCCAGTCCTATTGGTTGTGATTTTATTGAGAGATCCCTCTCTGACTTGTAGGGCTAGATACCAAGTCTAAAGTTTCATTTGAGGTTACCTCGGGATTGCCTCTCTCAGCCTTGAGGTTCAATCTGAGTGATAACAGGGACTTTGCTATGATTGGTTATATATATAATAAGTTTGGGTTTTATACGATATAACCAATAAGGTTAAGGTAAGTGTGATTTTATAACAGGCAGGGATAATATAAACCATAAGGTGGGCCCGAAATATACAACACGTGAGAAATTTAAACTATGGTTTAACGTAAAATAAGGGTGGAAATGATATATACGAGAATTATTAAAATATGGGGTAAAGGTTTATAAAGGGAGCTAATATATTATGTTAATATGTTAATAATGAAATGTAATTTTGGGATGTTAGATACTCTAAGTATAGTGTTAAAACTGATATTGGGGATAGATATTTTCATAGTGGGGCCCAATATAAAATTTCAACATTTACACTTAGGATAAAGTATTTTTTGCATTTTTGGTGTATTTTTAAATGAAAAGGGAAATTAGTAAAGGGGTTTACTTTTCCAAAGGATAAATGTGCATTTTAACTTAGGAAAAGGGGTTTTGTAAGGGAAAATGAGTGACTAGTGGGGAAAAGGATGAAAATGAAGTGGTAAAGGTAAAAATAAAGGGGAGGGGGTATTTTTACAAGGGAATGATTTTTGAAAGGAGGTTAGTAAATCAAATGACCAATTTTTTGCCATCCATTCCTTGTGAAAACTGCTTCTACCTACCCATCTACTACCTTAACATTTTTTCTTCATTCACATGGGTGCATTTGAGATTGCAAACCCTTATTCATTTTTCTTTTAAACAAAAAACTAACTAATTCTATCATTATTTCTTCCAAGGGCTCAGATTAAATTATTGAGCTCCTTATTATACTCTACCTAACTACTAATCTGCCAAGATTAAACTGTTTGGCTAGATCTTTATTCTCTATCGAATAGCATGAAATTTAAAGCATGAAAGGTCAAGATTAAGTTGTTTAACCTTCATTGATTATGTCATTTTTAACAAGCTGCACACAATCTTTATTTTGTAGTAGAAGTAAATAGTAGTGGCATTTGAATTTTCATCTCTTTCATGTTTTATTTTATCTCTTTTTTGTTTGGGGTTCATTTTCATATTCTTTTTTATCTTTTTTCTTTCAGTTCTTTTGATTTTTCTTTTAGGAATTTTACCCTCTTTAAATTTTTTTTATTTTTCTAATATGGGAAAACTATTTGTAGAAAGCAAAGTATGTACATTTTACAAGACTAATAAGAGTAAATTCAAAATTATGAATCCTACTATTATAGGACCCTAACACAATCAATGCCATCACCTCCATTATATCATATCTCAACTCCATTATACTCGAATCAGCGCCATTAAGTAAAGTCAGTAACACAAAGTGAATAACGCTCCTACTCTAAAGAGAAGATGATGAACTGGATTAAAGGGCTTAGCTCCAGCAAATAGACAATACTTGGCTCTATCAAAATTGAGACCCATGCATTTCCATCCATACTTTACTTGCAAGGGATTGTAATACCCCAAAACCTCCAAATGTTCTCCATCGTGGGGTGCCCTATTGTTAATGGCAAATATCTTGTAAAATGGTCGATTATTGCATCGAAATCGAGCTAACCACAAACAAACAACACCCATGTCTGAAAATTTGTTGATATAAGTTAATGATATGCTTGCCTTCGAAATTCAAGTAGCCTAGGGTTGAGTATTACTTCGTTGGGGTGTATCAATGAAAATTGTGAAAGGAGTAGGAGAGATTTTATATTTTACTACAACGATAAAGGCATAATTGAATTCCACTTTCAATTATTACAAATATGACTTTGGTCATCATATCAACAAGGACTTGTAGAATGAGAAGCTAGAGGACTTCCTAGAGTCACTACGAAGTGTTATCAAACACAATTTCTTTCCTGAAAGATACTCTACAAAGGTCGGCAATAGATAAACTTGGGACAAATGTTTTGTGAGTGTTGGTGACTTGTGTTGAGACTGACCTGGGTAATATCAAAGAATAATACCACAAAATAACTAGAAAAACATTAGAGCATGTAATAGCAACAGATACCACTAGAGACTACGAAGAATTTATGCTTACTTTGATATGAAAACAACAATCCTAAGCTTTGTTATCTCTGTCAGTCAGGGAACATTTTTGTTAGATTAGTTATATAATTGATCATAAGGGTAACATAACTCTATCTTCTACTATACTTTAGAGTTATATGTGTCTGCATAATAGGGATCATTAGTCTGTTGTATAATGAGGCACTGACAGTATAACTTTTAGTTAGAACTTGGAATATGTTTGTGTTTTTATGGAATTTTACTTCTATGTCTATGACCATATTTTTTGTTAAGTTATGCAAATCCAACCTTTTTATTAGTTGTGTAAAGCATTCACACTATTTTTCCCAAACAAAAATGAGAAATGTTACATAGCTCTAATAAATAAATAAATTGCATTTGCTGGTTCCTTGCAATTTTTGGGCAAGAAAGAATTATAGTGTTGAAGGAATATTCAAACTATGTCCTAGTTTGGTTCAAGGATTTTTTGGACTCCTTGCACACATTTCTTAAAAAAAAATGACACTCCTCATTTTTTTCTTGAGCCTTTTATTTTGTTGACTTAATTTCCAAAATTGATGATGTATTAGAATTACTAAATGCTCTAATACATTCTGTTGGTAATGAGATATAAAACATCAGCAAGGAAACTTTCTTTAACATTTAGAGATATCTACAAAATGTACCATAGAATATTGATTTTTTATAGCTTGAATATCAACTTCAACAAGAAGAATTACAATAGTGGAATCATCATTTTGAACCTGTTTCTGTTCAAAACATTGAGATGGATTCCCATCAGCACCAAGAATATAAATTTGAGGTTCATTCACAATCAGTCACTAGTGCAGGAGCAGATTTGCATGCAGAAGTATAAATTTAGCCTGCACTTCCCAAGCCAATCATCAGACCTTGGAAAGAGCTTGTCAGCAACAAGCATAGAACTTGTAATATTCCCAAATGGGAAAAGTAATAATATAGTGGAAAATTCTAGAACAATAGTGTAAATCATCACTTAAAAGTAGGAGGCCAATATGGAGACCTTTCATATGTTATAACAACAGCAAAATATGCATAAATAATGGGCCATAAGATACACAACAAGAAATATCAAGCCTCAAATAATCAAAATCACTCAATAAGAGGTGCTACTACTATATATAAAAGTTGGAAGACTCTCACAGTGATGTTTTAAAATCTCTGCTACAACAAATAATTATACATCAGATCTAGGGCTAAGATGTGCCTCAAAAGATATATCTATTATATATCTGAGCACTATACAACCTCCTTTGAAGAGCCCCTTAAGGGTTTTCAACAAAACACCATATACAAGATGGGGATCTAGGCCCTAAGGCTAAAGATCCACTGCAAATACAGATCTAGAAAGTGTGGCTAATCTCATATGATAAATACAATATCCTCCTCCAATAGATCCTCTAAGTGAAAGGCAGATCCCCTTCACTAGAAAACCAACTCTCCAAATGGTGTGCCAATCCACCCTGCAATTCCTCCTATAGAAATAACGCAAATCTAGAAGTAAACTGCATTGTAGGGCTGAATAAAAGGTTGGCCTGATGCCAAGATCTGAAAATATTCTCAAGGTCCTTCCTTATTTTCCTTCCAATGGAAAGGAAGCTGCCTCCACTAAAAATGAGCAATGAAATGACCCAGATCTAGACTCCACTTGTTGCAACCTGCAAAACAACCAAACCCTCAACAGGTAATGTGTTGTAAATGAAAGATGAAGCTTGGCCTTAAGCTTAATAGTGGAAAATGTAGTACAAGACTCCTGCAAGAGATTCTCAATGGAAGAGTTGGGATTCCTGATCAGGAACACCCTGTGCTAAAAAACACTCTATCTCATCTAAACAGCAAGAGAAAGATATATGTCTAAATAGACCAGATATTCAAAAATATAAAATACCCAAACATAATCAATATGGCTGCCATCCTCTTCCTTAAATAAGATATGAAATTGAAAACCCTAAGCCCCATCCAATAATAGCACTACTTCCACACAAAGCATCTCCATCTAAAACTGCACTATCTTTCATTGATGACCACTCCTCCATGACAACACTATTGATTTGGTCAAGGTTGACTCAATTGAGGTGTTCTATCCCCCTTTCACACCTAAGGGTGCTCGATTAAGCTGTCAAGATCTATCTCTTTCACATTGGCATTGATTTATTAATTATTAAGGAAAATTTTGGACCTCCATTGTCCTCTTATTCATTAAACACATCAGCAAAACAAAATTTAATATTCCAACTAGCTCATGGCTAATTGGGAATATTACAGAACTAGACTTAGATATGACAAGAATGTTTCCTTTCATATTCTAGACTATTCCAATCCCATTCAATTTTAAAGTGCTAGATTTCTTAATGATAGCTCACCTTCAGTTATTCCAGATTTTACTCCTCTTCCACAACAACGACAATAGATTGATAAATGCCAACATTGTGACCGAATTGGAAATATGAAAGATCATTGTTTTGATCTTCACCCATGCAATAATTGTGGCCAGCACACTCATTATTCACACAAATTCTCCAGAAATAAGCCTCCTACAAGAAAAAATATTCATCTTGGATGGATCGCTTGTTGGAAATGGGAATCAACAGCCAAGAAGATGTTTCAGTCATATATCAAAACTTGTTTTAGAGTATTTAATAGTCTTTTAGTTGAGTTTTCACCATCATCTCACCTTTTATTTGACAGGGGGGAAATGATGTTCATTTGTAAGCTTAAAATCTACAACAAGCAAGCTTAAGCCTTAACCTGTCATTCCAGATTCAAAGTTGTATCCAGAGACGTAGAAGTTCAAGTGAGCCTGAGCCATAACCTTCCATTCTAGATTCAAATTTGTAGCAAGAGACACAACAGTTCAAGTGAGCCCAAGCCATGACCTTCCATTCTAGATTCAAATTTGTAGCCAGAGACATAGATGCCCATGAGCATGCCTTTGGTTTTTGGTTAGCCTTAAACCATCTAAGCCAGGTTGATATTCTTCATCTTCAAAGAATTCATGACACTTCCTCTAGCATAATACTTTAGCTTCTTGTGAGTTTTGGGAGAGTTCGAGGAATTTCATCAAGCATTCCATAGTTGGTCGTCATCCTTAAACCATCACAGGTTGGAGAAATCCCTTTTCCAGGTTGAAGGTCTCCCTCTTCAAAACATTAGGATCACTTCCTATAGAAGAAGACCCTAGCTTCTTGCCATATTTCGAAGAGTTCCGGGAACTACACTAAGTGTTCAAGTGTTGGTGGTCATCCTTAAACCACCTCATTATGCCAACATTTTAGAGAGCGCATTCATCTTAATGCTTCAATTTTGTATTACAACTCTCTTCTTGGACTCACACATACCCCTTCGGATTAAGGGGGGAAATGTTGGACACCTAATCCTTCTAGGTTTAGTGTGGAAGCTCAAGAGACTTAGGGAGTCCAAGAGACCTTGGAATGTGGAATCCAAGAGTCACACCTAATGTAATATAAATTTATATCATTGTGAATAATATGACATATCACTCTTATATTTCCTATGTTTTCTATTCCTGCCTATTCTATTGCTAAGTTTAAAAAATACAATCAAGGCAGGGCGCACAGTGCAAGTCCAAATGAAAAAGAGGAAAGCTTTAGGATTATGAAGTGAGTTATGCTTAAGGGAAATATGGAGGGCACAGGGTGCAATCTTGAACATTGAAGGATGGAGGATTTAGGACTTCAGGGTACGCTCATGTGCTCAAGAGGCCCAGGAGGGTTGAGGGAACACTCTTGAAGGTTAAAGGTTGAGGCTTCGTGCCTTCGGACTACACTCATGCACTCAAACATTCCAGGATGGCACATGGCACAATAGAGATGGATATATGGTGAATCTCAAGGCCTTCAAGGTGCATCTATTCGCTCAAGGAGGGCGCATTTCTTTGAGTCGAAGGAGTTTGCTCAAGAAAGTCTTGGTCTGAGGACAGTGTAATTTGGAGTAAGAAAGAGGAAAGAGTGTTTAAGGAGTATGATTTTTGCCCTTGGAGGACACATGGAACACTTATGAACAGCTAAGGGTTCCCCATCAAGGCTTCAGAGTGTGCTTGTGTGCCCTTAGCCTTAATGTGTTCACATTGAACCGAAATTTTGTCTAAGCATGTGATATGGGGTGAGTGGTGAAGAGGATGAGTTTAGACATAGAAACAAGTGTGATGCACACTAAATCAACAAGAAAACTTAGAAAACTTTGAAAAATGGTAAATATTTATTGAAATGCCACTTTCTACCCATTCCCCAAGTGCATTGAGTGTAGTGTGTGTGACTGCGACCCAAAAGTTTTGTTTTACGAAAACGAGGATTTTATGACCAAAAAATGCACTAAATGATGTTCTGATCATTGCAACTAAACTTGAGATCATTCAAAGACACTTGAAACACATAGAATAACATGACACAACACTTGAAGATCAAACCGACTCTAGATTTGACAATGATGGTAAGCTCCAAAATTTGAATGTAGTGAATTTTTAAGGGTGTTGTAGCAACGAAAATATGTTTATTTCATGAGATCCCACATTCATTCTTGGAATATGGTGTGAGGGTGATTAGCTCAAAGAGTTATTTGGTTAATCCAAATTTATGGTCTTGTGGTACGTGGAAATCCCTGACTTGGTTCGTTTTTTCACAAGTTAATAAGAGTTATTTTCCTACTGCGATATATGAGCATTTGTATTAATTGTGATTCTAATGTTATGGATGATTTTATATGGTTTCTATATTTTCTATATTATGGTTATATGATGGTTATATGTTTGTTATATGTTCATTATATGATGTATTCTATCTATGAATCTTGGAACGTTTTGATCAGTATTTGAATGCTTGATGAATGAATTTCCTAAAAAGTGTTATTGTGGCCATCTAAAGAGAGCTTGGATCCTTCTTGGTGATTCTCAGATGAATATTATCATTTTATGATCAGATACGTATTCATGACCTGTCTGTTTCATGTTTTTTCACGTGTTTAATGAAATGTTTGTTATGGATTAGGCATATTTGGGTCAAGTTCTTTCTTAAGTTTTAATTGGTTTTCTTTGTCAATAAATTTCATTAAAATATTGAAAGTTACAAGAAATTCTAGGCAATGGTCTGGAGACTATCCTAAAAGGGTGGCAAGGATCCAGGAACCGCATGCTCAGAACTGGAGTTTTGGGTCATAAGGCATGGAAGCATCCTTATGAGTGTGTTTATATCCTCATAAACACATGTATGTAGTCATATGGGATGGACCACCTTGAGTGGTCTGCCACCTCCTGAGTGGTCTGTAGTCTCTGAGGAAAGTTAATTTTTTATCGGTTTGTTAGCCCCACTTTCATAACTAGAATTTTGAGGTCGGGTCATATCATAGTGACATTTTTCTCATGTTTACCATGGCTAGATAGAAAAAGTAGGTAAATTTAGGAGGGGTGGTTATAGGGTGGTATTAGAATGGGTTCCATTCTCTTTGGGTGATATATGATACCACTGGGTGGTATCATACCTTCTAGGTTCAAACACTTTGACTTGATGGGCTAAATGTATATTGTTATGCATGCATAGTAGGCTATACATGCATTGTAGTGGTTATGGTAATCATGTAGTGTTATGGTTTTTTATTATCATGCATGGTGTTTATATGTTGATGACATTATATATGTATCGTGCTAATCTAGACTGACTTGAGGGGATGTGATAGCCTCCCCTGAACTTCACTGAGGTATGATTTGATTATGCTTCTATTATTTTCTCTAACACAACATGGTTGTAGGATATAGAAGGCCAAATATGAGTAGTACAGTGGTGGAATATAATTCGCGTGAATCTCCTTATCGATCAGATGAACATCAATGAGATGATTATTCCCCTTATATATAAGATACAATAGGAAGTTTGAAGGTCGGAATTAGAAGTTGTAAGGTAGACAATAGCAGGTTGATTAAGGCATAAGAAATCCTTTCCAGAGCTCAGGAAAAGCAAGAATAAGTTAATGAATTCATCTTTAATATTATGTCAATTTTGTAGATACATGGACAAATGAGGATCAGTCATGGACAGGATGAAAGGACTAATGGGGCATATGGCAACAGGTCTCAATCAGGATCCATGTTGGATAGAGAGGACATAGTCATAGGTAACAGATCATTGGATACACCTTACGAGAGGGGTAGTGCATATGGATTATATTCAAATTCTGGTTCTAAGATATATCATCACTATCACCACCACCATCCTTATAGGAGGAGTGAGAAGCAATATTTTCAAGGTGATTTAAATAAAGAAAAGGTTCCTACATTTGATGGATAGATGAATGGGTCATAAGATGCAAAATCCTATTTTCTTTGGATGAAGAAGTTGTTCAGACTACATGAGTATTTAGAGAATATGAAATCCAAGATATCTACCTTTCATCTTAAAGTGAAAGAAAATATCTGGTGGGAGTGTGTGAAGAACGCCAGTGGCATTCAAGGAGGAGTGAGTGCAGAATGTGTTCAGGAGACTCTTCAAGAAGAAGTACCTATATGAATGGTACTATGATGACATGGAAAATGAGTTCTATAATTGCAGATGGGATCTGTCACAAATGATGAGAACATTAGCAGATTTCTAGAGCTATTGAGTTGTGTGCCTTACCTAAAGGAGAAGAAATAAAATATTTAAAGGTTCATCAATGAGTTTCTAATATCATTAAGAGAACGGATTGAGTTTGATGAGCCTAGATAATTGGAGGAATCCATTGGAAATATAAATCATTGTTATGAACAATCAAAGTGAAAATCCAAGTCTAAGAAGGATTGGAAAGGGAATGAGAAGAATGTAGGAAAGTGGGAAAAGAAGCGACAAAGACTTCAGGATAAAAGCGATAAGGAAAATGTAGCATTGCACACGAAGTTCAATTCAATTGATGTGGGACACATGTCTCAGCCTAAGGAGCAGTACAAGTGCAATGGTAGGTATCCATTGAGGTGTTGGATTTATGGTGGAGAGCATCGTAGGAGAGATTGTCCATGTCATGACGGTGGAAGATCTCATATTTATAGTGCTCAGGAGGCACATAAAGTTGGAGACATTGGTGATTGTATTCTTAATATCTATGCAACAGTGGATAATAGGTAGGCTTATCATCAATAATTTATTATCGAAATGGAATTTAAGATTCATGATGAAGCTATTTTTATTTTGATTGATCCTGGATCTCACTATAGTTATATTATTTCTAATCTGGTGGATAAGTATTTCTTGAATGAAGAAGTGCATGGAGAATCTTGATTGGTTTAGTTGGCTATAGGGTATAAGAAAAGAGTTCACCATTGGGTGAGATATTGTGCATTTGATCTCAATGGTATGCCTACATCAACACATCTAAATTTGCTTCCTTGGGGTTCATACAATACGTTTTTAGGCATGGACTGATTTTTCATTCACCGGACTAAAGTGGATTTCTATGAAAAGGCTATTGAGTGTATGGATGATGATGGAGAAAGAATAATCTTGTAGGGAAAAAAGAACTTGCATCGGTAAGAATGGTTACAACTATGCAAGATAAGAGAAATCACAAGAAAGGATGTTTATTATTTACAGTACACATCTTTAGTGACAAAGGGAAGGATTTTGAGGATGAGGAAGTTCTAAAGAATTATATTGTTTTGCAGAAGTTTTAGGATGTGTTTCCAGCAGAGATTCCAAAGTTACTACCTCATATGGAAGTGGACTTCTCTATTGAGTTGATTCCAGGAGTGGCACCAATATCTAAATCACCTTACAGAATGAGCACTTAGAAGTTGGTGGAATTAAATTTGTATCTTAAGGAATTATTAATAAGTGATACATAAGGCTAAGTGTATTTCCTTGGGGTGCACCAATGTCATTTGTGAGGAAGAAGGGTGGTCCTTTCAGATTGTGTATTGACTACAGGTAGTTGAACAAGTTGACGATCAAGAACATGTATCCATTTTCGTGGATTGATGACCATTTGGATCTGTTAAAGGGAGAAACAATGTTCTCGAAGATTAATCTAAGATCAAGATATCATCAGGTGCACATCAAATAATAAGATATATAAAATACCACATTTAGTACTAGGTATGGGCATTATGAGTTCGTAGTGGTTCCTTTTGGTCTTACTAATGCTCTAGCTACTTTCATTTGTTTGATAAACAGTGTGTTGCCTTCTTATCTGGACAAGTTTGTGATAATTTTTGTTGATGACATATTGATATATTCTAGTAATGAGGAAGAGCATGAAGAAAACATGGCAACAATATTGATATTGTTGAGAGAGAATAATTTGTATGTCAAGCTTAGCATGTACATATTATTTGAGACTGAGATTAATTACTTGGGACATGTTGTTTCCAATGAAAGGATAACTGTGGACCTGGAAAAGATTAAAGGTATCATAGAGTGGCCTAATCTTAGGAATGTGGATGAAGTGAGATCATTCATGGAACTAGAAATCTACTGCAAGAGGTTCATCAGGAACTTCTCAATGATTGTCTATTATATTAAATATTTTTAGAAAAACTGGAATAAGTTTCAATGGATAGACAAGTGTGCAGCCAACTTTAAGTAGTTGAATCATTTTCTTACAATGCTCTAGTATTAAATATTGTAGATCCAGATAAAGATTTTGTGGTATGTATAGATGCTTGCAAAGAGGGACCTGGTGGAGTCTTGGTGTAGGAAGGGAAGGTGGTATGCTATGAATCAAGGAAATTGAATGATCATGAGAATAACTATGCAACTCATGATATTTAGCTGGTATCTATCATTGATGCATTGAAGACGTAGAGACATTATCTTCTTGGAAGGAGTTTCGTCTTGATGAGTGATTATAGTGGGTTGAGGTACTTGATCTACCAACCTAATATTAATTTTAGGAAAGCTATATGGTTGGCTACCCTTAATGAATTTGAATTTGAGTTCAGGTACATCAAGGGCAAGGACAACATAGATTGTCTTAGTAGGAGAGCGCAAGTGAATCACATTTTAGTTATGATTTCATATGGGACAAACTTGCAGGAGAAGATCTTGCATGCAAGGAATCATGATGACATGTACCAATAGTTGAAGCAGGGATTGCAACAACAAGGTGATAAGGATTATGACTATATCCCTACGACAGATGGCTTGGTTGGACTTAGGAATAGGAACTATGTGCCAGATATTAGTGAGCTAAAGAAGCTTATCTTGAAGGATTTTCATGTCAAGCCATATTTAGGCCATCTGGGATATCAGAAGACATTGAAAACCTTAAAGAAATTCTACAATTGGCCGAAATTATAGAAATAGGTGGTTGAGTTAATCGTAAGATATTTGGATTTCCAGCGGGTGGAGGCATGGTGTAAGCATCCACCTAGTTTTTTATAGTCAATTTCAATTCCATAATGGAAATGGGAGGTCACTTCCATGGACTTCATTGCAGGTTTACCAACGAAATCCAAAAAACATGAATCCATCATGGTTGTAATTGACATGTTGAGAAAGGTATCTCACGTCATTGCAGTGAAGTCTACTAATTCATATAATGAGGTAGCTCAAATATTCATCAGGGAGATAATGAGATTGCATTGTGTTCCCAAGAATATCATATCAAATATAGTTGCGAAATTCACTTCCAAAATTTTTAAGGGGTTATTTGCAGACTTGGGGATATAATTTACTTTCATTACATCCTATCATCCATATATATATATATATATATGGGAATATAGAGAGGGCTAACAATATTCTTGAGGACATGTTGAGGATCTATGTCATGCATCAACTAAGGAATTCAGAAGAGAATCTTCCACTGGTCGAGTTTTCATATAATAATGAGTATTGAAAATCCTTGAGGATGAGTCCATTTAAGGATCTCTATGGGCAAAGTTGTAACGTTCCTATCAGGTGGAGTGATCTAGTGAACAAGGTTTTGATTAGACCAGACATGTTGGATGAGATGGAGCCATAAATGCAAGTTATTAAAGGGAATTTAAAGGAAGCACATGACAGACAGAAAATTTATGCAGATCAGCACAAAGCATTCAAGGAATTTTAGGTTGGGAAAAATGTATACTTCTGCATAAAGCCCAAGAGTATCTCCTTGAGGATTGGATCATGTCCCAAGATGGCACCTCAGTATTGTGGGCCTTTTGAGATCCTTAAGAGGATTAGACCATGGGCCTACAAAATTGCACTGTCGACAATGGTGAAATTCCATGATTTTTTTCATGTTTCATTGCAAAAGAGATATATCCAAGATGTTGATCATGTGATTGATTGGTCTGTATTGCGGGTGGAACCAGAAGGAGAGTTCAGCCAGAACCTTAGATAATTTTTTAGTGGAAATAACTCATGATCCAGAACCAAGCAATTGAGCAGGTTAAAGTGTAGTAGATGCACTTTAAGCCCGCTAAAACTACATGGGAGATGGTGGATCAGATGCAGGCTATGTATCCTTCCTTATTTTCCAGTTGAGCAGTCATGTCAGTACATGTGTTTTATTCGATGTTTATATATGAGCTTATGTATTGTAAATATTTTAATGAGTTATGTTATTAAGCTCCAATAATCAGTATGGTGTTCATGGTTTCAGCAGCTTGGTATTATGGAAATGTTGCATCAAGCTCTATTATAAAGCTCCATTAGTGCAATGTTTGGCCGGTTATAAGTGTCAGTGAACACCCTGGACAGTGTTCCCCCAAGAGGGAGTGGTTTGTAACAACCCTTGGTTGATTTTATATGTAAATAAAATAATACCAGGGTTATGGGACACATATTTGAAGCTACACAGTGGGAAACAAATTATGGTGGGCATCACTTGTTGTTTATGTATGGCTATGGAAATTACGAAAGGAATTGGCAAAGGAAAAGAGGAAATAATTGGCATTTAAATATGAAAATAAACTAAAATAGGAGAAAATGGAGATGAAGAGACACAAATATGCATGAGAGGTAAATTAGAGGGAAAATGAAGAAAACAAAGGCATCAACGATAAAAAGGCTTCAAAGAAACAGTTGTTATCCTTTTGAATTTTTTTTGTTTGAGCTCTTATTCACTCTCTCTCTTATACACTGTTTCACAATTAGGGAATTATTTGAGCATGCTTAGAGCACTCTTGTATTCACTTGGATTTGGAGGAAGCAAGAAAAGGACAAGAAATGAACTAGTGGGTAGTGGAAGGAAAGGTTAGATCAACAGCTACAAAAGGGATATTTTTGCAAGTAACATGTTGCATATGTGATTTCCTTATTTGTTTTTGGATGCATGGTATTTGCATGTGGTTCATTGGTTATGTGTTGTCATTGGCATCGATATTTTCCTAAATTGGCAGTGGTTTCAACCTTGCCTTGTCATTTCCTGGATAGCCATGGCGTTGTGGGTTTCCCACTTGTTTTCTAATTGGTACTCAGGTTCCTTATGGTTGTGTGTTGTAACAAACATTTTGGAAGCCCTGGAAAAACCTGGGTTGAGTTAGTATTTTCTAGAGCCATAGGTTGGGACAAATGCTTTGGAGCTCTTGCTGGGTTGAGTTACTAGTTCTTGAAGATAGATTGGAATAAATTCTCTAGAGCACTGAGTTAGTTGTGTGTTATGTTAGTAGTTCCTGGAGCCCTGGACAACTTGTGTAGAGACCGATCTGGTTGATGTTAGTGATTTCAAACCATAGAGATGGAATCACTATTGTTGAGGTGGTTTGGCCTCTAGAAGCCCTAGTTTGGTTTTTTTTTTTTGGCTTATTCCATGAGATCCCACATTCATGCTTGTAATATGGGGTGAGGGTCATTGGATGAATGAGAGATTTGGTTTATCCCAATATATTGTTAGGTTGTACATGGATGTCCCTGACTTGGTTGGCTTTTGCACAAGTTAATAAGAGTTATTTTCCTATTATGATCTATGAGCATTTGTATTTATTATTATGATGAATATGTTATGGTTGATTTTACATGGCTTCTATATTGTTTATATGATGGTTATATGTCGGTTTTATGATTTATTCTATTATGTCTCTTGACATGTTTTGATAATTATTTGAATTTTTGATGAATGCATGACATAACAAGTGTTATTACAACTAGTTAAATAGGACTTGCAGCCTTCTTAGTGATTCTCAGATGAAGATTATCAGTTTATGATTAGATGCATTCATGACTGGTAGCTTACATGCTTTTCATGTGTTTGGTGAAATTCCTGTTATGAATTAGGAATATTTGGATCAAGTTATTTCTTGAGTTTTTATTGGTTGGCTTTGTAAATATATTTGATTACATTATGGAAAGTTACAGGAAATTTTTGGTAGTGGTCTAGAGGCTAGCCTAAAAAAGTGGCACAAATCCCAAAACCGCATGCTCAGAATTGGAGTTTTTAAGTCATAACCACATGGATGCAAGCTTATTAGTGCGGTTTTATCCTCATAAACACATGCATGTAGTCTTACGGTGTAGTTGGGTTGTTAGGTCATTGAAAAGAGGTTCCAACTCAGGGATGGACCACCTGGGGTGGTTTGCAACCTTTTGAGTGGTTTGTATTCTTTGAGGAAAGTTATTTTGTTATTAGTTCGTTGGCCCCACTTCCATAATTGAAACTTCAAGCTTGGGTCATATAATAGTGATACTTTTCTCACGTTTACCCTGGCTTGTTGGTAAAAGTGGGTAAAAGTGGGAGGGGAGGTTATAATACCAAAAGTCCATCACTTGTGAAAATAGGTATGGTTTGATAATTTTCCATCATATTCATCACCTAATGCATTTATATAAAGGACATGAAATAAAATTAACACATTATCTCCTTTATAGTTTTAAGAAAATGGCTTGAAAAGTTTAGAAAAATCTCAAAAATATAGAAATATGTATGTACTATTTTGGGCTTGTTAGAATCTTGATTGATGAGGAATACCACCAAAAAGGGGATATGATCCATGTGGATATTGGTGGCCGCCCCCCTATTCCACCTAGTTAGTTTCGTCAATTTTTTTTATTTACTATTTTTAGTAGTTTTTTGGGTCCTGAACTTCCAGAGCCATTTTGAGGCCCCAAACAACATTATTTAGGCATGATTCCTTCAATGATTTCATAGAAATTGCATTAGCACTTGTATTCCTTGGATATATATTTTCAAAAAGGTATCCTATGCATCAAACAAAGATAATATAACCAAGTTACGACCCCGAGAAGTTGGCTGCCCAATTAACCCCAACGAGGCCCATAAACTCTTGGTGTTACATCTCCTCAGGTTATGGTTTTGGTTGTTTAGGGTTTTCTCTTATTTTTCAATAATAAAAAGGCCCTTGTGCCTCATTGTAACATAGTTCATAGGCATGTAGCCATCACATCTCTTCTCAGAGATAAGCTACCATCACTCAAGCTAGTTTATTTTCTATTTTGTCTGTAAGAATTTTTCAGTATTTGATATTAATGGAATGAAGTGTTATTCCTACTGCATATCTAACTTTATGTTTATTTATGTATTTTATTGTTTTCCTGCCTAAATCTAGATCATGATGATTGGGATAATTTTCACATGAGAAATCACTTCAAAGCTCCAACATCTTCCCAAGAAACAAATTTTCCAAGCCATAAGAAGAAGCACACTATGCTATGGTTTCAGAGCCTAAGACTCAAAACCTTAGGATTGTAGTAGAATCCATAAGTAAGCTTGTATCCAACTCCACAAGAAATCCTAGAGAAGAATCCACAAACAAGCCTATAGATTAGCCAATACGAGAATTTGAAGAAAATCTCGAACCTATAGAAACTTTCAAGCCTAAAGATTCTCTAGTGAAAAAAATAACTTAAGAGAGGGTTTCAAGTTTGTAAATAATGAAAAAATAAGGAAAATTAATAGAAAAATAGAAGGGGAAATAAAAATCAAAAGATGAAAAATCTTACACCAAAATAAAAGTACAATTCAACCATATGGGAAGTTAAAATCAAGTAAGTTATAAAGGGAAAAATATTGGAGAAGAAAAATTAAAATAAAGTAAACCTTAAGTCTAATGATAGACCCTCAAGAATTACTCAAAGTATGACAAAAGAAATGATGGAGAAAGGAAATATTAATTATCTAGTAGCCAACATTAAAAACTATAATGAAGATGGATATAATTCATTGAGGAAAACAAACAAGAAACCAAGGGTTTCTTCTTCACATAAATCTACAAAATTTACACAACAAATAGATAATGGTCCAAGAATTGATATCGTTCAATATATTCCACAACATAAAGAGACCAGTTGAGAACTCAATATCACTCAACAAAAGGTTCATGAATATATTGATTTTCTTGAAAAATAAGCTCAATAATAACATGTACAATGGTCCTCTAGTGATTCCTTTATTTTTAGTTGACCAATGTCTTCTCTTCATAGTTTAGTACCATATCATATCGATAATCCACCATATGATAATTTTAAAGAAATGGATAGAGTTGAGAAGTTAAAATAAGAAACCAAATAATTGGCAATCTTAAAAAGAAACATCAAGAATGAAAATGAACTTTTGAAAACACATAATTAGAATATGTTGGAAAGGATGCAACCTTGGTTTAAAAATAATTTAAATTTCAAGAAAATTAATGAGAATATGCATTCATAAATTAAAAATTTTAATGCAAGAATACACTTGAAGAAGAAAATATGGTTAATTTCTATGAGGAATAAGAGAGATCAAGGTAGCAACTTGGAGATTTTCATCAAGCCTCTTTGAGACCATGCAATGATAAGGACAAATTTATAAAATTTTGCAATTTTATTGGTTCATGAGGACATGTGAAATCTCGGTGTGGGGAATATTATCCCTAATATTAGCACTAGTAATATTTTCATAGATTATGTCGAGTGAGATATCTCCACAAAATGAACCGTGAGAATTGATTGAGGGTGCTCATGAATATATACATAGAGTGAGACAGTTGGGATTCATTTCCCAATGTCTCTTAGTCTTCCTTATTTCTTATTTTACACTAATGTACAATTTCACCCAATCCCTTAGGATTAGATGTCAACATTCCCCCCTTAATCTAAAGGGATGTTGGTGAGTCCAACCACCATTCTGAATTTTTCAAAATTTTCTCTTCCAAGTGCTTTAGTGAAGATGTCTGTAGTCTACTCATTTGTGGAACAATGACGTAGATGGATGGTTTGGGGCTGAACATGATGTTTAATAAGATGGTATTTTGTATTGATGTGCTTCGTTCAATCATGGAACTTTGGGTTCTTGGCCAACTTTATTGCAGAAGTGTTATCGATCATGAGTGGAGTTGAATGCATTTGTTTCGTCTACAAATCTTCTAGGATTTTCCTGATCCATACAATTTCCTTTGTCACTTCAGTTGCTGCCACATATTCTGCCTCAGTTGTGTAATCTACTAGAACTGATTGTTTTCATGATCTCCAAGAGATAGCTCCTGATCCAAGATTCATAGTATAACCTAAAGTAGATACCCAGGTTTCTTTGTCTCCATCAAAGTCTGAATGAGAGTATCCACTCAAGCTGAAGTCACCCACTTGTGTATATTTGTGTCCAAAGTCTTGAGTCCCTTTCAAGTACTTTAGAACTCTTTTTGCAGAAGACCAATGTCCTTCACAAGGTTTTTTCATAAACCTGGAGAGGATTCCAGCAGTAAATGAGATGTCTAGTCTGGTAGTAGTCAGGTAGATGAGACTTCCTACAAGTTCTCTATACTTTGTTGCATCCTAAAATTCCTTCCCTTCAATGAATGTGAGCTTCAAGTTTTGTTCCATTGGAGTGGTCAAAGGATCGCATTCAGTCATGCCAAACTTGTTCAATAGATCTCCAATGTACTTCTTCTGAGAAAGGAATATAAATTTAGGATGTTGAGTTACTTCAATACCAAGATAGTAGTGAACATAGCCCAAATCAGTCATTTCAAAACCTTTCTTCAATTCCTTCTTTATGGATGCAATATAACTTTCATTGTTCCCTGTCATCAAAAGATCATCTACATACACCACAAGGTATACAACTGTTTTTCCAACTTTCTTAACAAACAAAGTTGCATCATCAAGATCAAAATGTTTGAAGTTAAGTTTCAGAAGGTGCTCAGTTAATTTATCATACTAGGCTCACGAAGCTTACTTGAGGCTATACAAGGATTTTATAAGCTTGCATACTTTGTGTTCCTAGCCCTTCAAAACAAATCCTTTTGGCTGGGACATAAAAACCTTCTCCTTTAGATCTCCATTCCAAATGGCAGTTTTACATCCATCTGATGGACTTTCCGACCCTTCTGAGATGCTAATGCAAAGAGTGTCCGGATGGTGGCCCATTTTGCTGTGGGGGAAAATGTTTCCTCATAATCGACCCCTTATTTCTATTAAAAACCTTTTTCCACAAGTTTCGATTTATGCTTGTCAAGTGAGCCATCCGCTTTGTACTTGTTCTTGTAGACCCACTTGCATCCAATTGGTTTAGTTCCCAATGGAGGATCAACTAACTTCCAAGTGCCATTCTTTATCAAGGCATCATACTCCTTTTGCATTGCCTCAATCCATTCATCATGAGAAGCAGCTTCTTTGAAGGAATTTGGTTCAAGATATGTAGACAAATTCAATTCACAACTATAATCAACATCCATATCAATAAGTCAATCGGAATCATCTATGCCACCTCCATTTTTCCTGGTGGAATTTCTTTTTCCTGTATTTCCAACCTCATCGGAACAAACATTTTCCAATGCCTTTGTAATCCATTTTAGGGGGCCTTTCTAAGATGGCCCAGACTGCTCATTTGATTGAGTTTAGATTGGCTCAAAATTTAGTCTCCCAATTTAGGCATTCACATCACTCAAGGTGTCATCTGTGTTTGGTTATTCATGTGGGGAGAGAGTGCTTCAAAAGAAAATTCCATAGATTGATTCAGTATAGGAATCCCCCCTTCAAGACATGTAATCTAATTATCAAATTCTTGAAATGACTTTGCATATGTGAATCTATCCAAGCGATCAAGTTGTTGCTCAACAACATCGTCAGTCTTACAAGATTCAAGGAATATGACCTCTCTATATACTACAAACTTCTTATTGACTTCATGATAGAGACGATATCCTTTGGAAGTATTGGAATACCCCAAGAAGATACATGTTTTATTTCTAGAACCAAGTTTATTTCTTTGTACCTTAGGTATCAAAGCATAATAGGTGGAACCAAAGGCCCTAAAATGCTTTACCGAAGGAATGTGGCCATGCCAAATTCCATAAGGAGTTTTATTTCTGATTTTATTAGAAGGACACCTATTATTTATGTACACAACACATAGAACTGCATCATCCCAAAACATCAATTTGACATTCTTGAAAAACATCATGGAGTGAACCATATTTAAAATTTTCATGTTCATTCTTTCAGCTACACCATTCTGTTGGGATTATATGGCACGTTTGATGTTTGATCCCATGTTGGTGAAGATAGTTTTAAAATTCGTTTGAAGTGTATTATTTTCCATTATGAGTGCAGAAAGAACCAATATGAGTTTGAGCATCATTTTCATTCCATTAATGAAAATCCTTGAATGTTTGAAAATCATCAGATTTTTTCTTCAATAAGTAAACCCAACACATTCTGGTGTAATCATCAATAAATGCCAGCATATATTTATTTCCATTTGCAGAAGCAACAGGCATGGGGCCACACAAATTTTAATGAATAAGCTCAACTTTTCTATGTGCTCTGGAATGTGAATCATGAAAGGACTGTTTTCTGTGCTTTCCTAGAATACAAACATCACTTTGCTTAAGTTCCCTAGGAATAATAGGAAATCTAGTAACAACATTTTTCTTCAACAATCAAAGGTTGCCATAGTTTAAGTGTCCAAATATAGCATTATATGAAAGAATTGATGGGAATTTACCTTCATCATAATTAGAATTGAATGCAAAGTTTTGTTCATGAGCAGAGGTATCTTGCAGCTTTAGGAGTCTTCCTTATTCTATTCCTCTCATGAAAAGTGAGTGATCTGATGCTTTTATGACCTCAACCTTGCCATAAAACATGTTAATTGAGTGTCCTTGATGGCGGATGTGGACCAAGGACATCAAGTTTCTCCTCAACTCAGGGAGGTATAGAGCCTCATGTAAAAGATGGTCTGGAAGACCAGGCAACTTAAGCCTGATAGTGCCAAGCCCTGATGGCTTGAGTTTAGATTTGTCTACAAATTATACTACTCCATCAACATTTTCAATAAATTCTTCAAAAAAATCTTTTCTAAATTTCATGTGACGTGTTTCTCCCAAATCTAGCAACCAAGAAATAATTGAAGCATCAAACAAGTCTTCAGTTACTCCAATGTTACAATGTGCTACAACATAGTGAGCGGATTCAGGTGCTTTAATTTTATCTCTGTCATGAGTTTTACATTTTTATTTATTTCTTTGTTGCTCAATTTTGTCCCAAATTAGCTTACATGTAGATGCATCATGACAATATTTATTGTAGCGTATGCAATGAAGATCAAAATTTTCACTTTGAGCTTGTCTGCCCCCCTTCCTTTGAAATTTCTTCTTCCTCTTCCTCTTCAGACACCTCTTCCTCTGGAAGAATCTTGAGCATGGTTATTATCTCTATGTGCGAAACATATAGCTTCTTTAGAAGACATAGGGGTTGTCTTCTTTCCAAAATCCTTCTCTCTTTCTACAAAATTTTTCTCAAGGGAATCAAAGATAATCTTCATAAGGTTTCCACTTGCTTGCAATGAATCAAGGTAGTGTGAGTAAGTGGGATATAATTCCTTCACATAAGCTATGAGAGGTATGTCAAATTCTACACTGATATTTTTAACGTCACACATGATAGATCTCACTTCTTATACTAAAGCAAGAGGATTGTCGTTTTTCAATTCCACGTTGAATAACTTAATCATTAATTGAACAATTTCAAGTTCCGAATGTGAGTCATAGAGTTATTTTAATTTCCTCAAGGCTTCATAGGCATTTGAAAATGGTGTAATATGGCCACTCACCTCTTCATTTATAGAAGCTGCAATCAAGGCACAGGCCTTGCGATTCTTGTTTTCCCAAATGGTGGGCTTTATTGGTGCATTGTCCCTTTCTCCTTCACAAATTCCTCTCCAAAACTCATTAAAAATGAGAGTGTGCTTGATTTTCCAAGACCACTCAGGATAGTTCTCCTTGCGAGAGAGAACTACTCCCACAATAGAAAGAAACCGTGTTGCGGGCATGCTCTAGAGAATGGGAGACGCTTCTCCAGGAGGTAACAAAACAGTTCAACAATGCAACAAAATAATTCAACAGTGTAGCAAAACAATTCAACACAGAAAAATGCAGAGGATTTTTCAGGAATATGATAGAAGTGTCAGTCTAAAAAATGAGCAGAGATAATTTTGTAGAATGGAGGGATTTACAAGGGTATGGAAGACAAAAAAGAGCGGGCTCTGATACCATATTAGGCGAGGAGGTAACTCCACAAAATGAACCGTGAAATTTGATTGATGGTGCTCATGAATATATACATGGAGGTGAGACTGTTGGGATTCATTTCCCAATGTCTCTTAGACTTCCTTATTTCCTATTTTATACTAATATACAATTTCGCCCAATCCCTTAGGATTAGGTGTCAACATATTAAAAGTTGTATCACAAGGAAATAGCTTTGTGTTGCTTGTTTAGGAAAGAACCTTGAGAATATTGTTGAAACATGTCCCAATATTATTTTATTATTAATGTTTCAATAGATTAAAAGTTGGATCATAAAAACAGAGTATTGTGTTACTTATTTAGCAAAGAACCTTTAGCAACCTATTGAAAATTGTCCCAATAATCTATTAATGTGAATTTTTGCATAGATTAAAAGATTAGAAATTAATTCCTAGCATTGATTGTGCCTCACACTTCACAATCTTACCAAACCATGCATGAATTAAATGAAATATAATTCTAGTGCAACTAAATTGAATGACAATGTACACAAACTTATCTTATATTGCAAAGAAAAAATTCCTTCAAGTGGTAGTGGATGTCAATCAACTAACCTATCTAGATTTCTTAATAAATAAGGAGAAATCAATGTTATCTTCATTCAAATAAGACAAACTAATGCCTCCATATCTTTGCATATTTAACATTGTGAGATGTGAAATTATTGGTGGTTGACTAAGGAAATCAATTGGTGTCTTTCCAATGATTCATTACCAACTAAAATTGTTGTAGGTAACTAATTCTCTTGATTTTTCATTTATTTTATAACTTAGACTATGAAGGAGTGAATTGTACATGTTTTGGGTTTGTATGAAAGGCCATTTCTTTGTCTTAATAGTAATGTCTCCATAATTTAAGTTATTATACAATAGAGTATAATCTTATTTCATAATTAAATTACTTTGAATAATATCACTAAAAGTTTTTTTAAATACTTTTTTGAATGCACTGAAATGATGATTAACATGAGATGCATTTTTCCAATATGATACACATAAATACATTATCTATGACCTTTATATTCATGTTGCAAAAGGTTTCTTGGACAACCATGATTGTTACTATTAACTTACAACTTCTCATATTCCTTCTCACGTGAATAAAAGAAATTTTCATAACCATGACAGATTCGATTGATTTGATCTTGCTTTGGTTGTTGATAGGAATCATTCTAAAATTCAAAAAGAGAATGTTTGTGAACAAGGACTATTTTATAATTTTTATTTTTTCGTTGTATTGTATGTTGTTGGAGTTTTGATTCAAGATGGAGACATTGATTTTGTCTTCCAAATCATGTGAACAAGTTAAAACATTATTGAGAGTATTAGATTATTTATTAGCTATAGAAATTCATTAATTTGAGCCATATGAAGACTAAATTAGACCTAAAATTATTTCTTGCAATTCCAACATTTAAAAATCATACTCAAAAAATGGAGGGTATCAACTTCTATGGAAGATCCACCTATTTACAATGAAATTTAAATTAATTTCAAAAAAGCATGAGTAGACTTATAAAATTACTATTTTGGAATGTAAAATTAAAGTAGTTTCTCGAGTAGAATTGATCTTCAGGGTTGAATGTGTCTTTGATTCTTTGAGTTATTTGATTATTATATTCATGATTCTTTAGAGATGTCAATGAATGACAATTGACAAATATCCTCCAAAACTTCATATTTGCCAAAAATTTGTAAAATTAAAAAAATAAAACATATATGATTTTGCTTTTACCTCCATGTTTTATTTATTTTATTGAGTGATTTAACCATGGGTCAAGTCTTTCTATATTGTTTTTACAGGATAGGATGATGTTTTTACTACAAAATTCATTGGAATTTAGGTGTGTTTCTCTTGAACTTGGCATATAGGGGTAGGTAACATATCACCATATTTGTTGCATTATTGAATGTCATTTCCATATTCATTTTGCCTTAGGTCCAACCCCACCAGAACTTATGCATGCATGTAAAAAATTGGCAGTAGAGCCTACTTGTACATGATATCCTAGTTTAGCACCTCTTTTTTGTGGTTGGTGTCCATGTAGTTTTTATTTATTTCCTATTTTCCGAATTCCTCCTTTTGACTCACCATGACTTAGAATATGAGCCTCAATTTTCTCTTCTTTGTCACCTTTTGTTCCTTACCCTAAGAGGATTCCACACTTTATATCTTGCTATTTCCATATTTTATTAGCCTATTTTTGCACAATGAGCCTTGGTTTCATTTTTCCACCACTATCATCTTCTGCTTGGCGTACCATTCACTTTCACTTGCTGCCTTAACTTTTCCTAGAGGGGTCACTACAATGAGTGGTCCTATTTTCTATCCTCTATGCATCCTTATGCTTTCAGTGGTTCCATCTTGCCTAAACTAGTTTCTACCCTTATACCACTCACTACTCAAGGATGATATTCCTTTTGGCATTATTTCCATGCTCATTAAATAATGAAAAAATCGATACCAATTTATTTTTCTTTTCATGACTCATTAAACTTATCAAAATCTCAAGCCTCTTTTTCACATATTTTCATGATCGTAAAATCTATATGGGAATGTTGAGTTATTTTCATCTTTTCCTTCTTGTTAATTAAATTGAAAGTTGGAAAGAAATCTCTTTTCCATTCTCGATCTCATTAAACCACGAGAATGTTATAAGTATATTTTTATATCTTTTTTTGCCTCAAAAAAACTTATGAAAAGATAAGCTATTGATCTTACTTGTCTTCTCTTTCATGCTCATTAAACCATGAAGGAGATTAAAAAGATAAAATGGGAAGGGGATAATTTACTTATATTAGTCATGAAAATGGAAACGACAATTTGAGTCACCTTAGAACACAACACATGTTTGAGCCATTATCTCATAGTTTGGTTTTAGATTTCCTAGGGGTCGTACCATACATATGATCCTTTCTAATCCTTTGGCTAGTTATTATTTTAGTAATTATCGAGTGTGATTCAGTGACTCTTTTGTTGTTGCACGATATCACATGGTGCTCATTAGCCATGTTTCCAAGTCTCTTTTGTGTTGTGTTGTTATGTGTTCAAGGGAAGTCTCAGCCTATGTGAACCATCTGTAGTCCTCATTTATCATTTTTGTGTCAACCATCCCTGTTTCGGTTGTACTTCATCATATCATGACTTCTTCCATTCAGGTAATCTCTCATTCTTTTTCATGTTGATATATGGGGATACATCAAGGACCTCCTTTGACATATATTCTCTTTTTTACTTCATCTTATTATCCAGAAGCCTGATCTAAGAATCAATAGTACCTTAGAGCTTGTATATATTAGTGGCAATATTATTTGTGATCGAAAGTTGTTACATAATTAACTCATGATCAGTCAATTCCATGGGTGTTCAATGTTAGATCATCTATTCACACTTTGTGGATTGTAAATTGACTAGGCCTGTAAGGAGAACACATGTAAACAGGTTCACTACCATTAGGATTCAACTACATGAGAATTGGTTTGATAGGGTCAGTCAAAGGTGGGTTAAAGTGTGGAAAAGGAAATTAATTAATTATCTCAAAAATAAAATAATCATCCTCCTTAGGACCAAGGTTATCCCCCCCTAATCTGAGTATTGTGTTGATATTTTTGTTATCAGAATTAACATATGTCTACGTGATGATGGGAATAAAAATATCTGAGAATGTCAATTACTTTGTTTCAGCACACTGAATATATATTTATTATCAAATTAAGACAATTAAGGAACTCCTATGGAAAACTAAGACTCTGACCAAACAACACTCTATAAAAGAAACCTTAAAGATAAACTCACAGAAACCAAAGAGATAGAGAAGGGACCTTCTAGGTGTCGAAGTATGCTTTATTAGGGAACAAGTTGACAGTGAAGATGTAGTTGGGGTAGTAATAATAGGAACTTGTTTAACAATTTTTTTAAGCCTAGTCCAATTACCCCTACTATACACGGGGTACCCTATACGAGGATCAAGTGAATCTACTTGAAATCATCCCCAGATATAGATAGGATGAACCCATCCCTGTCATCTTATGTAAAATATCCTAAATAAAGGTCACTAAGGCTACCACCAACAACAATGTGTCCTTAGGGGGAAGTTCAATAGATATATTTACACACAAGGGAAGGAAAATTAAGTCTGAAACCCCCTTGAGATATCCCTCAGACTGAAGTGTACTCCTCCCAAGTGTCTCCCAAGTGCTACAATAAGATATTTTAATAACACCATTTGTAATATTTACAAATCCCACAATCCATGCCACCAAGATCGACGAAGCGGTCATGTCACCTAGCTAGTCTAAAGTTTGACCTTATTATTGAACCTTGTGTTAGAAGGGATTCCAAAAATATATCAATGAAAGTGGATTATTCCTCCCTGTCAAATGATGATAGGTTTGTTTTACGGTCTTCGATTAGTTAACTTCACTACTATTCTAAGACCCTAGCCTAGAGTAATTTTGGCATGATACTAGTAAATAAAATATGAGTAGGATAAATTTTATTATAGCGTTAATTTTATGAGGTTTTTGTTTACTCAATAGGGTATCAACATGAAACTCAGATGGTGTGAATAGACTCTTGTTAGAAAAAACCTAACACAACGATATGACAATGAATTTTTTTCTTTTCAATTCAATGAAAACTAACTACATGATGGTAAGGGGTCTTTTGCCTTTTAAATTTAAATAATGACTTAAAACACTCTATTTAAATTCTCTTATTTTATAGCAAATTATACCCAATAAAATAACCCAAATAAATCACTCAAAAAGAGAATGAAAACACCACCAAGAAAGAACACAAGATGCTCAAAAACTCTAGACATGGGATTTTTCAAACAAGATAAGTCCCAAGAAATCAAAGAAAATTAATGAACAAAAAATAGGTGATGTAAATAAAGTAAGGCATGGAGATCAATGTATAAGAGAAACAATGATCTACACATGTCAAAAACCCAAAACCCTAATTCAAGGAGAAACTAGAAAGGAATGGAAGAAAACAAAATTTTTCAATCATGATAGAGAGAACATATCAAAAAAACCTTTCCAGACAATATTTGCATAACAATGACAAATTAGAGACAATAGCACCATCAAATTTAAGAAAAATCAAACACAAGAATTGGAGAAAATCATAGCAAAGAGAAAGAAACAAAATATAACCAAAATGCACCAACCAAAAGCATATATATAGAACTAGATATGGACTATAGACAAAGCATAAAAAAAAATATGAAAAGTAAGACATAGGTATTGAGGAAAAGATCACTAAATCCAAGCACAAAACTACTTCAAGGAAACCCTAAAGCTTAGAAAATGAATAGATCAAACTCACAGTGAAGATACAAAGTTAGATATAAGATGAATATAAGGTACTAATGATAGGAATATACAATATAGAAAACTAAGAACAAATCCAAGTGATCGTACTTAAAATCCAAGCAAAATAGGTTTAACAAGAAACCATGGGACTAAAGAGATGAAAAATCCAATAAAATAACTTGAAATTGGAACATAAAAATAGAAAATATGGAATGAGACAAGTAGTGAAAGAAAATATCTCAAGGATGAAATGAAATCCTATATGATAATCCCTCAAAAATCCAAATTTATAGTATCATCTTTGGGACAGAGTGAGTAACAATGCGGAGATATTCACATGGAGAAGCACTAGCACCTTGTGAAAATATTTATTTTCACTTTGTAAGCTATACCAAGCCCACAATGATGGGAAAAAATATAATAAAAAAATATAATCAAGCGATATCAAGCCAAAGACAAGGTCAATAAAAAAAAAAATAGCCTAAAAAAATTCACAATCACTTAGGTAAGGCAATAAAAGAAACATAAAGAAAAATAGGCCACAAGGAGAAGAGACTGAATAGATTCAGGGCTAAATCCCTATGAAAGTCAACAATACTATTAAAGGGGGATTTTACTTAATATAATTTTGTTAGTTTTAATCGAGTATATTAAATTAGAATATATGCAGAATGGTGTGTGTACTAGTGTATATTAATCAATAGATTTGGCCCTAATTCAATCCTAAACAAGCAAGAACCCTTAACATATATACATGACACTTTAAAGCCTAGTGTTTTCAGGATGGTACCAGAAAAACTCATAGGTTGATGACATCATTTGGGCTTGATTCATATATTCTTTATCCTATTCAAATATCTTTCTCCCAACTATCATAAACGAAATCCATATACACATGGATCAAAAAACAAGCACATAAAAGCCTTCTGTAGAGGGCTTGTCAACCTAAAATAAACATGTACAGATAAAGAGCATAATAAAATCAGAAGTACAGGAAGGGAACATTATTCTATTAATCATGAATGAAAAGTACAAGGAATTTTACCTATAACTATGAAGCCCTCTCCTCAATCTTGTAGCATGGGCTCCTCATCCAAGTGAAATGAGGCATTTTGATGACCTAAACTCAAAATATTAGATTAGGATATTGTCCATAATTCTCTCGCTCAATGTCCAAAAAATCTATCCCGGTCCTTTAGAATGACAAGTATAAATATGCCTAGAGGCCTTCGAATGATAATGTATCTAGATGCTTAGGATAAAGAATATAGTGATCTTCTCCAATAATGCACCAAAGTTAAACCTTAAAGGTGATCCTATAATCCAATATCCTAGGGAATATGAGATTCTACAACCTATGCCATCATTGTTGGGATAAAAATAAAATTCTACAATTAACTTCACTAGGATGACAAAGTCTTCCAACAAAATTAGGGAAATATCACTATGTAAGTTATTGTATCCCTACAATGATGCATAAAACCGAGTAAAATGAAGTCTCAAACATATGTAAAAGGTTCAACAACATAAGTACTCAAGTGCACTAACTAAAAGGAGGAAAATTGGCTGTTAACACTCCTATCATGAAAAGTTCATCTACCTATAGTACATGAATGAGGAGATCTCCTATAATATAGATGTAATACATTTTTGGATCTACCTCACTCTTCTTTAAGAAAAATCTTCTAAAAGTATCTACCAGTGAATATGAGGCTCATGTAGCTTGCTTTAGTCCATATCGTGCCTTACCATCACACATGAGACTCTCTCCAATGAATATAAAAGCCATATGTCTAATGTATGTAAATCTCCTCCTATATATTTCCATTCAGAAATGTGGTCTTCACATTCATCTACTAGATATTCCACTCCATATTTCTTGCAGTGGATATCAGTGCACTAACTAAAGTGTATCATGAAATAGGTGACAATTTCTCATCATAATCAACTCCCTTTACTTGTGAAAAACCTCTCACCAAAAACCATGCTTTTTACTTCTCTATGCTTCCATTTGCAACATACTTGATCTTATACAACCACCTTGAAGTCACAACTATCTTCCCCCTTGGTATCGGTACCACCTCCCAAAAACATTTCTTCATGATGGAAGCATACTCTACCACCATGGCATATCTCTAGAATGTAACACCCTCTTCCCACATCTACCCAAGTAACCTACCAACTGGGGTAAATATGCGACAAGAGGATACTAATATGAGATTCAACCTCCTAGATGACCTTAAGGAATTGGAACCGACAGAAACAAGACGAACACACATTACACAGCTCCATAAACATCCTCAAGAGTTAACCCAACCTTTCAGGCCCCTTACCCCTAAGAGAGATTGAATTTTGGACAAATTTGAGCCTTATTCATGGGCATGCCAAGGCAAGGTAGCGGCTAAAATCCTATAGATGCAGGCATGCCAAGTCAAGGTAGTGGCTAGGGCCCATTTTGGTTATTTCTATGCCTACAACTCTAGAATTTGTGCCAACTTTTTCGCCCCAAATCCCAAGTCACTAGCGAAAACTTCATGAAACTATAGGGGATGATTAATAAAATTAAAACAAAGTTATGAAAGAATTCACATCATCACAAACTCATTTGTACCCCTCCTAGCCATGACAAGAATTTCATCAAACATGTCACAAACATTGCATCTACAGGTGTAAACAACAAATTTAAACATAGGGTTCTAATACTTATCCGAGAAACAATAAGAATAATTTCTTCCTTACATCATAGGCTGCAATACAATGTATTTTACCATAGATACAGTTTTCATTCATTTACAAGTAAAAACATGGATAGAGCCATACCTCATCACTAATAAAATACATGACTATAACCAACATAATAACAATAGAAATACCATGGATAAAAAAAGAATAGAATCTACAAAATAACTAGTGAAATTATACATCAAATACCAAATAAATGAGCTTCTCATTAATGACTGTAAAAAACAACCAGAGATGGAACTTCCGCATTCCACCTAACCATAGATTGGCTGAGCCAAATCTCTCTTCAACCAATCACCTCCGTGCCATATTCTAAGCATGAATGTGGGACTCAAACAGAAAGAACCAACCACAACATCCCGAGGCTAAGCCACCTCATTCTCATCAATAGAAATCAGGCTTTACCATGATCCATCCCAGATCACTAGGCCAACATAATAAACATGTCATAACCGGATTTACGGTGATCTACACCTGATAACTAGGCCAACACAAGCATGGATATCACTAGATTCTTTCCGCCTAAACCGTAAGGAATTTTCCTATCTCTTAGTCTCTTAGTATTTACGACAACCCATAGTATGAATTAGGGTTCACTAGGTCCTAAACTGAGACATACTCTCTAGGATTTACTGTACATCCCATATCGGTATTACTAGGCCCAACGAAGAGCACGAACCTCTCAGGATTTACCGCAATCCAAACCCAGATCACTAGGCCCTAAACTGATGCAAACCACCTCTAGGATTTACCATATATCCCTCAATTCACCAGTTGACAATTCCTAGGCCCACCAAGGAAACACACTATCTGGATTTACAGTAACCCATAGTCTGGTTCAGGTGTTACTACGCCATGTGTTATATCAATTTAGAGATCTACCCCACTCAGCTTCGAATCCATCCGGTATTCTAGCTAAACTAAACATGAGAACTCCACAACACCATAGTTATCTGGAAACAACAAGGCTAGGCTGAAAACACTTTCACACCAAAAAAAATCCATGCTAAGATAGAAAAGAACCACATGCATTACCATGCATGCTATATCTATCAAGGAAAACACACATGCAAATCGATACCTGCCAAGAATCGTGTTGTAGTTACTTGATTCCTGCTCCTCCTTGCTTACTTTCTCCTTCTTCTTATTTTCTTTCGTTTCTTGGTCCAGTGCCAAAATGCTCCAAGAAACTAAAAGTATCCAAGAGTGAGATAGAGAATAGAATGAGAGCCATAAGTGTGAGCAAAATCTTTTCAAATGATCCCCAAAAGCCTTTTTATAGAAGAGGCCTCTATTTTCTTCATTTTCCATTATTTTCCTTTATTTTCCTCCTCACATGTTGCCTATGACCTGTCACCTTCCTTTTCTCTTATTTTTCCATTATGTCATAAATAAATTCCAATAAATTCCTCTTTTCATTTCCAAAGCCTTTGCCAATTTCCTTTATCCATAAAAAATGAAATGACCACCTGCTAAGATTTTTTTCCCACCATTCAGCTTGAAATACGTGGCTCATAACCATGGTCTTGTATATTTTTACATGAATGTTTTTACCAAGGCTGTTACACAGACCATAGACCGTATGGTCTACTACCTCTTGGATTTTTCTCACCATATCCAAATAATTGCAAATCCTCTCTAGTGGTATACTCTCCATAATAGCACTCTTGGTACTCCCCATTGACTCCTTAGTTTCTTTCAAGAGCTATTGTATTCTCTTGAATTCCTTCTTCAATAGAGTGGAATAATCTTGCTCATCCTCCTCATCTACAAAAGGTGTGGATGAAGACTGTAGACTTGAATACTATACACCAGTGCTCTGAGACGCTAAACTAGGTGTGTGGGTACCCTATGAACTAACAATATTGGATCTAGTAACATCTAAAACTAGTGTAGCACTAGCGCTACATGAACTCATACCTCCTAAAATCTATGGCCTTGTGGTTTGAGGAACATATTCTTGAGGTCCTTATTACTCTCCATCCAAAGATATTTGAAAGGCTCTATCCTCCTCAAATATCACTTCCCTTCTCAAATCAAACTTCCTCAAGGAAGGCCATATGTATATGCGGTAAGCCTTCAAAGTGTCATTATACTGAAAAAATATACCATTATCTATAGTGGTTTCTAGCTTCTTCCTCTTCTTCGAAAGGACATGTGACCATGTCAGGCACCCAAAGATCCGAAAGTGCCCAAAATCAAACTTCTTCTCATCAAAGAAATCCTCATTTGGTGTTTTCCTCCCCAATTCACAATGAGGAATCATGTTCTAAACATATATTGTGGTGCTAAAAATCTCAAACCAAAGAAATAATGGTAAACTATGATCACGTAACGTGGCTCTAGCTTCTCCCACGATGGCCCTATTCTTCCTTTCAACAACCCCATTCTATTGTGGGTTGCAAGGATTTGTCACCTCTCTCTTAATTCCTTCCTATGAATCGAAATTTTTTAATGAATTGGAGGTATACTCACCCTATTAGCTGACCTCAGCACTTATATATTCCTCCCCCTTTGGTTCTCCACAATAAATTTCAACTCTCGGTACTTATTCAATACCTCATCCCTGTTCTTCATGAAATAAGTAGGTCTTCCTAGATAAGTCATCAATGAATATAGCATCATACTTATAACTACTAAGAGAGAATGAAAACATGGAACCACATACATTAGAATGAACGAAATCATGTATACCTTCTTTCCTATTTTCACTTCTCGGAAAAGTAGGCTTAGTGTACTTCCTGAGAGCACACCCTCTGCACACATCCTCATGCTCCATGTTGAACTTAGGAAATCTTAGGATACTATCTCCCATAATCCTAGGAGCTCCATGATGTAATTGATCCATCCACCTATTCCAAATCTCACATAGATATCTACTACTAATTTTTTTGTGAATCAAGGCACAACTAGGTTGAAACATGATACTCTACGACTTCTCCTATCTGATCCTAATAACTTTGGCCAAAGTGGCGTTAGACCCCTTAAGGTAGATGAGTGCCTTTCGACATCTGAAAAACACCTTAAATACCCTTTCCTCTATCGAATAAATTGATATTAGGCTCTTCCTCAACTTAGGGACATACAAAACACCCCTTACTATCATAGCTGACCGAGACTCGCTCTCACAGGAAATAGTCTCACGCCCAACTAGCTTGATTGTGGTATCATATCCAAATACCACCTCATGAACAACTTCATATTCTCTAAGATCAGTAAATCACTCTATCACACCAAACATATGTCATGTGGCTCCATTATGAATATACCAGGTATCTAAGGAAACCACACTAAAAGAAATACAAGAAATCAATGAAAACTCCTTCTCAAATTGTGTGGAAAACATTTCCACATATGTAGAAGCTAAAACTTGCTTCTTCTTCTTATTTGGGAAATTCACCACATAATTTGCCACCTTATGAAAAGAAAATAATTTCACTTTTCTCACATCCTTCCTCTATTCCCCCTTATTATTCGCCCCATCCTTAGGCCCCTTCTTGAATTTCTTCTTTCCCTTGGCATCAAGAGAAACATTCTCCTCGTCCTCTCCATGTTGTTGGTGGGTAGAACATGAGCCAAGTCTTAACACATCCTGCATGAAATCATCTGAAAGTCTTACACAATTAGGAAACTTCTCCCTTGCAACAATTGCATGTACAAATTTGTCCCAACGTTTAGAAAAGTCGCTTAAGGCTACTCTAACCATCTCATCATCATATACTTTCTCCCCAACAACCCCCAATTCATCACAAACTTGAGATACTTTGGTGAGGTATGAGGTGATTGTATTTGTCTTCAACATCTTAGTGTTCCTCAATTCCTCTCTCAATACCAATTTATGGTTCTAATTTGAACTCAAGTACATCTAGAAAAGATAATCCTACATCTTCTTTGCATGTGTCTTACTAGTGACATGAGGAATCAAATGGTATTTGATGGAATCAATGATAATTATCCTGTCTTTCAAACTGGAATCATACAGATTCTACCTAGCCACTAAGTCCTTATCACTTAGAAAGACTTACTCTTTAATAAAAATTCACATAACAATGGTTTATTACAAAAAAACCATAATTTCTCAATTACGGATCACTCAACACGTAAAAGGAATGACAGACAGTCACTATGAATTTGATTTCTCATTAATTAACAAATGTACAGATACAAATAAAAAATACTTACAATCTAATTTTTGCCTGATGCACCCTTACATGACCTTTTTCTCTTTAATAGAGCCCTCTTTGTTTCTTAGCTCTCGCCCCTATCTCTTGGCTTGATCTTCTTTGGTTAATTTGGCCTCCTCTGCTTCTAAGCTTACAATTTAATTTATAACACAGTTCAGAGCTTATTCATCTCATACAACTAACTCCCCCATATTAGAAACTAAGTACAATTATTAGGAAACCATACTTAACACCATCTATGACTCATTCAATAATTTCTCGAGTCATCCCTATATCTCAGGGATTTGTTACATGGTTCATTATGACTAAGCTCTTTGACTAATGAGTCAACACCTATCTAGAACCTTGTAGACTAATAATTGTGAGCTATGAAGTCTTTACAAGATTTTCCAATGATTATACAAAGGAAATTTCCCTCTTGTACCAATGTCAAGACCCTAAGGTCTTGTTTCTACTTGGACTTTTGATTTAGAGCAGATGATCCTACATCAGATTTCCTAGGTGAAAATAATCATGATCTCCAGATCATGTATCTTTAATAGTTGTCCTCCTGAATCCCAAACTATGTTCTGTAGTTTGTCTTTGGTTGTTTTTGTTGTTGTTTGTTGCTTTTCTCCAGGTCTCCATACTTTATGTTTCATTTTCCCACTGGCTATGCTCTCACATTATTCTACTATGTTTTTCTGGCTGCTATTGCTTTGCTTCCTTATTGTTGTCTTCTTCTGAGACACCTTCATCATCAACCTTCTTATTTTTTGAACTCCATGTCCAGTTTATCTTCTAACTAGTAATCACTCTTCCAATTGTCTTCAAACTATTGTTTGTTATCTTCTCTTTGAAGTTGTTGGATTCTTACTACCACCACTACATCCTTATCCTCTTGTTTCTTCTGAACTTTCATCTCATTTCCAAACAACCTCTGTTCAATATCTTTGATAAAAACATCATACTCAGATGCTTCTAGCAAACAGTTCAACAATTTACTTTCTATATGATTCTTTTCAAATAACTCATCACTATGTTTTTCATCAATTGAAATGTATCTTTCTTCCTCTTCCTTGACAACCCTCAGTGACTGTTCTTCAATTCTTTGACTAATCCTAGTAGTCATTTTAGCTTTCTTCAATTCTAAGACTGATTCCTCTTTAGCATAAAACATGCCTGACTCACCTTTGTCTAATTTCAATTGTGCATTTAGAATATTCTTTCTCTAACTTGCTAGTCTATTCTCCAAAAGATTTAACCCATGCCACAAATTTTTCATCTCACTTGGAACTTCTTCCAAAAATTCTATACAATCCTCACTATCTCCTTCTTTGTCACATGTCCAATTTCTTGGTAACACTACTTCTTCATTCTTCATCAGAATAAAATTATGATCCTCTATCTCTGTGACAGATTTAAATATATGTCCAACAATATTCTCTTGATCAATCAGCGAAGCCAATTCTTCCTTGTCCTAAAAAATAACAGGTTCCTTTATGTGAGACATAACTATCTCATCTTCCTTGGAGATACTTTATTCACTAAGCAAGGAATTTATGAACTCCTTCTATTGCAATAACTCAACTTGATATTCATCTAAAAGGAAATCATAATCATACTTTTCTTGACAATTTTCAACTTCATTGAAGAAAATTCCAAGAGATGGATTGCCTTCTGCAACACTTGCAAACACAGTCAAATTATCAATCTCAAAATCACAAGACCCAATGCTCTCATTTGATGATCTAGTCACCAGATATTCATCTTGTTGTTCTAAGTCCTCTACATGACTCATAAATTCTTCAATGGTCTTCTTCTCAGCCTCCTCAAGCACTTCACTTGGTTGCTTGATATCCTTCTCCACTTCTTCTTGCTTTTGGTCATCATTGTGAGCCAAAATTCCTTTGATTTTAGTCCTTAAAACATGCTGAAAACCAATATCTCCTCTTAATTGTGTATGATCTTCCATATGAGATTTAACTATCTCAAAACCCAAATTATGCCAAGCTTTCCTCTGTACTGGGCCATTATTCCTCTCTCTGGAACATTCATTGAGCATTCCTCTTCTCCTTCTAGACTTCAACTCATCTGCACTTTTGAGAACACAACTGTCCTCTTGTATTTCAATCACAAATGAAATACTAGGTTCTGGCCACACTCTTCTTTCACTCAGAAACTCTTACCAGCTTCCTTCATCACTGCTTCTTAAGGTTGTGATCTTCTTTTGCTGAGATACTTCATTAGCTGAAACTATCAACCTTAAATCTTTCTTTAACCTGCAAAACTCGAGTCAGAGTTAAAAAAATCAATACTTGCATGATCTCACAAGCGGTGTCCATCCACTCTTCAAATTCTAGTGAGTCTCCATTATCCACAAGAAAACAACCATTGTTGTGCTTTCTTTATTCTTCTGCAATATCTTCTTAAGAGTATCACTTACTCCCATCTTCTCCCATAATTCACCTCTATATGCTTACTGCTTGTCAGATTTAAAATCTAATCTCCTCTTTCTTCTGCAATCACACTTGCATTCTCCTTCTATTTCACGCAGAATCTTATTTTGTTCTGATACCAAATGTCTTCTACGTAGTTTAGCTCTTAAATCTTCATTTATAATAACTTTTTTTTCATTAACCTGCTCTTATACCAAATGATGCAGCCAAAAGTATGCTTAAACCCACATACATAGAAACTTTAGTATGTCTGCCCATTCCCAAGATTTAATACTCATAATAGAGTATATGTTCTGAATTTGACATATTCAGATAGGTTCACATAACTCAAGAACCGTTTTAAAAACACAATTTAAACATTAACAAATTAATTACGCGGAAGCTCCCTTCAGTCCAAACTTATTACCTTTGAGCATATTACAGCCCAAGCAATATCGCATTTTACTGCGCTCAACCCTTTCCTTGACGCTTCATCTCACATCAAAAAACTCCATCGCACCTTTCAAAACTTATTGAAAATCACTAAACTTAACAGTTCGCACTACACCCAACTTAACATTTCTCATGCCGTAGAGTTTAACCTTCATTGTTAACTAATTGTGCCATATCACAAGCGATATGTGATATGTGCGTGGACCCTGGCGACACATAGTTTCTCTCCACCTCATTGCAACTGAATTAACTTACCTACCAACTCTTAACATATAGCTAAAAGAATCATCGATTACGATGTCTGCTTGCTTGTTTCACTGACACGTGGCTTCTCTTTGCAACTTCTCCAACTTAACTTGCGAACTCAATCTCCACTTTTTATCTTCGATGTTGATCTTTGCAATTTAATCCTCGTCGTCCATTCCCTTCCTTTGGAAATATTTTAACTGCTTTGTTGCCTTAGTCATTTCTCTTTTTTTCGACTGTCGTTGCTCTACAATTCCGTTTACTCCACTCGCTATTCTTCCTAACCTTATTCAGTATTTAAAAGCGTTAATCTCTCCTGACCTTGTTATTCTGGTTATTTTTATAATTGTTATGTTGTCTCAAGCCTGAATACAGAACACCTTCTATATTACTTCTCTAAATCCCGAATTTTGATTTATTTCTCTTTCTCATCCTGCACATAGGTTTATCTACACTCATTTGCTTTGTTAGAATCATTCACAGCTAATTAACTCCCAGAATGGAATCATACATATTCTACCCAGCCACTAAGTCCTTATCACTTAGAAAGACTTACTCTTTAATCAAAATTCACATAAAAATGGTTTATTATAGATAAACCATAATTTCTCAGTTATAGATCACTCAGCACGAAAAGGAATGACACACAGTCACTATGAATTCGATTTCTCATTAATTAACAAATGTACAGATACAAATAAAACCTACTTACAATCTAGTTTTGGCCTGATGCGCCCTTACATGGCCTTTTTCTCTTTAACAGAGCCCTCTCTGTTTCTCGACTCTCGACACTATCTCTTGGCCTAATCTTCTTCAGTTAATTTTCCCTCCTATGCTTCTAAGCTTACAATTTAATTTATAACACAGTTCAGAGCTTATCCAACTCGTACAACTAACTCCCCCATATCAGCAAGTAACTACAATTATTAGGAAACCATACTTAATGCCATCTTTGACTCATCCACTAATTTCTCGAGTCATCCCTCCATCTCAAGGATTTGTTACATAGATCATTATGACTAAGTTGTTTGACTAATGAGTCAACACCTATCTAGAACCTTCTAGACTGATACTTGTGAACTATGAAGTATTTACAAGATTTTACAATTATTATACAAAGGAAATGTCCCTCTTGGACCAATGTCAAGACCCTATGGTCTGATTTCTACTTGGACTTTTGATTTAGAGTAGATGCTCCTGCATCATTGGGAAGAAACAAAGATAATGGAAAGGCTTCAAAACCAACTCATAACCTTGTGTAATGAATCCCCACTAAGTTGAACAAGCCTAGATAGGGCACATAAAACCAAAATTTCATGGAATCAAAATTCCTAGATAACATTGATATCATCACATCTATGACTGCAAAATATTTCAAGAGGGAAACAATAAAAGTTTCAAACCTACAACACCTTCAATGTAGTTGTAGTGCTCGAGACATGACATGTTCTAGGCCGGACAACTTCCAACTGAAAATGACTATTGACCATGCATGCAAGGTTGTCTCCATCCCCCAACTAACATCGGTTCACCTGTTTCCTCACATTTTCATTCATAAGAATGGTAATTTGACGAAGGATAGTAACTTCCCACAAGATCTATGTGAATGGAGGTCCCTAATATGGTATATAAGTTACAAGTCACCTTTCCTAATTTTCCTCCCAACCAATATCATCATACAACGTAGTCCACCCTAATTCATACTAATTATCACTCATCGATTCCTGGATTCTATGCGTAGGGTGGACTATCGTTCCATAGACTCCCATGCATCTAGATACCTCACCTCATTCCCCTCACATGCCCTGAGTATATAATGCCTTGATTGAAAATGTACTTCTATCTATGAAGCACCCCATTTGGTGGAAACTTCTCCCCTTTATTAATTGGTATGCTCTAATTTCACTTAGTGGAGTCTGCCCCACCACCTAAACACCCTCCTTAAATATTTTATATATTTTATTTTGTTTTATTAATTATTTCATATGAAATATTTAAGAAATAATATTAAAATATTTGATTATTTTTTTTTTAATGTAATTTTTATTTTATTTTTATGTATATTCCCATATATAATTATAAAGTGAATTCATATTATCACTACAACAAAGTGATAGATGTTAAAAAATGTGAAAATAAACATTTATCCAAATTTGATAATGAATGAAATATCTTTGCTTTTTCCATTTACCATTCTCAAAATATAATAATAGAACCTTTAAACGAGGTTATAAATGAAGATCTTTCAAAATAAAAATCACCAATGCCAAAAACATATGAGAGTTGTCCCACAAGTCAGAAAATAAGTTAAGAACATAGAGTCTTAATTTGAGTTTTATATTACTATGACAATAAAAGCCTTGCAAACTTACAACGAGGGGAAATTAACCAAAACTACAAAGATATAAGATATTAGGAAAACTAAAAAACCAATCAACATAATAGAATTGAATAATAAAAAAATAAGTATCCAGGTTGATGGAATGGTTGAAAGTTTTGTTGGATGGCAACATTTTTGGGCCTAGAGGTGATCCAAAATCCAAACTCTACAAATTTCCTTTGATGCCAAGAAGAAGTACCTTCAACTCATTCAAATTTTTCATATTGTTATCTTTAGAGTCTTTCATATCCATCAATAATTTTCCGGTCAAGATATATATATGCCATTTGATTCAGATTGGATCATTATATTGTCTTCCATTCATCTTGATTCTATTAGAGTGGAAAAAGTTGAGGAATCATCTCAGATGACCATTTTTACCAACAGGACCTAGTTTGGAAAAATAGGGCGTGAAAGATTTTAGGAGAATTTTGAGGAATCAAATGATGTTGTTTATAGTTAAAACTTTCCTACCTTATTTTCACACATTTTCATGTTATTCTACACATAGAGACATTTCCAACGGTGAAAGAATCATGTCAATCAGAGTCTGTATGTGAAATTTATGCAACTCAGAAGTTGACCTTCTTGTTTTCACCACCATAATTCAATAGGAAGCGACGTTAGCCCCCATTATTCATGGAAAAGAGGCTAGCCACGTGACTGTGATGTAGAATGCTCTAGAAGAGTCTATATTTTAACTTTGGTTTACACAAGAGGCAGTCAAACCTAATCACTAGTAGGTTATTGGGTTGTCTTATAACTGGGCCACTAGGAGGAAACAAGATTCCATTATTTCGAGTGCATTTGTTCCATAAATTAGAAAGAAATAGCCAAGATGGACATGAGGTAGATCATATAGAGAGGATCTGTGCATTGTAGCATCCCATGGGCCACAAAACATACTTTTTTTTTCTTGCAACCATATTTCCATTCAGAGAAAGAGAGCGCAACGACCTCACCTTCCAGCTGGGTTTCTCTCCCAAAAGGGTTACCCATAGTATATATTTTTTCAGATGTGTGAGTGAGATTTTATTTTTCCATTCTCAATTTTTGTATATTTTTCATTCGCATGCATGTACTATTAATATCAAAATCTATAGATCCAAGAATCTAATACAACTATAATAGTGTACAATTTTAGATTTTAAATATAATATTATCAAATTTGTTGTGACGATCTATCTAGGGGAATATCCACGATAATTTACACATCACCAATATAAATCAACCATGTAGAGATAGAAATTTTGGTTCCCTTTAGTGTTGCGCATATTTGAGATCCACATAGTCAAATCATCCATCTCTTTTGGGTCCAATTTTATTTTCCTCTTCTGCATAGCATTTGCTTCTAGCATGCAAATTTCAGCCTAAAAATTCAATGGTATGTGTGATTAATAGTGTCAGGCTAAAGCTTCAACTCCAAAATGGACTTGGGATCTCCCCAAATTCCCTCTTCCTTTGCCACCTCACCTATAATGAGCTCTTTGTTGAGTCATTGCGGCAGGAGGGAGAAATACTCAAGATAAACATAAGTGAATTAAGTTCAAGTGATGAGGAAAATGAAGACCAAACAACCCAAGGATACCTTCCAATAAGGCACTATGCGAGCTAGTAAAAGGAACTGAGAGGTCCTCCCCCAATTCTATTGTAGGAAAGGGTGGGAAACAATATTGGGGGAAACTCTCCGGCATGAATTTATACACCAAGAATATGTAGGAAAAAACCATGGTAGTCCAAGGAAACAACTAAGGGGAAGTTTCAAAAATGTATATGGAAACCTTTCCCAAGAGCCTCACTAGGAAAACTCCTGTAGTGATTCTAGAGACATCTCCCACACAAATTCAATCAATATGATAATCCATGTAGGGTGGCGGGTAAGATATTTGATAGAATCCTGAAATTAGTGACATGAGGGGCATGCTGGTGGAAACGTTGGTTCATAGCCCAGGCTCACCATTTTGCCTCCACCTCACTCCACGACATTGGCACCTTGATCGGGGAAGAAGAATCGTGTTGGTCTAGCATATATCAATCTTTATTAATATGAGAGCATGGAAAATATTCCTAGGAATTGTTGATTATGGAGGATTGTAATTTGTAGCCCTCATTGGCATGTTTGTAAGCCACTCCTTTCCCATGAAGTTGAACATAAAATATATTGATAACATAAATTTTAAATATTAGAGAAGCAATTTGAGATGGAAATTTTTCCATGGGCCAATTATGGGAAAGTTGAAGGGAAGAGGAACCACATAATATTTTTCAAACCATCGTGACCATTAATTGAGAATCCCCTTCAATACAGAGCTTGGGCATATTTAAGAAAAGAGTTTCCTTAATAAAAATTCCAATGGAAAGAGCTTGGTTGCATTATTGCGATTAATTATCTTGTTTTGAACATAGAGATGAAGAAGAGAAAAGACAATCTAATTGAAAAACACCTCAAAATCCTACATCCCTTAGGGTTCCCTTCAATGATCCATCAAATATTAATTTGAAAAAGCCTTTAGGAGGACAAGATCAATGCATGGGGGAGGATGATGAAGGTATACTCACATGAGGTAAAGGCCCTCTATCAAAATTCCATAGTTGCAAACTTTGGAGGATGGGATCTTCAATAGGAGAAACCTCCTAGTTAGTGGGTACCCGAGATACTAAAAGAATAGAGTCTCGCAAATGTTTGAAAATTAGCTTCTAAAGAGAGCCAATTGAGAAAATTTAAATTTTAAAAATGTGACTATTATTTTTCTTCCATCATTAGGGGAATTTTCAGGTAAAAAATGTGCTTCAAAAAAAAAAAAATGTACCAATAAAATTAACTTTAAAGGAACTGATAGGATTCAAGATGATGATGTGATCTTCGAGGGTAAATATTTTGGAGGGAAAAGGAAATATATATATATATATATATATATATATATATTAATTGCATTTTTGGCTTGTCTCCTTATAGGTTTACTCAAATATCAAGTGTAAACACTCATTGCATGTGTAATTAAATTTCACATCCAATGACTACCCATTTTGCATACTTTTGAGTAGACTCACATTGAAAAATATTGAAAATATTAAACAATGTTTAACTCATTCTTTTCATGTATTTACATTTTTTTCAATGTGGGTCTACTCAGAAACATGAAAAGTGGGTACTCATTGGATATGGAATTTAACTCCACATATAATGAGTATATACACTCGACATTTGAGTAAACCTAAAAATACACTTTTTTCATGCATTTCCAATATTTTTCAATTTGGAGTTACTTAGAAGTATAGAGAGTGGATAATCGTTGGATGTAGAATTTAATTCCACATCCATCAGGGGTTTACACTTGACGTTTGAATAAACCTATAAGAAGATAATACATAAATACATTTAAAAATATATTTTCCTTTCTTTTTCTTTAAAAATTCATAACTCATAATTATTTTAACTATTATTTCATTGTTTTCCTTAAGAGACTCATTTTAGACTTCAAAATTCCCCTAATTATTATCCAACATACGAATCTCGGTGTAAGGAACCAAGCTCTATTCAAAATGGAGTTTGAAAAAGGAGAAGCGATTCATCCCTCAATTGTTTTACAAATACCAGATGGGTTCTAGCAAGATTAACAGAAAAGGGATGTTGGTCGATGTCGTATGTCATTCATGATTGGATAATGACTGAACAAATTTTCACTAACTTTCTGAACACCATAACATAGAAAACAGATAGAGGGGTTTTAAAAGATACATGTCAACAACCTATCCCATGTGAGAATCTTTCAATGATCAAGGAACCATAAGAAATGAGCCACTTTTAGCCATAATTGATTATTCCAAACTTGGGACCAAATCTGAAGGTTTTGGATTTTAAGCATGCTTAGCTTAGATATGGTAAGTGTCTTTAATAGTGAAAATTCCCCTAGAAGAATATCCCTATTATAATTTAGCTTGCTCTTTTGATGAGGAAATATGTTTTTGTTGTAACAATTTCTTCCAATTTATTCTAAGCATGAAGAAAGAACTTAAAGTTCCAAGAGTGCAGAGTCTTCTAAAGGTGTCAATTTGGTTTTAGGGAGGAACCCCTCCAATAGTCCATGACCAAAAGGAATTAATGAGATGTCATTTTTCTGCGAAGATCCTAGAGGTCCTCTTGAGATGCCAAGCGACAAAACTTATGCTAAGATTCATCCCAAAATTGAACCATCCTCCCATGAAGGACTTACCAAAAGAAATGGTTTTGAACCAAGTGCTTGCCTCAACATGTGAGAATCCAAATAGAGGAGCCTACGGGGAATTGTTGCATTAGAACACATTACTTACTTGTTGTTTTAGACTATTGCGCTATTTCTTTTAGGTTTTGTGCCAAAGCTCCTATCGCTCTTGAAGCCATCTCCACTTGAGTTTGGCTCCAAAGACCATACATAAAATTTCGAGATCAGAAAGACCTAACCCTCACCTTCCTTCAAGAAGGAAAAAATTTCTAGCAAAGAAGAGCCCATTTCCTTTCTTTGGATGCACCTCCATACAAAAAGGAGCACTAAAGAGATGATATCTAGATCAATATGCATTTGGGAGGTGCAAGTGAAGAGAAGAGGTAAATATGCAATGCTTGTATCACTTATTTAAGCTTGTGTCACCTATTTAAGCAACAACCATTTGCGTGCATGGTTGAGAGAAGGAAACATCCAACTCTCGAGGTGCTTGGTTATCTTTTGAATGAAGTTTATCGAGGGATTGATCTTGAGGGAATTCATCGTGAAGGGGGCATCCAAATACTTGGAAGGGAGGAAACAACATTTAAATATCAAGCCCTTGTGATCTGACCTTGAAGGAACAAAGCTTTTAAGAAAATGATCTTTGACTTGTTCAAAACTGGTCGTTGTTTTAAAATTATAAATTTAGATAAAGTAGATGATAACCAATTTTGTAACCAGCACAACCAAACGTAATTAACAATGGCAATTCTATAATATATATAAAAAAATTTATATTGCATAAAGGAGTTGTCTTTAGTGCGACTTTTTGGAGTTTCCGGTGCCTAATCCGTATTTGTGTTATCCAAAATGATTTTTTATTGTATATATGGATTCAACACCTTTAAAAAAACCTAAGACACTTTGATTGTGCAAGTTTTACACATCAAACTTGTGATTTTAATAAATTAATACCAGATTTTAATGAAATTTGATGAGAAATATCCAAAAAAAAAAAAAAAAAACTCCAAAAAGTCACACTAAAAAAATCACAACTCCTCGAATAAAATGTTTTTTTACTTTCTTAAATAAATACATGTCAACCTTGAATACCGGTGGACCAATGCCACTACCATTGTCACACTCTTTAGATGTGGCACATTAAATGAGAGTTCTCCACTTACAGCCATCTTTTCATGCCGCTACCATGGTCACACTCTTTAACCGTCACACATTAAATGAGAGTTATCCGCTTACTGCCATCTTTTCATGCCACTACCATTGTCACACTCTTTAGCAGTCACACATTAAATGAGAGTTCTCCACTTCCAAGCATATTTTCTTCATCGCATATATCTTCGTTTCACGCGTGGTGATAGCAGGGATTGGTGTTTCTTTTCCTTAATGAGATAAGGAAGCCGCCCAGTCAACCACCCCAATATCGTCCAGCAGAGGTCTTCGCGTCCGACGCCATGGGCCAAGAAATGTGGGTGGCCGTCGCTTCCATTCAAATATACATCACCGATTTGATTTGGTTTCAATAATAATGTAAAAAGAGTCGCGAGACAGTAGAGATAAGTGGAATCAAATCATGTCGAATTGTTGCCATTTCTAAAATCTACAAGTTATTAATTATTGAGCTGAAAGGTATATTTTAAATCTAATATATATTACTTTAATTTTATTATAGTAATTCTAATTCTTCAAATTGAAAAGTTAAGTTAACTAGATAACCTTTTTTTTTTCAGAAGATGGTTAACTAGATAACCTGCAGTATAGTCTAATAAATCTTTAAAATAATAGAGAAATTAAACCTAAAATTTTGATATTATGAATTTTGATTTTTTTTAGTTTAGTTTCTCATCATTAATAATAAAAATTTTGATTTTTCCATTTTCATAATTAATAATAAAAAAATTTATTTTTTTCATAGCTAATTGCTAATTATGTATTTAATTTTTAATGAAAAGTGTAAATGACATATGAGTATTCATTTGAAGTGTAATTTTTTTTTATAAATCAATTTAGTCAATCCCAACAAACTTCATATTAAATATGTGAGATTTATTTATTTTTAATTGGTTTAGATTTTTTTTTAATAATAGTTTGTTTTTCAACTATTTATATATTTTGATTCGAATTAATATTGATTTGAATTTATATTAATGAATTCAATTAGTGTTTACTTGTTTGTGACAATAAAGTTACTAAATGATTCAATGAAAAAGTTGTAGTTGTAACCAAAAGAAAAGAGAGTGGATATTTAGTTTAAAATCTCTTCACATATAAATTTAAGAGTTTTGTAGTCATTTTACAAATTTTTTGATACCATAAATACTAAGGAACTTGCCTCACAAAATTCTTGTTTTATCTAATTTTAATTAATATATATAGGAATGTAAATTAGTAAAGCTAAATCTTACTTCTTACTTTATACTCACATGTCTAGTAGCCATTAGCTTACTTTTTTTCATAGTTTAAATTCTTATTTTAACCAATTTTAATTACTTGTGCCCCATATATATATATATATATATATTGGTAAAGCTAAATCTTCTTACTTTATACTCACATGCCTAGTGGCTATTAGCTTACTTTTTTTCATAGCTTTATTTTAGCACTACAACCTTTGAATTAAATTAAAGTAGTAAATATTATATTATTTCAAAATAAAATTCATAATATATTAGATTTAAATATAGTATATATAAATATATATTCAATTGAGTATAGTTTCAAGGTTTAGGTCAAGTAGTTTAAGACTTATTTGAAGTTTTGAGATATTGTTGTTCATCATAGGTATGATTCTCTTCGATTCTCTTTGAACAAGGCATTTCACAAGTCATAAAAAATGCAGTTGAATATATCTATATCTATATCATATTACAAAATGTATAATTAGCATCTCATACATTCCAAATTTGTTAGAAATTCATGGTCATAAGTACTTTTTCTGATTTCTTTTGTTTATGACCCCCCAAAAAAATATCTAATATATACCATAATTACCTAAGTTCCATGGAATTGATCTTAAAGAGGGGAATTTTATAATAAGATCTTATGGGTGGATTCATAGGAAGCTTTAGATAGGATTAGATAAGGTAGGGTGATATTGGGAAACAAAATATTTATGGTCTATAAATTTGAAAGAGGATTAACTTGTTGCCCATATGTGTAAGGGTGTCATTAGCCATCAAAGTTGAAATTTTGCAAATGCAGTAAAATTATAAAAAAATAAATCTAAAAATAAAATAAAAAAGTAACTATACAAAACATTTAAATAATGTGGGCTGATAAAAAAAATTAAATAATTGTATAAATAAACAATTTAAAATCCCTCCACTTTCAAATCCTTTTTTTGGTTTTGGAGTGTAGAATTTAAAGAAAGATTTGGACTTCCATAAATTTGATTCCTCTGGACTTATAATAAACTATGATATATTCGAAGTTAAATAGATCTATCCTAGTTTACTACAACTCAATTAGTTTTTTCAAGAAACATTCTTTTTAACTTTTGAAGTACTCCACTATGAAAACGTAAGCTATGAAGTAGTATATTTACATACGAAAATTTCTAGGTTAGTAGAAATTGAAAACATAAGCTGTGAAGTAGTATATTTACATACGAAAATTTCCAAATTAGTAGAAATTGAAAGCCATAATTCTTTTGGATTTAAAATACAATTGAGTTGTGCCATCAGCTTTTGTTCATAAACATCAGGAAGTGTTTAGACCTAGCTATTCACAACCATAAACTTTGTATTACAAAACTACCACAATACAGATTATTACTTTGTCATTTTGGAAGTACAGATTGGTTGATCTGTAGTTACAGTGATGTCCTCGCTTTTCCATAGAACAGATATATTTACACATTTACTGCTTTGTAGATTTACACATTTACTGCTTTGTGTGTAATATAGTTTGTTTGGATTCTTACTGTTGAAATATTAAACCCAACCGCAACTGAGCAGAAGGAGGACAGAAGATCGATTCTGATGGGAATTCAAAGTACAACAACAACATAAATTTTTTTCCTTGTTTCTTGCACTCCACCATGAAATGAATTCCGATTTTAATATCCCTGTGATTCAATTTTGTTTGATAAAGGTCGTAGCCCTTTCCTGCAGGGAAACATCTGTGGTTTTAAACCATGCAACCCAGCATTCAAACTTCTGCAACCCCGCCATTAAAATCTCGCCAACCATTTCATTAACACACCATCCCATTTGATTTGGATCTCCCACGTCACGATTTATGGAGCCCATTAGTCCACATCATAACTCATCAATCAATCAATGTCTGTTGCAACAAATAGCAGCGTTATCGCGTAAGTTAGATGCTCAGTCAGCAAGGACTTCAATGGATGCGATAAACTATTAAAAGGAGTTTTGTTTCATAATTTGAAATTCGTGAAAGGTGTAAAAAGTTTTTATACCTTAGGCTTAAAAGTTTCATATTTTTTTTTTATATATGCACTGCGATGAAATAAGGTTCTAAACGTTCATGTAATGTGGTAAATTTTTTTAAGCCGCGATATAGTTTTTATGTCTTAAAGACTTAGGTTATATATATTTTTATAATATATATACTGTAAACATTAATGTTTACAATATATATATATATATATATATATATAAACATTGTAGTAGACAGCAACATGCAATATGTGTAATATGCCCGAAGGAAAAATAGAAACAGAGAGACAGTGAAGCAAAGTTTTTGAAGCATTGTGTGTGTAGTAGTCAGATAATTTTTTTTGTGAATCCAGAACACAGTAGTTCTGAAGGAAAGTCTTATTTTGTAATAATGCATCAGTTTAATGAAATAATGTTTTTGTTTCACATCTCTGTCCATATTATTTGTGTTAAATCTTTGTGTTTGAAGAGAGATTTTGTTTTCTCTCAGTTGTTTAGAATAACCAGAAATTCCAACACGGTATTGGAGCTAGTCCAAGCTCTTTACATTTTCTAAAGAAGCTTAAGGAAGAAGGAGTTGTTGAAGCTTTTGACCAACAGAGTAAAAGTTCAACAAAGCCAGGTATTTATCAAAATCAGAGTTTTTTGCTTGTTTAAAAGAACACAGTCCAGATAATTGTAGAAGGGAGTCTCTTGAAGACAGAGTTTATCTCTCAGCAGTGAGAAATATTATTTAAAAAAGACAGTCAAGTTTTCTTTTAAAAGCGTAGTTTAGTAAGCTAGCTATGGAAGGAGCGATCACAAACACGAGTATGTGAAATACTCAACTCCCACAATTCAATGGGAAGAACTATGACTGTTGGGAAATAACAATGAGAGCCTTGTTTGCCTCTCAAGATTTATGGGAGCTAGTTGAAGATGGTTTAGAATAACCAGCAAATGGACAAGCATATAATGCCTTAACACAGGCAAAGAAGGATTTGCTGAAGAGTAATAAGAAGAAGGACTCAAAAGCCCTCTTCTATCTCTATCAGGTAGTGCATGAAAGTATATTTCCAAGAATTGAAACAACAAAGAGGTCCAAGGATGCATGGGATACCCTCCAGACAGCCTACCAAGGTATGGAGAAAGTAAAGACAATAAAGCTTCAATTAATGAGAAGGGATTTTGAAGTCATTTGCATAAAAGATTCTGATACAATAGACTCATTCTTCACATTTTTGATCGGGTTGGTTACCCAAATGAGATCTCATGGAGAGACAGTAGAAGAAAGAGTAATAATGGAGAAAGTATTGAGGATCTTACCCTCAATATTTGATGTGATAGTAACAATCATTGAAGAGACAAAGAATCTCTCGTTGTTTATTATTGATGAGCTTCATGCATCATTGATGACACATGAAAAAAGATTGAGCAGAACAAGAAACTCATCTTTGGAGCATATCTTCAAGACCCAAATGTCCTTTGGAAGAGGAAGAGGTCAAGGCAGGTTAAACTACGTAAGAAAAGGAAGATGCAGAAGCTGAAACAGAGGAAGAAAAAACCCTACAAATACAAGTGGAAGGGGAAGCAATCAAAGTCAGAATCAAATCCAAGGAAGCAGCCAACAAGGTGGAAAAAATCAAGCACATGGACAAAGGTATGATAAATCCCAAGTCCAATGTCATTACTATAAGAAGTATGGCCATTATGCCAATGAATGTAGGAAGAAACATAGTGACATGGGTAGTAGACCCAGTGCTAACTTTACAAAAGAAAATATTAGTCAAAAAAATTTGTTTTTAGCATGTAATATGGTTGAAGAGAGAAATGAAGATATATGGTTTCTAGATTTAGGATGTAGTAACCATATGACTGGAAACATTTCTATGTTTTCCATGATTGATGAAAATGTAAAGTCAGTGTCATGGGAAAATGTAGAGTAAGTGTTTTTACAAAGAAAGGAGAAAGGAGATCCATATCAGATGTATACTATGTGTCTGGTATGAATTGTAACCTTTTGAGCATTGGACAACTCATTCAGAAAGGTTACAATGTATTCTTTGAAGATGATGTATGCACCATCATGGATAAACCACCAAGCAAGCAATGCATTGCACAATTGAAGATGACAAGAAACATATTGTTTCCTTTCAAGATGAGAGCAGATTTGAAGGAAGGAGTTGCAATGGTAGCAGTGGTACAAGAGACATTTCAAAGAGAAGCAAAGGATGAAAACTTGTTATGGCATTTGAGATTTGGACATCTCAACTTTGGAGGTCTGAACTTGTTGCACAGAAAATGAATGGTAAAGGGATTACCATTGATTGAAAAGCCAAACAACCTATGTGAAGGTTGCATATTGGGCAAACAACACAGAGAAAGCTTTCCATCAGGAAAGAGCATAAGGGAAAAAACACCCTTAGAAATTGTCCATTCAGATTTGTGTGGACCAATGCAAACACCATCATTAGCGGGCAGCCACTATATGCTAACCTTTATTGATTATTACACAAGAAAAACTTGATTTTATTTCTTGAAGTTGAAGAGTGAAGTGTTTGAGAAGTTCTGCCACTTTAAGGCTCTTGTAGAGAATCAAAGTGGACAACATATTAAGGTCTTAAGAATAGATAGAGGAGGAGAATATATCTCCAAAGAATTTTTGCATTTTTGCAGAGAAAATGAGATACACAAGAAATTTACAGCAAGGTATACACCATAGCAAAATGGAGTTGCTGAAAGAAAAAATAGAACCATCATGGACATGGTAAGAAGTATGTTGAAGAAAAAACATTTTCCAAATGAATATTGGCTTGAAGTTGTACATTGTGCAGCATATGTGCTGAATAGATGCCCAACAAAGAGTGTTATGAAAAAAGTTCCGGAAGAATCATGGAGTGGCATAAAACAGTTTGTCACCCACATGAGAGTATTTGGTTGTGTGGCTTATGCACACATTCCATATCAGCTAAGGAATAAGTTGGACAGTAAGGGGGATAAGTGCATATTTGTTGAATACAGTGAAGAATCCAAAGCATACAGTTTGTATAACCCATCTACCAAGAAGTTTATGATAAGCAAAGATGTACAATTTATTGAGGAAGAAGCTTGGGATGGAAGCATTGAGCAAATAGTGAATGTGAAAAGATGTCTATCTTATGATAAATTTGAGGAAGAAATGGCTGAAATACATCCCTCATTAGCAGCACCACCTCCACCAACACAAGGACAAAAATGGACACCAAAATTAGGTATGGGAACACCCTTGAGAAGTGATGATAGTGCTTCTCCAAGCACATCACAAGGAGTAGATTTGAGTGCTTCTACAAGCACAAGTTCAACAAGTGAAAAAGGAACCAGATTCATAATTCTGAATGAAATTTATGAGCAAGAAGAAGGTATGAACTCTTTATTTGCATTGTATTGTCATGTAGAAGATCCTATTCATTTTGAAGAAGCTGTAAAAGATAAGAAATGGATAAATGCTATGGATGAAGAAATAAATGCAATAGAGAAAAATAAAACATGGGAATTAGTTGATCTCCCAAAAGGTAAGGAAGTTATTGGAGCAAAATGGGTTTATAAAACCAAAAGCAATGGTGAAGGTGCTACACCATTTTTTGGTCATCTAACCTATTATCATTAGATGGACCCAAGTACATCATGTAAGACCAATTTTACTCCAAGTAAAATTGCTTTCACTATGAAAATAACTTAATAAATCACCTTTATTAAGTTGTTTATGGTCTAAACAGGAAACCCCATAAGGAAATATTAAATAAATATACATTTGTTTGATTTTCCTCAAGAAATAATTAGTTAAACAGTAGTTTAATTAATATTTCTGGTTATATTTAACCCAAAACAATGAAATTAATTAGATAAATCATTATTTATCTTATTATTTTCTACAAATAATTGTTTAAATCTTATTTAAATAATATTCTTTGTTAAATATGACTAATTCACCCTTAAATAATTAAATAAATCATTATTTATTTGATTATTACTCAACCATATCCTTAAAATGATAAATAAATCATTTATTTATTTATTATTACTTAATCACATCCTTAAAATAATAAATAAATCATTTATTTATTTATTAGTTACATATAAGGGGATTTGACTCAAGTCAAATACCTTTTCCCTCCAACAAATATAATAAAATATTCCACGAAAGTTGGATCTAGATTTGGTTAATAATATTTTAATTATGCACCAAGATCTAGACTAACCCAATATTTTGTTATAAATAGAAGGTTTTTCCCATTCATTTGTCACCTTTTGTTGCCTAAAGATTACTCTGGATCTCAACACTTGGTCTGGCTATTGATCCATAATCATAGCCATAATTTTCCATTTTTGTTTGGGTTTTCTACACCATCAAGAGAGAGAAGTTCTAAATCTGAAGTGTTGAGGACTCACAAGAACCCATCCCATTGAGGAGAACAAGGAACACCCTCTTGTGATTTCCTCCCAGGTGCCATTAATAAAAACATTCATTGGATATATTCTTGTCTTGTCTATTGGATCTATGGAGTAAATCTTATTTTTCTACTATTTAATGTCTTCTAATGCATAGATCTAGATTTTTGTAGCATTTGTCTTGATCATCTAATTGCAAATCTGGAGATATTAGCAGTCATTTCTGCTGTTAGGTCTATAATTTATACGTAGGTAAAGTGGTCTTTTTTTGTACACTTCGAATCAAGATTCATACTAGCAACTGGCGACTCCACATGGGTTTACCATTACGACCATTGTCGTTTTTCTGATCCTTGCATATGCAGCTGCTTCAAACCCTAGGATTTATCTTCAACCCCTTGTTTTGCTTATTATTGATGTTGTTTCTAACCCATAAAACCCTAAAACTATAAAAATTCTAACTTCCACGTGTTTTTGGACCCATTGCACAGGTGACAGACATCAGCTGCAGCTGAGACGACAAATTTTTCTGAAACCTACCGTCGAGAGTGTCAGAAGTAAAGATCACACTTTTCTACCCAAAACCTGCAACCTAGACCTCCAGGGTGCACTTTACAACCCAAAAAGTGTGACCTCTTCTGAGAACAGGCCAAAAAATGCTACCTGGACTTTCTGCAGGGATTTTTCTGAAAGTTTTTTGGGTTCTATTGAGCCTCTGTTCAGGGTTGTCTAACCTCCGTCTCTACCCGTTTTGGACCTATAATTATTCTTTTTCACTCAAATAAGTGGGAACCTAGCCCCCTAGGGCTTCAATACCCTCCACTTTTTGTGGAAGAGTGTTTGCTGTTGCAGATTGTCTGAAATTTCAGAGTCTTCAGCCATTTTTTCAGATCTGATACCTCATCTTCAGATCCACTTCAGATCGGCTTGTTATCCATCCAAATCTCCTCTTTTAGCTTTGTTTGGGTTTTCCTTTAGGGGGCACTCCGCTTCCTTCATGGAGATAGCCTTTCACCACCATTTTTTTACAACAATTTTCCTCTGACTTGTTGTTGTTCTCTGTACCACTTTCCAGGAGATTTTGTCTTTTAGTTCTCTGTCCCTCTTGACCCAAGATCTATTAACCTATTTTAGTGTGTTTATATTAGTTTTTTACTCACCTATAGACTATTTGTTGAGAGGCCCACCTGCTTGGGTCAAGATTATTGCATTATTAGCTGTTTATTTTATGTTTTGTAGGCCTATATACTGTCATTTATAGGGTTATTTACAACTATACAACAACAATTTTTCTTTTTCTCTACAAGTTTCTAGGTTTAAAAATTAAAATTTACACACTTTTACGCACACACCCTAAGTGAAAAAGGGCTTGGTTAACATTGCCAAGCAAAGACTCTAAAACATTGAAATCATTTGATCCTGCACCTCTTTGCCCTTGTTTCGACATTGTAATCACTTGATCCTGCACCTCCCTGACCTTGTTGGTCTCTTTTTCCCTTGTGCCATGTTTGTATCATCACCATTGCACCACCAAGGCATTTATCCTGGAGACTTCTTGGCCTTCATCCTCAATTTTCGGTTGGAAGACGTACTCCTCCACATAGAGTTCGAGTTAGTCCTCTACCGAGTCTGCACATCGACTCTTCTTCTGGTCCTTTGGGTTCTTCTCGTCCTGCCTCCAGTTCTCCCCCTGACACCTTCACTATGTCTGGTGCAGGACCTAATGCTGGTGGTAACCCCGGCCCTCCCACCGGAAATACCACTAGTGGGACCACCACAGACACTACCCTAGCAACACCCTTGCTCCCTTTCATGGCAGGCCTCAGCCTCCCCGATTTTTACCAGTTGATAAGTGACCCTATACACCATGATGCTAGTTGGCCTGTTATGCCAACAAAGTTCCCTTCAGATATCCCAAAGTTTGAAGGTCTTGCTGGACAAGATCTTTCAAATCATGTTCGATCTTTCCACATGTGGTGTTCGTCTAATTCCATTACCAATGACTCTGTTCGTCTTCGGTTGTTCCAACGAACGCTTATAGGAGAAGCTTCTAAGTGGTATGTAGATTAGGCCCCTTCCTCTCCTACCACCTTTGTGACTTTGGACCGGGTTTTTTTATCCTATTTCCATCTCCACCTACATTATGACACTGGTACCGAGCTCTTGACCTCTTTCCGTAAATCATCTGCGACCCGCCTTTCCGACCATGTTAAGGAATTGCAAAGAAAAAGGAGCCTATGTCGAGCCCCTACCTTCAAAGGCTGTGTCTACATGGACTGGTTCCTTAGGAATTGTTACACAACAATTTTTCACCATCCCTGCAATCCCCCGTCTCGCACATTGGAGGGCTCATTCCGTGACCTGTGAGCAATGACATAACCTGAAAATACTTTCATGGCATTCCCCTGAACATGTACTTTCATTTCCCTGAAGAAAACTCCTTGTGAAAAACCCTAAAAATAGCCTTTTTTGCATTGGCGCGGCCAACCAGTTCAGTACTCGTGCCAATGGAGGAAATCCTCTAAAGAGGGCGCGCCAATTGGCGCTCTGTCCCAGAGTCGCACCCGCGCCAAGCTTAATAAGGAGTGTTTTTTAAAAATAAATGGCGGAAGATTGACTCCAACCAACTCCTGAACTAGTCTCTAATTTGAGTTGGGAGGTTTGGCTCCGGATATCCAGGTAGAGGAAGTGGTTTTCCACCTCTCATGGAAGCTTCCTTGAGGATAGAGCCAATCCCATGATTGTAGGGATCCCAACTCCCCTTCAACCATCTATATAAGCTTGCCATTTTCCTTTGCAAGCTAATCTCCAAGAATCTCCAAGAGCCTTCATAGCCTAAAGAATGCTGCAATCGCCCTCATAGAGCCAAATCAGTAGCAGGAGATTGACGATCGAAGAGAGAGGCTTGTCCCCATTCCCGACAAGGTTTACCAAGATGTATTCCGCTGACGACCCGCAGAAGGAGAATTCAGCGTCAGAGCCAGGTTGTATTTTCCTTTGTATGAATTAATGATAAGCGACTTTGGTTATGGTTCCACTCGTATTGTTCATTATGATCATGAGTTGTGTCTTCTCTGACTAATACATAATTGCATATATTGGATTTTACGCTTGTGTTTGTCGTGTTTCTTGCGTGTGCAGGTGTTCGATCGCGACAAGCGTGAGGATTGTGATCTTCCGGAGCAAAGGAACGAGAGTGCTACCTTCTTTACAAACAATAGCATTGGATTCAAGGTAAGCCTTCTTCGCAATTTGGTTTATTGCAATTAGGTACCTGCACCATAGCGTGTTACGATTGTTGCTAGACCCGGTCTGGGCTAGTAGGGATCGCCTCTGTCCGTAGAGGGGATTTACCTCTACAACAAATTGGCGACTCTGCTGGGGACATCTAGCTTGTTGTTTGCTTTGTAAACTATAGATGGAGCCTGAAGTTAGCCAGATAGCCTTCGAAATGCTCTTGCTATGCATTAACGAAAGTATATGAATGCTTCTTCAGTCAATCTCCGGTCTAGTTTATGAACTGAACATTTGGAGTATTGTCTTGTCTTTTCGGTCCATCCTTGACTTTACTTGCTTAATCAGCTCTTTTGGCTGGCTCTTTCTGTGTGTTTGGCTTTTGCTTGGCTTCACCATCACTAGTCTGTTTCTTGGATTGCTCCTTTTTATTTTTTCTTAGTAAACTCGACTGACGCGCTTATTAGCTTGACAGTCACGCCAATTGGCGCATGTTGCCAGTGTATTACCCGCGCCAATCCTGTTCTGGCGCTAGATTCTGCCTCACAGTCGCGCCAATCCTATAAGGTGCTAGGGTTTACTCTGTTTTGAGCTTTCTGAGCTTGATCTGGGTGTTTGGTCTTGTTTTTACGACTGCTTGAGTGTTCTGGAGCCTTGTTTGATTGACTGTGACCTTCATCCTTTGGTTGTTTGCCCGTTTCCATCGATTTTACATTTTAGCCCTAGGGCATCTAGGTGCTATAGTGTGTCGAGCCTCCTGTGGGATTTTTTGGTTTCTATCTGTTCAGTCAACCTTGTGATTGATTCTCTGCATTCGTTTGGTGGTTGTCTATCATTTTATTGCATTATTTGAGTGATTGGCTTCTTCTTCATTCGAATTCCGCTTTGTCTCACTTTGAGCCTAGATTACATGGTTCATTTGAGTCTTGGAGATTCTTCTTTGAAGTGGTGAGTCTGGTCTTGGTTGGGAGAAATTATTTGTTTTTTCATTTTCAGGCGTTGGCGCTTGTTGTCAGTTAGCAACTCGTGCCAATTGGCCATTGGCGCCAGTTTTTAGTGAGCAAGTCACGTCAGTTGGTGCTAGTTTCACCTACAAAAGTCGTGCCAATTTAAGGGTGTGTGGAAATTGAGATTTTTTCCCTAAATCCTTCACCAGTGTGTCTTTCCCTTCTAGTCTTTTCACTGTATGATCATAGATTACATTGCTCATTATTTGAAATGTCTTCTCTCCATGATTGCTCGATGTAAAAGGGATGAATGCCTTGTTTTGATCTCATGCTTTGGAAGTCCTCTTTTTGTTTGACCTCATATGTCTTGTCAACTTTTGAGGAATTTTGTTACAAAGTGTTTTGAAACAACAATTACATTCTTAGTGTTTGATTACATCCTTTTTGCATTCATCCTTCCATTAAGAAGATTTGTGTTCTTTTAGTTTTCGTCTCATAGTTTGCTTTTCGTTAAAATGCATTAGATCACATTGCATTGAAAAGTATTTTTTGAGATCCATCATTGAACTTAGATTACATTGTTTAATGATTGAAAACTAGAAATCGCTTTGATTGCATTCTCTTTTATTAAAAGCATGCATTAAGTAGATTCTCATTTCATCGAAAAATGCATTGAGTGCATTCTTATCATTTGAAAAGGAAAAGGAAATTGTGCATAGATTACAATTGCATAGTTTTCGAAAAAAAGAGAGGATTTTGCATAGATTACATTGCATTATTCGCATCGTTGAATGTTTGAAATTACTTTTGGATAGTGAAAGTCATCTAGTTTGGAAAGAATTTCGTTTACATTGTTGTTGTTTGTTGCATCATTGTTTGAAGCTCTTCCCTTAACTAGATAGCATTCATCGAATTGAAAAGTTTTCTTTTCTCATATCGCCGCATATAGGAGATTGTCAGATGACATGCGGTAGGGCCTTGAAACTGAAACATAATTGAAGATAAACGTTAAAATTTATTCAATTAACCTAAGGAAGCATTGAAACATTAACGAAATATTTAGAGGTCTAGGCTAGAGACGTGTTCCGGCGTCTTTAAACCTAGTAGCTGTCGTTCGCCTCTTGGCTTTAGACAGCACTAGTACAGACTTGTGCTCCCCGTACCGTAGCGTATATAAAGGGAGACCCCACTAGGTTGCCATCCTTTATCCATAGGAAGCCGAGTCTGCCGCCCTATACCCGTGATACACCATACACAACATTCGGGGAGATTGCCTGCACGTACGTTAAGTCCTTGGTTGATTTCTTTTTCATTTTGAAACCAAGGTGTATATTGCAGTTCACGGTTATTTGGTACACCCTTTGCCTAGATTACCAGAGTAGTCGTTTTGATCTTTTCTGACTCTTTAAATTTGAAAATATCCTCAAGCGCTTGTCCTTTCATGCTTGTTTCCAATCTGAAAGCGATAGAGTCACCTTTTTCCTGTTTCTCGACTCTTAAAAGATGAAACGGTAGAGTTTTGTTTCAATGTTTTAAAAATTAACTGCCCACGAAATATTCCTGGTTAAAGTTAGTTTCCTTAGGGTGTTTTTCTGAAGATCGTTTCTGATGACAACTTTTCCGGAGTTCACCAACCAAGGAATCCCCTTCAATGGGAATCCTGGTCCTTTTCCTCCTTTTGGAAATGTTGGCGCTCCTTATATGGCAATGTTTTCCCTTCCTGGGTTAATTGTTGGGTTGCATGTTTGGTTGTTTTCAACCTCTGTGGTCTCGAATGTCTCATTTACTGTTCAATAAGTTCCTTCGCCTGAACAACATCATGTTGATTCTAAGGTGGACCTCTCCCCTTCTTCGCCTGTTTCTGCATCCTCCTCTTCTACTTCGCCTGGTGAAAGTCTGGATTCGAGTAACCAGGTGGCTAAGAAGAAGAAGAAGAAGACAAAGAAGAAGAAGTCTGATAAGCGAGAGGCTAAGAGTGAAGTTATTGCTTCTGAAACATCTCCTCTTGATAAACCTCCCAACCTTCCATGAAAAGTCAAATTCCCTTGCATGTTGTGCACGAGAGACCATCTTCTTCAAGACTGCCCTGGCATTCCCAAGGTGCTCGAAGTATGGTCCAACGGTCGTCCATCGTTGCCTTTGGCTTTCGGGAGTCAAGTTGGGGGCATGTATTCAACTAGTGTTGGTAAGGCTCCTAAGAAGCAGGGTAAGATTACCAATCCCTATAAGTTGTGTGAAGGGCACCATGCCATTCACCTTTGTCCTTATATGGATGAAGCCAAGAGAGTATTGGACAACTCGGTTGTTTCTACACCATGCCTTCTGGCTAGTTACAAGCAGCTTTCTTTGAGTCCTCCACCAGTTGATCCTATGATTGGTCAAGAGTCATCCTTGGTCGATCCCGCTCCCTCGGAAATTCAAATTCAGGAATCCATTCCCGACCAACCATTGGTCGTGGGGTCGGTTGAGCTGGTCCCTTCTATGGTGCACCAGGTCTTTTTCGTGGAGAGTGGATCTCATACCCCTCATGTTCTTCTTGTTTCTTCAGATTCTTCAGACTTGGAGGAAGATTCTCCTATCCCTATATCTCAAGAAGCTGCCCCTCCACCTCTCGTGATGGAGATCCCGGAGGATATTCCTCCCACCTTCGAGATGGAGGTCGTGGAGGATGCTCCTTCTTCTTCCGTAACACCAGGGGAAGACCATCTCGGTTCGATGGTAGCCCCTCCGAGTAGTTTGGTCACTTCCTTTGATTGGAATCGATTTTCAGGATACCGCCTTCCGTCTTATGTGCCTTTCGAGATCACAGTACAGGCTTTTGGTCTGGTCGTACCCAGCACCATTATAGACGAAGGCGCTTCTGTTAGTGTTATATCCTCAACTACTTGGCAAGCTTTTGGCTCGCTTCCACTTGCGCCTGTTACGCAGAATCTGTTGGCATTTAATAGAAGAACGAGTCAACCCTTAGGGATCCTTCCAAGGTTACCTGTTACTTTGGGAGGTAAAACCGTCCATATGGACGTGATGGTTGTTCCAGGTCCCTTGGATTTCAATCTGCTCTTGGGGCTCGATTACACCTATGCCATGGGAGCGCTTGTCTCCTCCCTCTTTCGTGTGGTTTGTTTTCCACATGAAAGACGGATCATGACCATTGATCAGCTTTCGTTCTTTGGTCCTGATGTGGCATCTGGCCTGCCATCATCCCTACCTGTTTTTTATCCACCTGTTGTATCTGCCCCACCGCAGGTCAACTATGTGGCTACCTACCCCGTGCCTGTACTCAGTGATAGTGCCGTTGTACATCGTGTGCTGGGGGCATTGGGTCCAAACTTCCAGGATGTTTTCCTTCCATCGGGAGTGGAACTCTTGGAAGCCATGACTTCTTATTCATTATGATGAGGTTAGCTGGAGCAGAGTTCCTTGTCTTGTGTCAAGCTCCTTAAACCATGAAACAAGGTGTCCTGAGGATAGTTCTTTTAGTGTGTCAACCTCGTTAAAACAATGAAACACGTTCTCGTTCAATTCGAGTCTTTGATAAGTTCTCGTAAAATCCTAGTCGAGTCTTTCTCTTGGTCTCGTAACTTGAACCTTCACTCCATCTGCCTTTCATATGGACTGAAGCTTGGGGGGCATGCACCTTGAATTGAGTCACCATGCTGGGGGCATGCTTACTTTTTCAAGCATAGTTTGTTTCTGTTTCAAGCTTGTGTAAAAATGAAACCGGTTTCAAGCATAGTTTATCTTTGTTTCAGGCTTGTGTAAAAATGAAACCAATTTGAAGCAGAGTTTCTTGATTTCAAGCTTGTGTAAAAATGAAACCATTCCCATTTTACCTCTTGTGATTGCCATTTTATCAGCCTGTTTTTGCCAAATGAGCCTTAGTTTTCTCTTTCCATCGTCCCCATCTGCTTGGCCGATCATATGCCTTCACTTGGTTGTTTTACCTGTTCCTGAGGAACCGCTGCAATGAGTGGTCTTGTTAGCCAGCCTCTTGACCTTTACTTGTTCAGAGTAGTTCCACTATTATCGGACCCAGTTGCTACCCTTTATACCACTCGTTCCTCCAGGAGGAGTCATCTTTTAGCTCTTTTCTGACTCTCTAAAAATGAAAATATTGCTGAGTCGCTTGTCGTTTTGATCTCGTTAAAGTGGTTACGAAACGATATCTACCCAATATACGTTTACCTTTTTTTTAGGCTGGGATAGATTATTTACGAAAAAGGAATACCCTAGCCTATCGCGACTAGGAGGTTTTCTCAGACATAGTTTTCTACCTTTTCGGATCTGAGGAACTATTTACGAAAAGGGACTGTTGGAGTTTACTTTTCCGCTGTCTTTTCAAACTCTCTAAACATGAAAAGACGCCGAGTTCTTCCTTTTTCAGACTCGTTAAACCCTGATGACATCGGATTCAATTGCAATGACGTTATTCGAGTTCCTCCTTCGTAGGGCTCGTTAAATGTACTAGGATGGATTCGTCCGAAGGACGAATTTATATTACAAGCATATGCTATCCCCTTCAAGCTTGTTATCAAAAATAATTGGGGTACTCGCCAGAAATGGTGGGGAAAAATGGAACTAGCATCATTGTCGTGTCGACAGTATGTCGCTCTTGAACATGGCACTTGTCTGCAGTCGTGTCGGGTTGGGGACATCTCATCTCGTTTTCCACTTGCCTCTGTGGATTTGGGTAATCCCTTTTGACCTCTCATCTGCTCTTTGCCTCGTCATCATGACCTCTGATCTGTTGATGTCAAATACTTCCAAACTCACTGTCGTGCCGCCATATGTTCAAGAGAAGTTGACCTCTGCAAATTCCAACCTTCCTCTGATTCTCATCTGATCCTGATTCACAAAGACATTATGTTCCTCTGTCTCGCGTAAATCACTATGGCCCACCTTCGATCGAGGTCACTTCCTGTCGACTTCAGCTCATTATCCAGGAAGTTGATCTAGAGACTCCCTTATGGTACCTTGGAGCCTGCATGCCTCAATGGCAGGTTCTTTGCATTCGACGTGAGGTTTTCATCATTGACCTCCGATTGAGTGATTCTACGAGTGTTCGATGCCAGCTCACTGATTCACATGCCGTGGATTGTACCTGTGGTACCTTGAGGACCATTTTCATTAATGGTGGTTCCTCTCGCGTCTGTTAACAACTTTCATCACTCGCTGGTAATCAGATGATGTTCTTGCATGTTCGACTTCAGCTCACTTATTCACATGCTTGAACTTGTACTCTGTTCGGGTCGAGATGGAGCGCAAGACCCTGGATTTTGTCTGTTAGAATCCAGGCTGCGACTTTGTGGATTATTATGATTAGTTACATGACTCACTGATTGGATGGCTGCGACCATACCTGAGTCTATTTATTGATCCTCACTGGATGGTTGTGTCCATGCCTTGGATTTGGATTATTGTATACTCTGTTATGGATGGCTGCGCCCATACCACATATATCATGTATTTTAGATATCAGTTGTACTTCTCTACGCAGGTTTTCTGACGGCGGTGTTTTCAGTTGGACACGTTCTCGTAAATCATTTCACCCCTCTCTCTCTTTCGGGCCTCATGCTTTAGGGGGCATCTGTTATACAGCAATTTGTCACTGTCCCTGCAATTCCCCATCCCGCACATTGGAGGGCTTATTTCGTGACCTGTGAGCAGTGACATAACTTGAAAACACATTCATGGCATTCCCCTGAACATGTACTTTCATTTCCCTGAAGACAATTCCTCGTGAAAAACCCTAAAAATAGCCTTTTTTGTATTGGCGTGGCCAGCCAGTTCAGTACTTGCGCCAATGGAGGAAATCCTCCAAAGAGGGCGCGCCAATTGGCGCTCTGTCCTAGAGTTGCACCCGTGCCAAGCTTAATAAGGAGTGTTTTTTAAAAATAAATGGCGGAAGATTGACTCCAACCAACTCCTGAACTGGTCTCTAATTTGAGTTGGGAGGTTTGGCTACGGATATCCATGTAGAGGAAGTGGTTTTCCACCTCTCATGGAAGCTTCCTTGAGGATAGAGCCAATCCCATGATTGTAGGGATCCCAACTCCCCTTCCACCATCTATATAAGCTTTCCATTTTCCTTTGCAAGCTAATCTCCAAGAATCTCCAAGAATCTCCAAGAGCCTTCATAGCCTAAAGAATGCTGCAATCGCCCTCATAGAGCCAAATCTGTAGCAGGAGATTGACGATTGAAGAGAGAGGCTTGTCCCCATTCCCGACAAGCTTTACCGAGACGTATTCCGCTGACGACCCGCCGAAGGGGAATTCAGCGTCAGAGCTAGGTTGTATTTTCCTTTGTATGAATTAATGATAAGCGACTTTGGTTATGGTTCCACTCGTATTGTTCATTAGGATCATGAGTTGTGTCTTCTCTGACTGATACATAATTGCATATATTGGATTTTACGCTTGTGTTTGTCGTGTTTCTTGCGTGTGTAGGTGTTCGATCGCGGCGAGCGTGAGGATTGTGATCTGCCGGAGCAAAGCAACGGGAGTGCTACCTTCTCTACAAATAACAACATTGGATTCAAGGTAAGCCTTCTTCGCAATTTGGTTTATTGCAATTAGGGACCTGCACCATAGCGTGTTACGATTGTTGCTAGACCCGGTCTGGGCTAGTAGGGATCGCCTCTGTCCGCAGAGGGGATTTACCTCTACAACAAGGGGTGTGTTGAGTTATTTTCTAAATGGTTGGGCATGAATCTTGTTGAGGCTTAGAAACAAGAGATTAGAAGAAGGAGATTAATTATATTTCTATGTCCTCGTGATGTTTTAGAGTATTCCCTTGAGAATATTTGATGCAAGATTCATGATTATGAAAACAATATTGAATCAATGATCCATTGAAAAAATTAGAGTTCCTCTCTCCCTCTTTTAACAATTGAATTATTGATTTTTTCTTCAAATAGTGTCTTCTTATTTGATTATTTTAGTTAGCTATGAGTGAAGCCTTGTTTCCTATTCTATCAACTCATATATTTTCCCATCCTTTTTTATTTGAAGTTTAAGTTGATCTAGTTGTTTCGAGAAGTAATATTCGGCATTGAAGATGTCCCCAAACTCTTATTTGTTTCACTGCCTCAAACAAGATTTGACGTGTTTTTTTTTTTTTTTTTAGAATCTATGCATGACAATTTTTCTATTATTGAGGCCTTCTATGTTTTGCATAAAGGATGGATTTTGGATTGAGAAATATTTTTAATAGAATAGATGGTTTTTGGGACTTCCTTTCCAATCTAGTGATAATTTGATGGTGCAATGATTAGATCCTAAGCTTGGTAGGACGGGAGAATCTATAGAAATTTATGAAGTCATCAAATAAAAAGAAATATAACCATGAGATAATTTTATTACATCCACCTCAATTTTTGTTCTAGTTGAACCATCCAATGGTTGTGTACATATATACCATTTGCATGTCTTGGATTATTTATTTAAATATATTTGAACTGATGTCCAATCTTTGCAAGCCTCCTCTTTTTCTCCTAAAATGTTTTGATCATGTTAAAATCCCCTCTGATTAATCAAAGAGAAACCCTTGTCACCTGATGAGTAACTCACAATTCTTGTAGAAAGAGAAGTTTTCATTCGATTAGTTGGGCACATACATAGTGGTGAGAAGGCATTTTTCCAATGACAATGGAGATGGAAGTGGGCCTGTGACTGTTGTGTGAGTTGAGAAGAAATAGGAGATAGTGACCTCGAAAGGGTTACAAAGGAGAGCTAATCCTCCAAAGGCACCATGGGAATTTAGAGCTATTGGTGTGACATTATTTCCAAATTAAAGAAACTATCTTGGTTATCATCTCAACAATTTTTTTTTTGTTATGGGTCATGACAACCGCGGGTTGTACTTTAATGATCTTATTCTTTAGAACACTCTATTTTGGTTTCCCATTAAGGCCTTTATTTTCTAATTTATTAATAAATGTATTCCCTATTCGTCTAACGTGTGAGGGAATGACAATAGGGATTAATGAGAGAAGCTCATTAACTCTTTCTATACATCTTTCTAGGAACCAGCTGAGCAGAAACTTGAAGGGGGAGGTTCCATTTAGAAGATTTTTAAAATTTTGGATATTGAATTGTGAGTATCCTTCAATGATGAGGTTGGAGAAGTTATGAAAATAGACACTTTGGAGGTCATTTTCAAGAGCATATAATTATATTTCATTGTTGGAGTCTTTACCTAAAGAAACTGCACATATATGAAGGATTTCCCATTAACAATTTCCAAAAACTCCACCATAGCTTCTCGACCCAATATTTCCTTCAGAGGAATTGTTGAAGTTTAATTCGGTGAGGATAACAGAGGAAGGTCAAAGGAACAAATAGGCTAAGGGAAGAGGTCTCCAAGGAGAAAAATACGATGGATTCTAAGGGATTACTTTGATAGTCCTTGGGTGACTAGGGATATAAGAGAACAAATTATTTGGTAGAGTGCATAAAGTGAATCTAGACACCATTCTCTAAGGTTTCCAGTCCTTAAAGATCCTACCAATTCTCCGCTTCCATGTTTCCAATAAGAGAAAACTCGATAGAAGTTTCCATGCCCAATAAATGATAAGATGTTTAAAGGAATTAAATGTCCAATGAGAGATGGTGGTTATCATACCCTCCTTGTTACGACCAATTTGATGAAACATATCATCTCCTCTATCACATTGAGAAGAAGCAAAATTGCATGAATAAATAGATGCTCTATTTATCCTAACCCCTATAAGGAAAGGTGGCATAAGGAGGGACCTTAAAAGCCTATCTTTTAAAGCTTATATTATGTGAAATTTTATTCTTGAGCTAGAAGCCAAAAAAAAAAAACTTTGCAAGTCTCCTTTTTTTCTCCTAAAATGTTTTGATCATGTTAAAATCCCCTTCGATTAATCAAAGAGAAACCCTTGTCACCTGATGAGTAACTCACAATTCTTGTAGAAGGAGAAGTTTTTCATTCGATATGTTGGGCCCATACATAGTGGTGAGAAGGATTTTTTCCAATAATAATGGAGATGGAAGTGAGGCTATGACTGTTGTGTGAGTTGAGAAGAAATATGAGATAGTGACCTCGAAAGGGTTACAAAGGAGAGCTAATCCTCCAAAGGCACCATGGGCATTTAGAGCTATTGGTGTGACATTCTTTCCAAAGGAAATAAACTATCTTAATTATCATCTCAACAGAACATTTTGAGAGATGGGTCATGACAATTGCGGGTTGTACTTTAATGATCTTATTCTTTAGAACACTCTATTTTGGTTTCCCATTAAGGCCCATGATATTTCAAGATATGATCTTCATTGGGGGTGTGAGGGGGAGGGGGCTAAGGAATCTGTGATAAGAGAGATACTCCCAAAGTTGACCAACATTTCTCTGAGATCTTGTAATAGTTATTTGTTACTCATTCTTCCTCTCTTTATTTCCTCTTTGCATATTTTATTACTATCCTTGGGATGATTTTTGTAACTCCTAGAGAAGAGGAAGGGAGGGATTTTCCTTCGAGTAGATTATCTTGCTTTTCTTGTGATTTATGTAATCTTCTGAAATCAGTGAAACTTGTTGATGAAGTATAGATTTGGGATCTTTTTCTTGGCAGGTTTTTGTAATGACTTGCAAATCTAGATCATCCAAGTTTGCTTTCTTTGACCATTTATACATCTCCCTGCTCCTTGGCTTTTCCTTCCTTTTATAGTTTCCTACATTTGTTTTTTCTCTTCGTCCTCCTTCGTCGTCTTAATAGGAATGGAATTTGAGGATTTTGGTAAGATTTCTTATATCTATGGAACCTCTCTTAGGGAGTTATAAAGAAATTCATATATATATTTGGTTTTGGAATTATTGGCGGAAGGTAGTCCTTTTGGATTTTTGGTGGTTTTCCTTTTGTGATGTACTTTCTCAAAGCCATTTTGATATTTTCCCTGGATGGGCTTTAGGTGGGGCTAGTTGAACATTTAAGGGATATTCTTTGAATAAGTGGTTGTGTTCATGTAATCTACAAGGGTTGAAGGGAATGTGCTCATAGTCGATAGGTTGGAGCCAACCATTATCTCCATAGCTAAGGCAAATGGAGGTTGGTAAGTGTATTGAGATATCCATGTAAACATAGATTCTAGTGTAAGAGGTATATCTACCCTATTTGGTTTCCCTGGAGATCATTATGAATGAATAAAGGGTATTATCAATTCCTTAGGTCTAAGAATCCTGGGGAAGAGAATAAAGTCGCAGCGAAACTGGAGCTATTGAAAATTCTTCCTTATCAAGAGAGAATCTCTTTGCCTAAAAGTGAAGGTATAACCCAAACAATTGAAAAATAAGGATCATTTTGAAGGACTCTAGCCTCGTCCTCCAGGTTGTTAAATATTGTAGTGAAAAAACAATTGGAGCCTAATTTTAGATCTAGATTACCTTTTGGTTATCAATGTTTCTAAATCCATCCCTCCACAACTCGTTATGTTCGCCATATACCCATAAATTTTCCCATGAGCATGTGTTCTTGCATATATTGAATTTTTTCAACGATTTTAGTCGATACAATCTTATGCTTGGGATAACTTTAGCTTGCATAATGCAAGAATTGGTTTTGGCTTTTGAGCAACATTTTGGCCCTCTTTTGCAACTACAATGGTCTTCTCCCCGAATACTATCTGATCTACCTAAGAGGTGGGGTGTTTTTCCTTTAAGGCTCTCGCGATCCCCATTATGGAACTTATGTGGGGTTTTTTTTTTTTTTTTCATCTAGGATAATCGGTAACTGGTGAGAGTTATCCTGAACAAGGCCCAGGATCAAATCCTACTGGCTGCCACTATAAACCTAGGCTAGGTGCAACAACCTGCAAGTCACACAATAGCAATTAACTTATGCTTCAACAGGAGCCGAGACGTCCACTATGGGGTCGCCTACTCTTCTAGCCAAGACACAACAGGCCATATACTCAATGAGATTTGAACCTCCATCTCGTGGGTTTCACCCAGCGAAATTTACCGTTAAACCACATGTCACTGTATAACTTATGTGGGTTTTTACCCAATCCCCCTCCACCTACAACATTCCTATAGGAGGGGCTACACCCCCTTCCCTAGCACTACCATGGTAAGCTATCTAAAACCCTAAAAGGTATTGTAAATCTTGTTCACTCTCGATAATGAAAATTCTCTAGAAGTCATCTATTTTCAATTTTATGTTTAGTAACTGCCTTCTATACTTCTAAAACTATATTAAAAAGATTAAAACTATAACTAAAATAAAGACAATACATTTACTAACTTTTATCAAAATTCATTTAATACCAAAATAAAAACCATGCATCTACAAAAGTTAATATTCATATACTTTGTTATCTAATTATTATCTAATTATGACATAAATTGAATTTTACAACATAACCACATATTTTTATATTTTTCATGTTAACTAACTAATTTAAATATTATATTTTTCATACTAACTAGTCCAAATATTTAACCTCTATATTTTATATTTAGTAACTAAAATTTTATGTTTAGTAACTAAAAATGGTTAATGTGTTTTCTCCAGCCCAAAAACATGGTACCAGGATCAATCTTATAAGGCCAAAATATAGACTGACTGCTTACTAGCTTCTCAAAATTCATTTAATATCAAAATATAGACTCTACCAGTAACACAGTATACATATAAACTGCTGTGATTGTTCAATAATCTAAATTTCCTTAGTATCAAAGTGTGATTGTTCAATAATCTGAAGTTGAATCTTACAATTTACCTAGCATATTTTTATATTATAAAATTTATTTATTTTTATGAAAACTAATATATAATATTCTTTGAAGGAGCTTCCTAAATTCTACGGTTCTAATATGCATGCCTTCGGCAATGAATAATCTGCTTATCAAGAAATATATTACAGCTGAAGCGAAGGCAGAGAAACACAATGGATAATATGAATATCAAATCAGGTTAGAGTGACTGAACCAGATTGGCTTTTGTCAGTGAAAATTCTCAAAAATAATAGAGTAAAAGGAATTAAAAATTCATTACAATTGGAAAGTTTTAAATTAAATAAAATATCTCAAATTTCAGCGCATTTAACATTTTAGAGTGCTAACATTTCTTTTCTTTTTTCAAGTTTTAGAATTGAGTATTAATGATAATTAATATGTATTAAGATAAAATATAAGGTGTAGAATTTTAAGATAATAAATTATTTGGAAATTAGATATTATTTTTTGGGATTTACTTGTTTAAATAAATTATTTATTTATAATCATTTTTATTAAAAAATAGTTGTAATTGACTAATTTCTGATAAATTTTAAATAATTTATTTAGCACTACTCCAAATAATATAATATTTAAAATTTTTAATTATATATATATATATATATATATATATATATATATATATATTCCAAAATTTGAAAAAATAATAATATGAAAAATATTTTAAAAATTAAATTAAATTTAAATATAATTAAACAAGGTAAACACCGAACTATTTAAGATGAGTCAAATACAATTAATCGTAATATAAATTAAATAAAAGTAATTTAAAAAAAAACTGCGTCCAATATGTTAGTGCATTCCAAATTCTTATTTTTAATCATCAATAATTTTTCAATTTCAAGACCAACCCAAGCAAATATTTCAACAGAATGTATTACACACAATAGAGGTTTAAATCAATAAATCAATTATGTATAAAACAAATAACTTTGCTGGTTACAGGACATATCCCCTGCTTCCCCTCCCTCGAATACATGACATGGAGGCATATCCCCTGCTTGCTTCCCCTCCCTCGAATACATGACATGGAGGCATATCCCCTGCTTCCCCTCCCTCAGAGGGATGAGGGATACATGGAGGCATATCCCCTGCTTCCCCTCCCTCAGAGGGATACATGGAGGGAAAGTAGTGGTGAATAAATTTTGTTTGATTAAAATACACTTGCACTTTAGCATCAACATTCCGTACCAAATCTAACGAAGTAAAATCTATGCACATAGATTTTAGGATCATAAGTCTACAGTTATTCCTGTTGCTGCACCGTCGTTAAAATGCTGTGTATTATCAGAATACCATCCTTGCTTTGAATTATCATACTTTTCTCCATCAGCCCACAGAGCATAAGCTTCCTCTCCGTGAACTGCATCATCTCCTATCAAAATTTCCTCGTCTGGCATTCTTAATGGTATGAATAGTTTGATAAATAGTATGATAATGGTTGTGGCAACAATGTTCCAGCCTATGATAAAACACGCTCCCACAATCTGTTTAATAAATTGCATACCACTGCCATAAAATGCCCCCTTAGAATTTGTTACTGCTAGGAACAGTGAACAGAGAGTAGGCTCTGCAAAGAGGCCAGTGAGTGCTCCACCCAACACTCCTGCAACTGCATGTGTATGAAATACAGCCAGTGTATCGTCAACTTTCTGTAACAGGGCTGACCTTTTGTGAAGTACCATCATTGTATACCATGGAATACTACCAGAGAGCACTCCCATCGCAATTGCAGCCCATCCTTGGACAACACCTATACAAGGGCAAAACAATTACTACTATTAATTCTTTGTTTTCAACTTTTGCATTCTATACTGTAATTTAATTCTTTTAGCTTTTCAAAGATGGGTATAAATGTCATTCTAAGCCTTGACTGTACGGTATCATGAACTCTAATGCAATTGGGGTATTTGAACTCTAATGTAGTTAACAACTGTGGAAACTTTATTTCTTGCGTGTAAATAGGAAGAGAGGACGACAGCAATTTTCTCTGTAAATGGCCATGTTGCCATGAAGGAGGAGGAAATTTATACATAGAAAAAGCAAAGACAGGGCAGGGCATGCTTGATCTTAAGTTAAATATATACTCATTGCCTGCAGTCAGCAGTCATTGAGTAATTATTTCAAATCCTAAAGAGGCGCCCCAAATACACAGGAGAAAGTATAGAACCGAATTCTCAAATCGACCGTTACAGAGTAGAAAAAAAGGGAAATGGAATGGCCCTTACCAGCACCCGGGGTGATGCAGACAAGTCCGGTTATCATGCCCTGAACAGCTCCAATGACTGATGGTTTTTTGAAGAATACAATATCCAGGCATGTCCATACAAGAAGGCTGGTAGCTGCACATATGTTAGTATTCAAGACTGCCATGGATGAGACAACATTGGCAGCATAAGGGCCGCCTCCATTAAACCCCGACCAACCCATCCACAAAAAGCCTGCTCCAGCCAGCATAAGCAACACATTATTTGGAGGAAATCTTTCCCGGTCTTTTGCCGATCTAGGTCCTACCTGAACCCCTCAATCCACAAAGTAAAACTAATCAGCATATGCAATCTGTGGTAGAGTACAAAAAATTAATAGGTTGCAAGGAATATTAAGAATTATGTCATACCCAATAAGCTGCAGTGAAACCTGAAATTCCAGAAGAGACATGGATTACATAACCACCAGAGAAATCAATGACTCCCCACTGAAAGAGGAATCCTCCTCCCCATAAGCTGAACGCTCCCACTGTATATGAAAATGTGAGCCAGAGTGGCACAAAAGCCATCCATGCCTTGATATTCATTCTTCCAAGCAAGGAACCAGCCAATAGTATCAGAGTTATGGCCGCGAAAACGAACTGGAAAAACACAAGGGTAGCCATGGGAAAAAGGGGCTCAATAGCTGGTGTTTCCACAGTCCCATTCTTAAAATTATGGACTGTTTCAGGGACTATTGCTTGTTGGATGAGAAATTTTTGGCCAAGCGCAGGTCCTGCCTTTCCCCAGAAGGGCAGAAGCTGATCGCCAAACGACATTTTATAGGCCCAGGTGACCCAGCAGATCAAAACAGCTGCAAAGGCATAGAGTGCCATGAATGCAGAATTGACGGCCCATTTTTTCTTCACAATGCTTCCATATAGAATAACGAGGCCTGGCATGCTCTGCATTCCTACAATGGTTGCAGCTATCATCTGCCATGCATTGTCTCCTTTATTGAGCCAATCTGGTACCCCCGTTCCATTCTGGTAAGCTGCCATGGCTGCTACAAGCAAAAGTGCTCAACTCCAATCACCAAAATCAAAGCTCTGCACATAATCCATCAACAGAGAAATAAGATCTCATGTTCAAGGAAGTTCATGTTAATCAACAATACTTATTACAGAATTCCATGCGAAAGCCAACAAAGCACATTGCAGAAATCCGATGTTGAAGATCACAACAAAAAGACAACACAGACAATCAGCCATTACAGAATTCTCGCAGGAAATCACAGAGAAACCATATGTTAGATCTCAATAAAACCCATCACGTTATCCCCGTTACCAACCACACCTATTAGAGATTAAAAAAAAAAGAACTACTACTTCTGCCAATCAGAGAATCAATCAAAACCCATGAGGAATCCAGCGCAATCCCAAAAGGGATAAAAAAGGAACCAGGGTCCAATAGAAGCTTTAATGATCTTTGGTGCTATAAACGAATAACCAGAGAACCAAAACTTTAATGATCTTTGCTGCTATAAACGAATAACCAGAACCAGAAGGCAAGTTGAAATCTGTGAAAATCAAGTTTCAAATCCCAATTACGACCCACAATAGAAATGCAAACTAACCAGAGTGAATTGTTCTATTAAAAAAACGACGACCTCTACCTGTTGTTGGCCACTCAACGTGAAGGAAGGAAGAAATCCTAGAGACACGAAGAGGAACCAATGAAACAGAAAAGGATTTCAAGGCCGTTCCTGAGAATGGAGTAAGGACAGTGCAAAAAGAGGGCAAGGATCGCTCACCTCCTTCCAAATTTGCAGAAGCAGCACCTCCAATGGTTTTATTTATTTAAGAGCGCACCGACTTAAGCTGAAAAAGAAGGTGTTTGTTTGTGTTTGGGTTGAATCACAAAATAAAATAGTAAGTCAACCAAGCAGCCGCCGTCCCCCCCCCCTTTTTCTCCTGAGTATTGGCTTCTACACTACAAATATATATATATATATATATCATCATCATCTCTCTGGTCAAAATTTGAAGGAGCAACTAACATTAAATGGACCTACCTTCGTCAGAGTCACGCTATTGGCTTAAATGGTACACAACGGAACAATGTTGCAACGGAGTAAAGATGGAAGATTCGTAGGGGCATGCACTTTTCATAACGTGCAGTGCCGTGCCACAGACACTTGGGTTTGTTTTCACTTGAACAAAACTTTGAGTTCACACATCACAGAACTTAGAAGTAGAGGTTCTGCGTTGCTTTTCTTATTTCCGGGAAAATTTGAAGTCGTCACTCGGTCATCATGCCGAGGAGAGGAGAGGAGAGAAAAAAGAGAAAGCTCTGTACTTCTTGGGCGCCGTACCATCGTACATACATCAACATCAACATCAACATCAACATCAACGGTGGAGATGATCCACCAAATCCCACCTTCCACGCACGCCACGGTTGAAAACCTTTTATTCAAAAGTCGAGCGTTGAAATTGTAGGTAACTCAAAACAATTTTGCCTTCTTTTCTAAAGTGGTTGGAGGAGATTGTCTTTCTTGTAAAGTATATGTTATTGTTTTGGCTTTTGTAATAATGAATTTCCTTTTCTCGGCGGCTTTCACTCGTCTGAAACTCTAAGAGGCTGTTTTTACTTGTTTAATCCTAAAGTCGAGTATTTTTCTATTTCCTGTTTTTACTTGTTTAATCATAAAAGCCAAGTCACTTTTCTATTTGTGGTGGTTTTTATTAATTTAAGATTTAAGATTTCAGGTGATGATTTTTTATTTTTAAGAAATATTTATTTTTATTTATTTAAAAAAATAAAAAATAAAAAATAAAAAATTATATTTTATTTTATTTAAGTTTTTAAAATATAGATTATTAAATATTTTAGTGGAATTTAAATATAGATTATTAGATACTTAAATGAAATTATAGATATTATTTCATGAATATTATTATTTCTCTTTTATAATTTGGATTTTTATTAATATATTTTATATTTTAAAAATAAAGTAAAAAATATTAAATTATATATCTTGGCATAAATCTCTGGCATTTTGAGGTCTTTGTGGCTTAGGATTGGAGGTCATTCACGTACCTTAGCATCCCTATCTCTCTTGGGCCTTCCAATGGGGAAGACTGGGAGTTAGTTATGCAAAATCTCAAGAAGAGAGTATCCTCTTGGGGTGCTCAATGGTTGAACTTAGCAAGGAAGACAACTTTGATTAAGTCTATGCTCTCTTCACTTCTAGTGTATATAGGATTAGGTGTGCTAGCTCCAAAAGACATCCTTCATCAAATTAGTAGTTTATTGAGAAAATTTCTATGATAAGGTGGGAAAAAGAATGAAAGTCACTTTCATTTAGTAAATTGGAACATTGTTTGATTGCCAAAAGGTTTGGGAGGATTGGCAATTAAAGATCCGGAATATATGAATTTAGTCATGGGTGAAAAAATGGTTTAGCATCTTCTATTAGACTCCCAAGAATGGTAGAAAACGACTTTCCTACAAAAATATTTCCATAAAAATTGTTTAATCAAGCCTAAAGAGGCCCCATGGATTAATCAAGTTTCTAAGATATGCAACTTGTGCAAAGCAACAACTCCTATTGTCTTGGACAATTTGGGCTAGCAAACATGGAATGGAGCCCGCATTCATTTATGGAAAGATCGTGTCCCCTCGACTGTTCTAGCAAATGAAGGTCTAGGAGTTTGGGAGCTAGCACAATGGATGGAGGAAAATGGATATCGTAGGATAACCGACATCTCAAAGTGGAATCAAAATGGATAATGGGCTGGTCAACATTTTCGAAAATAACCTTTTAAGCTGCATCATAATTGGCTTTCTCTCAAAGTATATGCTCCATTTTCCACAAATCAACTCGACTGTAGGATATGGTTGGGTGGAAAAATGAGCTTTTATTCAGTGGAAAAGGGATATAATTTCCTAGTGTAGAGGTTTCCTCACCCTCCAATTTCTAATATATGGAGCATAATTTGGAAGAATGACAACATCCCTAAAGTCAACATGTTCTGTTGGGAGCTAGTTCATGGAAAAATCTTGATAGCTTAAAATATGAAAAAGAGGCAAATTCAAGGACCCTCATGTTCTGCTTTGTGTGGGTCGGCTGAAGAAGATATCACTCATGTCTTCAAACTCTACTCTCTCTATTGAGGTATTGAAATCAACTTTATCTCCTATTAGTGAAATTCAAATCATCATTGTGTATTGGAATGAAATGTTTGTTAAATGGAAATCCCTATATCCCCACCATTGGAAAGTTGAATATGTAGGCCTCATATGTTGGACGACTCTACCGAAATATTTATGTTTGGCCATTTGGCTATCTTGTAACCATGTCATATTTCAGGATGTTAAGCCAGAACTGGTTCAAACAAGAGTTAAAGTGGTTCAACTGCTCTTTGAAGTTGTCTTCATCAGGGGATTTGATCCATCCAATTTGGATAATACAACATCTCAAGAAAAAGAATTAAGGATGGGAAAACCACATAATCATGTTGGCAGCTTCAAGTATCGCTCTACCAAGCCTTGCTATATTTTAAGGCTAGCTAAAGAACATTTTCTAGAATGGAGGAAGGCCAAAGGAATTCATTCTCTTTTCTTCAACATTGCCTCAAAAGGAAATCTCGTGGAGGCTAGAGTGGGAGGGGCAATTTTTGGCCCCAAAGAAGAAATAGAGTCTCAATTAGGGTCAAGGAAGAACAACAAATAATCAAGAGGAACTTCTTTCTCTTTGGCAAGGTCTGGAACGAGGATTCTATGATTGTTATTAAAAAAAATTTCAAGTCCAAAGATTCACCTAAAAATGATTTACCTCCAATGATTCTCAAAATCCAAATGTAAATCCAACGATTTGAAAAGGTGGAGTTTTTCCTAATTAAAAGGAATCATAATCAAATGGGAATTTCGCTAGCCAAGCAAGGAACAACCATGGAACAAGGAGAGTTTAAATTGAATCATGGTGCTTCTCACATAGTAAGCATTCCATGATATATAATGAATTAGGGCTTAAGGCATCTTCATCTATGATCAAATATGATCGCACAAATAAATATGTTTTGGGACTCCTGTCCTCACATTAATACTCTAATGAAATGGATTAGACTGAATTTGGAAGATGCCAGGTCTCTTAATGGAGGACTTAAACTCAACATATTGCGGAGTTTTGAAGGTTGATCCTTTCACAAGATTCTTGACAATGAAGAATTTCTCAGCTGGGAGATCAAAGCTTGGGTTGTCATGCTTGAGGACAACTAGTGCATCCATCCTAGAGAATTTATGTTGAGATTTTTCAGTTTTATTAAAATAGGCAAAAATCTCAGTAGATGACAAAAATTAGGAATTTGTTGCTAGATTAGCTCCAGGTTGTTGGGAGGGAGTTAATGCATCCTAAATTTGATGTGAGAGGATTTATGAGGCAGTTAGATTCTCCTTGCTATAAAACAGGTATCCACACGGATGGTTTGAGTGTGAGAGTTTGCACTCTCCGTTTGATTAATAAAGAATTCGTTGCCGATGCCTATGTTTCGTGGACGTAGCCCGATTGGCTGCGCCAGGCTACGTGAAATTTTTTTGTGTTTCCCGTGGCATGATTATCAGGCCGAGTATTTGTTTAATTTCCCCGTGCATCCGATCTCCAACAATTACCGCAGCATGTTGGAGGAGCATGCAGTGGAGAGGGTGCTGGCGGTGCCTGTACATTGCTGAGTGGAGGCCGTTTGTTCCACCTGCGTGGAGGTGCACTGCTGCGTGGAGCGTATATCCACTGCTGGTGCGTAGGTGATATATATATACCTGGTGCGTACTCCAGCGTAGAGGTCGAATGGTGTATTCAGTTGAATGGTGCACAGAACTGTTAGTGCGTTGAATGCTGGTGAATCGGCCAACAGACCAGAACTGTGTGAAACCAATAGCGCCGTAAGCTGTGAACAGACTGTGTTGAAAAGTGCCGTGGCTGCCAGCGTGTCCACCGCTGCGTTGAAAGGGGTTGAACGCTGCGTTGAGTGGTGAATTAAAATTATAAAATCGATTGAAGGTTTGTTCAACTGCAAATGCCGTGACAGAACGTCGTGAGTCGAGTTTAAGCCACCGTTTTTTTTTTAAAGTTTTTTATGGATCAATTTGTTATGAATCGATTTATGTTTTAATATGGTGGTGGTTTAAGAATCGTTTTGTTTTGAGTGGTAGTAAAATAATAATAAATCGATTTGTATGGTGGTGGTTTTAAAAAAAAAATCGATTTGAATTTTTTGGTAATTATTAAATACCAATGCCAATTGCATATGGTATGGAGTTTAGAAGGTTATATTTTAAATTGATTATAATGGTGGCATGTTTTTTAAAAACAAAAAATAAATCGATTTGATATTTGATAATGTAATTACCATTTGCATATGGTATGAAGTGAAAGGCATTTTAAAGGTGAAGGGTATTTTTTTTTAAGGGGCATTTTTTATTAAAAAGAGCATTCTTTATTAAAAAGTTGCAATTGGAGGTTGTTTTTTTTGTGACACAATATGGCGAAAACTCAAAGTGCCCGTTTTGAAATTGAGAAGTTTAATGGCAAGAATAATTTCGAGATCTGGAAGGTTAAGATGCACGATCTGGTGATTCAACAAGGCGTGGCGAAAGCGCTGTTGGGGAAAAGCAAAAGGCCTTCTTCCTTGACGGAGGATGAATGGGATGAGTTGGATGACAGAGCTCTGAGCGCAATTCGGTTATGTCTGGCGGATGACGTTCTGTTCAACATTGTGTCAGAGAAGACCGCCGCAGGCTTGTGGTCGAAGCTTGAGAAGCTCTACATGATGAAATCCTTGACAAATCGGATTCTCCTGAAGCGGCAGCTTTATGGTTTGCGGATGAAGGAAGGTACCTCGATTACTGACCATCTGAATGTTTTCAATACTCTATCGGTACAATTACAAAGTCTAGATGTAAAATTTGATTCAGAGGATAAGGCAATAACTCTATTGTGTTCATTGCCCGAATCGTGGGATCACTTTGTTACTTCCATAAGCTTTAGTACTGCAGACATCCTTGAGTTTGGCGATGTGGTTGGAGCTTTGTTGTCCGAGGAGACCAGGAAGCGGTCGAATGCTGACACCTCTACATCAGAGGCAATGATGGCTAGAGGTCGTTCTAGAGAAAGATGCTCTGGTAAGCACATCGATTCGCGTTCAAAGTCGAAAGGGAAGAAGAGCAAAGTAAAGTGCTGGTTTTGTGGCAAATCGGGGCATTTGAAGAAGGATTGCTGGAAGCGACAACAATCTTCTAAAGAAGCTTCATCGACAGAGAAGAAGGAAGCAAACACGACAGATACAGGTTCGGCATCTGGTTCAGGTATGAGCGACGAAGTGTTGTCTGCTAATATGTCAAAACATGATCAACATTGGTTGTTAGATTCCGGGGCATCTAACCACATGTGTATCCATAAAGACTGGTTTAAGACGTATAGATCTATTGATGATGGCGTCGTGTACATGGGTAATGATGTTACTTGCAATATTGTTGGGATAGGAAGTATACAACTGCAAATGTTTGATGGCACAACTAAATTGTTAACAGATGTGAGACATGTTCCAGACTTAAGAAAAAAATTAATTTCTTTAGGAGCATTGGATACGAATGGATATAAAACTGTAATTCAAGGTGGAGTTATGAAAATCTATAAAGGTATCTTACTAGTAATGAAGACTAAGAAAGTAGGAAATCTGTTTCAATTAGAAGGAAGAACAGGGTCAGATCATGTGTCTACGGTGTCTGAACATGACAGTAGTTCCATTCGCCTATGGCATCAAAGGTTGGGCCATATGAGCGAAAGAGGGTTAAAGATTTTGGCTGATCGCAAATTACTTCCTAATCTAAAGTCTGAAAAGTTAGATTTCTGTAAGCATTGCTTGTTTGGAAAACAAAGTAAACAAAAATTTAAAACAGGAAAACATACTAGTAAAGGGATACTTGATTATATTCATTCAGATGTTTGGGGTCCAGCCCCTACAGCGTCATATGGTGGCTCGTCATATTTTGTATCGTTTATTGATGACTTTTCTAGGAAGGTGTGGGTCTACATGTTGAAAAGAAAGTCTGATGTTTTTTCAGTTTTCAAGCAGTTTAGAGCATTGGTAGAAAACAACACTGGTAGAACAATAAAATGTTTAAGAACTGAAAATGGTGGTGAGTTTACTTCCAAGGAGTTTGAAAACTATTGCAAGGATGCAGGGATCGAGAGACATAAGACTACTGTTTATACTCCTCAGCAAAATGGAGTTGCTGAACGCATGAACAGGACTCTTTTGGAGAGAGCAAGGAGTATGCTGAGTAATGCTGGTTTGCAGAAGGAGTTGTGGACGGAAGCGGTGGCAACATCTTGTTATGTGATAAACCGATCTCCTTCGACGGCAATAGACTGCAAGATTCCGCAAGAGGTATGGAAAGGACACCCTTGTGACTATTCTAAACTCAGAGTGTTTGGTTGTGATGCATATGCTCTAGTGCCTAAACATCAGCGAACTAAGTTAGATCCAAAGTCTAAAAGGTATATCTTCGTTGGGTATGGTGTTGGAACAAAGGGATATAGATTGTGGGATCCTACTACCCGCAAAATCATCATCAACAGAGATGTAAGGTTTAATGAATCCTCTCTTGTACAGTTAGATGTAGATAATAAATTGAAACAGGATGATGTATTTGATTTTCAGCACATTCAGTTTGATAGCATTTCTAATGATAGTCATGATGACCATAGTTCAGATACTAGTCATGAACAGGTTTCAGAATCAGAACATGAACAGGTCTCAGATACTGATCGGCAAGAAGTTCCTACAGATGGTAGTCAGCCAATTGCGGAAGCACCAGAAACATCCTTAAGGAGGTCTACAAGAATCAAACGGCCACCGAGAAGGTATGATGATTATGTTACTTCAGTTGCATTTACTGCTAATGACGATGAACCTCTGTGCTATCAGGAAGCAATAGAAGGTTCGAAAAGTGACAAGTGGAAAGCAACCATGAAGGAAGAAATGATGGCCTTAGGTAAGAATGGCACATGGGATCTGGTTGAACTTCCGAAAGACAGGAAAATTGTGGGGTGTAAATGGGTTTTCAAGCTAAAACGGGGTGTGAATGATACGGAAGACAGGTACAAAGCGTGACTGGTTGCAAAAGGGTTTTCTCAGAAAGCCGGCATTGACTTTCATGAGATTTTTTCACTAGTGGTTAAAATTGTTTCAATTAGAATTGTGTTAGCATTAGTGGCTTTGCTTGATTTAGAATTACAGCAACTAGATGTTAAGACTGCATTTTTACATGGAGACTTAGATGAGGAAATTTATATGGAACAACCGGAAGGGTTTGTTCAGCATCGCAATAAGAAATTTCTCTGCAGGCTCAAGAAGTCATTGTATGGTCTGAAGCAGTCGCCTCGACAGTGGTACAAGAAATTTGATTCTTTCATGTTGAGTCAAAAATATATAAGAAGTGAATATGATCATTATGTTTACTTTAAGCAGTTAAGTAATGGTATGTTCATTATCTTAGTGTTGTATGTTGACAATATGCTTTTAGCAAGCAAAAGCATTGAAGAAATCAACAGGTTGAAGACTCAGATGGCAAGGACATTCGATATGAAAGATCTAGGAGCAGTAAGACAGATTTTGGGCATGGAGATTTTCAGAGACAGGAGTAATGGTAAGCTGTGGCTATCACAACAGAAGTATGTTGAGAAGATACTTTTGAGGTTTGGTATGAATAATGTGAAGCCTGTGTCAGTCCCTTTAGCTTCCCATTTTAAGCTTTCTTCCAGTTTATGTCCTAATACATATGAAGAAAAGGATTATATGTCTCGAATTCCATATGCTAATGTAGTAGGATGTTTGATGTATGCGATGGTTTGTACTCGACCAGATATTTCACATGCAGTTGGGGTTGTCAGCAGGTACATGGCAAATCCGGGTGAAGAACACTGGTCAGCAGTGAAATGGGTGCTTCGGTATTTGAGAGGCACAAGTAGTTATTGTATTACTTACAATAAGAGTAGTGAATCTGTTTGTGGGTATGTTGATTTTGATTTTGCAGGTGATTTGGATAAGAGAAGGTCAACTTCAGGGTATGTCTTTACTCTTGTAGGTGGAGCTATTAGCTGGATGTCAAAGCTACAAAACATTGTTGCTTTATCCACTACTGAAGCAGAATACATTGCTGCTTCGCATGCTTGCAAAGAGGCGGTTTGGTTGAAAGGTTTGCTTGGTGAGTTTGGTAGGTTTCAGGACAACATCAGGTTACTCTGTGATAGTCAAAGTGAAATACATTTGGCTAAGAATCCGGCCTATCATAGTAAATCAAAGCATATTCCAATTAAGTACCATTTTGTAAGACAGGTTATCACTGAAAGGGGAGTCTCTCTTGAAAAGGTGCATACAAAGGAAAACTGTGCAGACATGTTCACGAAACTAGTTTTGTTAGAGAAGCTGCGTTGGTGTTTGGCTTCTCTTGGCTTGCAGAAAAAATAAATAATAAAGAAACAGGGCATCAGGCTAATTGTTGTCAAGGTGGAGATTGTTGAGATTTTTCAGTTTTATTAAAATAGGCAAAAATCTCAGTAGATGACAAAAATTAGGAATTTGTTGCTAGATTAGCTCCAGGTTGTTGGGAGGGAGTTAATGCATCCTAAATTTGATGTGAGAGGATTTATGAGGCAGTTAGATTCTCCTTGCTATAAAACAGGTATCCATACGAATGGTTTGAGTGTGTGAGAGTTTGTAATCTCCTGTTTGATTAATAAAGAATTGCCGATGCCTATGTTTGGTGGACGTAGCCCAGATTGGTTGGGTGAACCACGTGAAATTTTTTGTGTTTCCTGTGCATGATTATTGCGCTGAGTATTTTTTTAATTTCCTGTGCATCTGATCTCCAACAATTTATAGTTTGCATCACGCTAGTCTCAGTTAATAATTTACAAATTCAGAATTTGGTTAATTCACATGAGTCTAGTAGCTGTAAGAAAAAGATAGTGATGGATATTGATCATGTCAGAAATCAACAAAAGGACGATGGTGATCTTGAGCGTGAGCAAAGTGAGGGAGGAAGGAATTGGGTTTGAGCACTTGGCTATAAATGGAGATTGCTCCTCATCAAAACATCAGTGGATAATAGTAGAGCCATCGTGACAGGAAGTATGGTGAATTCAGGAAGCAATGCATGCAAGGAAGAATTGAAAGAGCAATAAACCTCAACTCTCAACGCTCATAGCAAGACAAATCGAAAAAATATTCACATAGGATAAGTCTCACTTTGGGATGATAACTCGGAAAATGGAGGAGATGCAGGCAGACCTGGAACATCTACAATTAACGATGGAAAACCTGACATTAAAGATGGACAACCTAGCTTTAAAAGTAGACAACATTGAGCTCAAAGTGGAAATGACAACTATAGGGGTTCTTAAAGAAGTTTTTGGTATTAATGAAATCCCCCTCCCAGGCATGCACGAGGAGCAACATCTTGAGGAACTCTCAGATCAACCAAGGGACGTGATTCCTGCTCTACAAGGGGACACAAAATAAAACAAACATAGTGGAAGCACTAACGCAGATAAGATTGGCAGTGCATAGTTATCTTTGGTTTATTATGTTTTGTAAGTACAAATAATATAATGGAGCCTTCTGGATACTGTTCAAAATAAGTGTTGTTAGAAATGCAGTTAGGAAACGAAAAAGTAGAAATAGGCATTTTTTTGTGCAATTTTGGAACTATGATAAGAAGAACTAGCTCTGATTATAAGGGTGTTGGTCTATTTTCCAACTAATTTAATATAAAATATCTATTTCCTTAAAAATATATATATTAAACTATATATGTAAATTTATTGTTAAAATACTTATGGTTGGTAAAAATATAAATCAAATCTTTTAAATATTAAGATCTAATGGGTTGTTTTAATTTAAGATCTAAAGGGTTGTTTTAATTTCAAGGTGTACTTTATTGTTCCATTAGAATGTCTAAAATGTTATATGCTTAAAAAAAATAAGAGAATTAAAGTGTGCTTTATGTAATAGTGAATATCATATTCAATATAATGGGAAAAATATTTTTTTAATAATATTCATGATTTTTTATTTATTAATAATTTTATTAATTTTGAGAAATTAAAATTTCTTTTAAATATTTTAATAAACAATATTTAAATAATTGGTAGAATGTAGTTATTTAGATAAATTATGTAAAAATTGAAAATAAAAGTTATTTTCAAAAATACTAATAAAATAAAAGTCAAAGTTTATTAACTTTTGAGGTCTTGTTGAAGTCATTGAATAATAAGGTAGGGGATTAGATGCACTTTTCTTAGATAGAGTACGACAAAGATTATATACTCTTTGAAGTGATTGGTACCAAGGGACAATTAAGATAGCCTAGTAGGAAGTGTATGTAATCTTTGGAACTCTTGTTAAACTTATCTTCACTCTAAACAAGACTTGGAATGGAAGATCTTAACAAGTTAATCATAAGGTATTTAGTAGAGGTTGATAATATTTCCTCTTTATTTTTGCTAGATATTGTGGATTGTCAATTCATTAAAATTCAAATATTATATTGAATTTAGAATTTGGAGGATTTTTGTTTAGATCTATTACTAAATAGCTTCAGTAAACATGTCTTTTTTATTATTACATGACATAATAGTTTCAATTGAGTAGATGTAAAAAAAATAAAAAAGATAAAAGGAATTTTGATAAATTCAAAAAGAGTGATTGAAATGATTCATATCAAGCACAAATTCATAAAGAAAAAATATCAATTAGAGTGAATGGATCAAATAAACTTGTGCATATTGACAAGAAATGAATACAGATAAATCAACAAACCAAGTATACTATGTAGATTTACTAATCCAAACAATAATCCAAAATTCTGATTATAACAAGGTCTTAAAGTCTCCATATACGAAGAAAAACAAGGAGTTGAAAAACTCAAAACAATTAATCATGTTATGTGGCAAACTTATTACTTCCAAACTTGTATTAATTTTATTATTTTCTCCCATTTCTATTTTATACATATTTTGATGTTACTCATTTCATGATATGTTATATTCAATGTAATGATTGATTAATATGAAATAATATTTTCATGTTATTCATTTCTTAATAATTTATATGAAATGAAGAGATGGTAGGAGAGGGAGGGGTATTGTAAGCCTAAAAAAAATTTGGAAAAAAAGTGTGCATGGGGCTTGGGACACATGAACAACCAAGCATAAATGCACGACCTGATGTAAGTTTTTCTCCTAGCCAAATCTATGTGAGTGACCAACATTATCATCCTATGGGGTTCACTCATTACTATTGAACATATACATAAAGGAACTTGGTCTAGAGACAAATACTTAGAGAGCCTCCTAAAAAGAATAACATGGATTTTGGATGAATTTCCTCACAATTTTTTTGTAGGTTTTAACCTTGTAAAAAAATTACTTGCAAGCGAATTCTTAAAACAAAAAGAATATACAATAGCAAGAAAATAAAACAAATGTACACATATATTTTCCTGAAGATCCCAAAACCAGGAACACCAGATTGATTTTTCATTCTCCCACTTGTTGTTTTCTTTCCACACTGGGGATCACATGAGAGCTCAGTCATTGGTCTAGGGCTACAATGCCCATTATTTATCTACACTAGGAAAAATTCTCATTACTCACAGACTTTGTCAATGCATATGCAACATTCTTCAGAGTGTCCACCTTTACTAGCAACACCTTTTTATCTTCAACCATATCCCTCAAAAAGTGATACTGAACATCAATATGCTTTATATTTGAATGATAAGAAAGGATCTTTGCCAAGAAAATTGCACTTTGGTTGTCACAATTTATCCTTATAGCTTGTTGTACCAACCCCATACTTTAACACAATATTTGAAACCAAACTGCTTCCTCGCTTGCATGAGTAACAACCATGTATTCAACCTCTGGTCTTCCTTGATAGCACAAACCATAATCATTAGTGCTACAAAAATATTTAAAACCATCTTCACTGCTGTCCAATGCTCCTTCCCTAGTTTTGACATAAACCTTCTCAATACTCCCAGTGCATGTGTAATTTTTGGTCTAGTACAAACCATTGCATACATCAGGCTACCAACTACACTCACACATGGAACATGAGACATGTCCTCTTTCTGTGTCTTGGGACAATGTTCGATATATAAATTTAGACCTACATGAATAGGAACATTCATCGGTTTGTTATCCTAGATATTAAACCTATGCAATATTGTCTCAACATACTTCCTCTGGTTTAACTAGAGCTTCCTCTTTTCCCGATCTCCTTTAATTTCCATTCCCAAAATACAATTTGCAACACCAAGATACTTCATGTTGAATTTAGAGGACAACTCAGTCTTCAAATCCAATAAAGGTGCACCTTTCAGATATACTATCCAACTTGGTTCTTTTCTCCTTTGGAACATGTACATATGCATTAAAAGCAAAAGCCCTCAGATGTGAAAGATAGAGTTTCTTACCAGTCCATACTTCATGTGGAGTCTTATCCTCCAATGATGATGAAGGTTTTCTATTAAGTAAATAACATGCAATATCCACTACCTCTGCTCAAAATTATTGCACTAATCCAACACGACTAAGTATGCTTCTTGCCTTTTCCATCAACGTCCTTTTCATTCTTTCTATAACTCTAAATTGCTGAGGTTTGTATGGAGTAGTATTATGCCATGCTATACCACACTTCTTACAGAACTCTTCAAATTCCTTCTTTCATAACTCTCCACCATTATCTGTCCTCAAAACCTTGACCTTATTCTCTGTCTAATTTTCCACGAGAGCCTTAAATTCTTAAAACCTGTCAAAGAATTAAAATTTCCTCCCGAGGAAATATATTTATGTATTCCTCGAGAATTAATATATAAATGAGACATAGTACAAAAACTTACCCAATGATGGAACTAAAACAGGTCCAAAAACATCATTGTGCACAAGATCTAATATCCCTTTCACCTTCTTCGCACCAGAGGGGAAGCTCACCTGATTCTGCTTCCCATATACACAATGTTCACAGAAATCAAAATCTAGAAAGAAATTAGACATACCTTCTACCATACCATTACCATGAAATATTCGAAGGCCCTTCTCTCCAGTGTGTCCCAGTATTTGATTCCATAACATAGTATTTTCTATAGAGACCACTAGATTTTATACTCTACCTTTAGGAACCACATAACTATTGCACCCATCAGTAACAGTGCTACCCAAAATATTGTACATAGTTCCAATCTGAAATCCCCACATCAATACTAATGCTCCTTAAACCAACTTGTAGGTATCTTTCTTGAACATTGTTTTTACACCTGCATCATCCATCTTGCTTACAAAAGTCATATTTCTAACCAATGCAGGAATGTGTAGAACAACATGAAGTGTTCTAATACTTACACCTTGCAACTTCAACTTGAATTTTCCACGTCCTATGACTCTAGCCTTCTTGTCATACCTTAGGAAGACATCACCACCATCATATTTCTCATTCTCGCAGAACCAGTCCCTATGGGGAGTGAAGTGAAAGTATGCACCTGAGTCAATCAACCATGCCTCATGATATACATATGTACTTGAATAAGTAGCCAAGTACACATCCCCACCTTCATTTGAGGTGTTTTTTGCCTTTGCAGAAGGAGAATCATCATATCTTTTTACTTTCTCAAGAGTTTTAGATCTACATTCCTTTTTATAGTGCCCTTAGTTTCCACATTTCCAGCATACCTTTTCATATTTTCTTGGAGATTTATATCTCCCACCTAAGGATTTTTTTTTTTTTGGGTCCTAGGACCGTCCTCTCATGGAAAAGGCATCTCCATTCTAGCTATCCATATTTTTTCATCTTAACTCCTCTAAAAACAAGGATGATACTATTTTATCAGACTTCAAGGTAGTTGTATTGCTACCTATTGCAACAACCAGACTATCCCACGAGTTTGGTAGAGAACACAACAAATTGATGCACTTATCTTGATATGAAATTTTAATATCAACAGATAACAACTGACTTACCACAATATTGAAGGCATTTAGATTCTTTGTCACCGAGTCTCCATCCTTCATCCTCAGGTTATAAAAATTTTTCCACAGGAAAAATTTGTTCACGACAAACTTAGATTGATACAAAGTCCCTAACTCGTCCCACAAATCCTTCTCCGTAGCGTCCCCTGATACATTCAAAAATACTGAATCTGAGAGACACAATCATGTTGTTCTCTTCGCCTTCTCATCTAAATTCACCCAGTCTTCTACCGACATTCATGTTCGTGTCGTAGTCAAATCTACAACAATCCACTGATCTCTTTCCACGAACAAATCCTCCATCTTGAGCTTCCATAGCTCAAAACTTTTTCCATCTAATTTCTCGATCTCTATATTTCCACTATTATCCATATTCTTTCACTGCAAGAATCGATCCCACATATCTCCCACTGTAACAGGTTTACCACAAGCTCAATAAAAACCCCTCAGCAGCAAAGGCATCCCCTTGAAGCCGAAACAACTCTGATACCAAATGTTGGCTTTAACCCTGTACATAAATTACCTACAAACGAATTCTCAAAACAAAAAAAAACATACAATGGCGAGAACATAAAAAAATATACATAGAGATTTCCCTCAGATCCCAAACCGAGAATACCATATTGATTTTCCATTATATTCCTTTCAATGTTACAATACATATATATACACGTCGAAGCATTCATAAACCTCAATCTACTAACCCTGGATTAGAACATAATAATAGTTACCTTGACCGGATCTACAAATACCATGGGAAAAAACCACCATGCCCAAAAACCATATACAAAAATAATGCACAAAACCATGGGTACTTCTACCCACCATATTTGGGTCTTCCCCCCATCCTTGGGTTCGCCCAACTATTATTGGGTCCACATAAAATAAAAAATTTTCCGAGGTGTTGCCTGAACCCCTTGATGCATGTAAATAATATAACACACACCCAATATTTTTTTCATTACTATAAGACAAATAATGAAGCTTATCAAAGTGTTATTTGTGCATGCCAACTCCATGCTGTGAAATTAGAAACCAATGGAAAATAGGGATGGTGGATCAATTGTAACCCCAAGTCCTTAACAATCTAATGAATGGCTCCATGACCTATGAACAGAAAATAGTCCCCCCACCAAAGGGATTACTTATGTATTTTTGGCTAACTTAATTGTTGGTTAAATTACTTACATTAAATCATCAATCTAGGGTTCGTGAACTTACGAAGTACACTTGCACTGTATATGTTAGGCTATAAAATTTTAATTGAAAGGAACTACTCTAATTGCAAGATGAAAATTAAACCTAATTATGACAAGATCTTAGTAAGGATACACACACATTTTGTCTTAGAGGCCTATATCAAATTCAAGGTTTGAAAATTAAATGAATTCAAGGAAAACTATGCTAATGTGAAAGCTTCAAAATCTGTTCTAGGAGACAAGGAAATGAAATCTTGTTCTATTGAACTTCGAAAGAAAAATTTACTCTACTTATGCTTCAAAAGGAAACTTAATCTATATGGCTTGAAAAATAAACCTATTCTATGAAACCATGAAGAAATTCTATTCTATGAAACTTGAAAGCAAGTTTAATGTATGTGACTTGAAAGGAAATTTAAACTATAAATTCATGAAAGCAATTTTGATCTAAAACTACAATACTTTTAGAATTAAAATTATTCTAGAAAACATAGAGAAAATTATGGAAACCTCAAAAAATTACTGATGTGCACAACTTGAACTAGAACTAGTCATGACCTATCAAGCATAAACCTTGGACTAAGCAAAGAAAATAATTTAAGGAAATATTTTGGTGTTTTTGATTTATTTTCAAGTGCTCGACCTGGTAAAGAACCAAAGGTGAATAAGTGAACTTCTAATTTAAAGGACAAAGTATTAAAGTGAAACATAACATTTAACTGAACTGAATAATTGAATGAAATTAATTCTAATCTAATTGTAGAGAGAAATAAATTAAATCAAAATAATGAAAGACAGCTATACTATATCTCACACATCCTCAAGGGCCCTCCAGGTGAATGCAACATGTTAAAATATTTGATCACAAGACTTTGAGTCGCCAATGCAATCACAAATATGCCATGAATAGAGCTTGTATTAATTCAAATGTGAAAACATAGTTTACAAATGATAATAGCAATAATGTTATACTCAATTATATGTCTTTCATTTTCAAAATGAAGAATGTTTATAATGGTTTCAAAATTAACATCTTAAGAAATTATTTCCTAGAATCAAAAACTGGAATTGACATCCAAGCCTCTAGATCGAAATAGGACTTTCTCTTCTTAGGATTCACTACTGAAGGAGTGAATCATGAGAATGTATTCATTGACACATTATCAACTTAAATTCAAGTCTTTAGATCCAGCTCACTTGCTATTTCCACTCTCACTTGATTGTAGAGTTGGTTTCTTGATATTTTGCACAACCAAGTATTCCATAACCATGTTGACTGCAAGTTTGACCAATGAACCGTGCTTATTTTGTGAGCTTCCACTTATCACTATGTTACACAACAATTTTTCACCGTCCTGCAATCCCCCGTCCCGCACATTGGAGGGCTTATTCCGTGACCTATGAGTAGTGACATGACATGAAACCACTTTCATGGCATCCCCCTTGACAAGGAAAATCATTCCCCTGAAGACAATTTCCTGTAAAAAGCCCTAAAAATAATCCTTTTGGCCTTTGCACGACTAGCCAGTTCAGCCCTTGCGCCAATGGGGGAAATCCACCAAAGAGGGCGTGCCAACTGGTGCTCTGTCCCAGTGTATCACCTGCGTCAGGCTTAATAAGGATTGTTTTAAAAAAAAAAAAATGGCGGAAGTTTGATTCCAACCAACTCTTGAACGAGTCTCTAAAATGAGTTGGGAGGTTTGGCTCCAGATCTCCATGTAGGGGAAGTGGTTTTCCACCTATCATGGATGCTTCCTTGAAGATAGGGCCAATCCCACCATTGTAGGGATCCCAACTCCCCCTTCCACCATCTATATAAGCTTGTCATTTTCCCTTTGCAAGCTAACCTGAATAGAGCTGAATCAATAGCAAGGATATTATTGTCAGACAACCGAAGAGAGAGACTTGTCCCATTCTCGACGAGCTTTACCGAGACGTACTCCACTGTCGACCCGCTGAAGGAAGATACAGCGTTAGAGCTCAGATTATATCTTTATTTGTTCTGATTAATAATAAGCGACTTTGATTATGGTTCCACTCAGATGTTCATGTTTTATGTTATGAGTTGTATCTTCTCTGACTGATGCATAATTGCATGTATTAGGTTTTACGCTTGTGTGTTTGTTGTTTCTTCTTGTACGTGCAGGTGTTCAATTGCGTTGAGCGGGAGAATTGTGATCTGCCAACGCAAGGGATGGAAGCGCCATCTTCTCCACAAACGACAACAGCGTAGGACTTAAGGTAGGCCTCTTGTCGCATCTTGGTCTTTAGAAATTAATAACTTGCGTCTTAGCGTGACTCAATTGTTGCTAGACCTGATCTGGGCTAGTAGGGATCACCTCTGTCCACAGAGGGGATTTACCTCTCTAACAAACTGGCGACTCCACTAGGGATTGAACCCAGAATCTCTAGTTTCAAAGACTGTATTGTTGCAGTCAGAAAATGTCATGTGTGCTAGGTCTTTCAACGCAAGATGCGCGCGCCACCCCTACCCTTGCATCCTGTCATTACCGTGGGCCCTTTTGCTAAATGGGGTGTAGATTTTATGACATGTAACCCTCACTTGGTCGGGGGGCATGCTTATATAATCGTTGTCGTAGACTACTTCAGTAAGTGGACCGAAGCGATGCCTACATTAGCTACCGACAGTAAGACAGTTGCCCAATTCCTTTTCAACCATGTTATTACGCGTTTTGGAGTCCCTCAGGTCATTTTTACCGATCATGGTACCCATTTTCGGGATTGCATGATGGCTGAGCTGACATCAAAGTTGGGCTTGCACCATGATAGCTCAACGCCATACTACCCCCAGGCGAATGGCCAGGTTGAGGCTGTGAACAAGGTTTTGGTCACAATGCTTCAACGAACGATTGGTATCCACAAATCCAACTGGCATCTCCAATTGTTCTCAGCTCTATGGGCTTATCGAATGTCTGTAAAGAGCGCAACCGGATTCACACCTTTTCAATTAGTGTATGGTTTGGAAGCGACTCTCCCGGTTGAATGCGAAATTCCTTCCCTGAAGCTGGCTATGGAATTGTTGCCTGATACTTCTCCGGAGGAAGAACGTCTCTTGTATTTGGAACGACTGGATGAAACCCACCGCTTAGCTGCCTTAGTCATTGAGGCACAGAAAAAGCGGGTCAAAGCCCACTTCGATCAATCAGTTTCTCCACGTTCTTTCATTGAAGGGGACCTCGTTCTCCTATATGACCAAGCACATGATAAACTTGGAGCAGGAAAATTCCAGCCCATGTGGCATGGGCCCTATATAGTTAAACAAGTATTAAAAAATGGGGCCTATGAGCTTATATACTATGAAGGAGTTCCCCTGGCACAGCCTAGGAATGGGTTGTACCTCAAAAAGTACTACGCTTGAGTTATTCTCGTGTGGTGTGTGTGTACATAAGTGAGTGTTTTCATTTTTGTGCATGTGTGGTGTGGTGTGCTTTGTAAGCACCTTTCTGCTGATTGGGTCTTCCTGATTGTGCAGATGTCTATTACTCCTTTTGTTGGTTTCGCGGATGGTGCCCCCCGCAGTACCAGGAATCTGTCTTTGGCAGCCTGGGTAATCTACAATCCTGCTGGTGAGTTGGTTAATTTGCAAGGTGTTTCTCTAGGGCCTACCACAAATAATGTCACGGAGTATAGTGCCATTTTAGAATTATTAAATGAGGCTGTTAACCTCGGTATTCGTGCATTACTTGTGTATTTGGACTCACAGCTTGTAGTACTACAACTTAACAGTCATTATTCAGTTAGAAACCCATCCATTTTACGTCTGTATCTACATATTCGTTTACTGGAAAGAAATTTTGATTACATTAGACATAAACATATACCTAGACACATGAATGCGTTAACAGATGCAGTAGCTAATTTGGTTATAGATAGACATTTGCACAACTTGTAAATAAAAAAAAAAAAAAACCTTCATCACATGTAAAAATATCCATCCAGAAATATATATATATATATATATATATATATATATATATATATATATATATATATATATAAGTCGGATAGTTTGTAGTCTGTGTACATCACATAAAATCAAAAAATATACATGTATGTTTAATAATAGTCGGAGACAACATGTCTCTCAAAAATATGCATATAAAAGCCCTAGATGACTAATCAGCATGGTGCTCATGGTAGCATGTCATCGCGCGCACCAATCGCCTCAGCAATCGATGGAGGCGACTAGGCACCCCCACAGTGTGTCATTAGTAAGCCATCGGGACATCTGCTAGCTGTGCATAGTCCGGGATTCCCTGGGCGATACCCTCCAGGTTCTGGATTAGCTCGCTCCCTTCGCCACCCTCAGCTTGAGGGTCACATGCGAGAGGGGTCCTCCGTGCAATGGGCGACATGCCCGCGGGCCTCTCTGGGCCAACATTTGTGTACACATAGGACCGTTGTTAGAATAGGCATGTATCACAAAAAAAATCATAAATACATAAAAAATAAAAAATATTCATACCCAACTCCTCGTCCCAGTCCTCCCCCTCCGGGAGTGGAAGGTCTGGGTCTCCCGTGAAGTCGGTACCAGCGTAAGGCCAATCCTCAACTACAATCGGTTGACGCCATAGCCATACAAAAAACTCAGGCATCCAGGACATCTGCTGGCCCCCTCTTGATCTGGGCATGAGTGCTGCCCATCGAGCCATCCTTAGCTCCCTCAATGACGGCTCAGCGACTATCATCCCTTGGCCCTATAAAATTGGCAATCGTTCCAGAATGAACGACACTAGAATGGAACCGTACCCAAACTGTTTCAGTTTGGCCTTCTTGCACTTTGTCAGCTGCCGTTTGATGTTTGTTGTCACGGCAGTGGCCCAATCAAAAAGTGTAGGATTCATGCATTCAGAGGCTAGTAAGAGCTGTGCTTTCATTTCCTCGTGCGGTGCCTGCGACCCTGCAGCCCGCATAATGGTGTGAAGCACTACTCGGAGTGCTAGATCATGGACTATGTCGATGTCTACCTTCCCACTGCCCGATCCTGTCTGTGCCCTCAGGCACACTCTCGCCATTACCATCTCCATTTTTTCTCCAGAAGGTCTACTTCCCGTCATGATTGGCACTGGGCCTCTGCGCAACAATCTGGTTATGAAATAAACATCAGAGACTTCAAGTTATAGTACTTGGTCTCGGAGCTTGAACACTTCTTCGTTCTTGTCCCATATGCTAACAAAATATTGCAATAGCTCAGGTTGAGCTCTCAAACATGGTGTGAGGAAGAACTTCTTGAGACCACAGTCTCGGAGGGCAGTCATGCAAGCTTCATTTTTCATGGCCATTTCATCCTCTTCACCATGCTCCCTCTCCTTCCACTCAATGACCATTGTGGCTAGATATCTGCACCAACATGGTAAAAAATACCTTATTAAATCTCTGTAACACTTAAAAATTCATTTGAGTGGCTCACATTTTGATAAAATAAGGCGGAAATTTGAGTTACGCCATTGGCGCGACCCCTTTGCAAAAGGGAGCCAATTGGCGCAGGTCCGTGCCCAATACCCGCGCCAATTGGCCGAGCCTTATTTTTTCAAAGGGTTCCCCCAAAGATCAAACACACAATGGAAATTTACAAAAAATGAATCAAAACAAAGCTAAGGGGAGCACCTCTTACCTGGAACGAACGAGAATCAAAATGATGTACTGGATTGGTTGCAATCGTCGCCGCAAGTTCGCACAACAAAAGCTCACTGTTGCTCTCAAAATGAGGTAAAAAGTAAAAGTGAATATGTTTTACTATTTTTGGCATATTTATAACTTTTCAAAGTCAAATTAGGTTTTGAAAGTCATTTTTCCCAATATTTTAATATATTTTGTTGAAAAACGGATTTTACGCTCACTTTCATCTGCAGCAACAGGTTTTTACACAGCTTGGACGGTGATACGAGTTGTATTTTATACTCTTTCGGACTCGGTAAAAACATGAAAAAGTCATTTCTGGAGTCATCTTTCAGCGCTTTTATGACTCTCTAAACATGAAAATATTGCCGAGTCGCTTGTCGTTTTGATCTTGTTAAAGTGGTTGCGAAACAACATCTACCCAGTATATGTTTACCCCTTTTTCGGGCTAGGACAGATTATTTATGAAAAAAGAATACCCTAGCCTATTGCGACTAGGAGGTTTTCTCAGACATAGTTTTCTACCTTTTTCGGATCTAAGGAACTATTTATGAAAAGGGACTGTTGCAGTTTACTTTTCTGTTGTCTTTTCAAACTCTCTAAACATGAAAAGACACTGAGTTCTTCCTTTTTCAGACTCGTTAAACCTTGATGATATCAGATTCAGTCGTAATGATGATATTCGAGTTCCTCCTTCCTAGGGCTCGTTAAATGTACTAGGATGGATTCGTCTGAAGGAAGAACTTATATTACAAGCATATGCTATCCCCTTCAAGCTTGTATTCAAAAATAATTGGGGTACTCGCCAGAAATGGTGGGGAAAAATGGAACCAGTATCGTCGTCATGTCGGCAGTATGTCGCTCTTGAACATGGCACTTGTCTGCATTCGTGTCGGGTTGGGGACATCTCATCTCATTCTCTGTTTGCCTCCGTGGGTTAGGGTAATCCCTTTTGACCTCTCATCTGCTCTTTGCCTCATCATCATGACCTCTGATCTTTTGATGTCAAATACTGCCAAATCCACTGTCGTGCCGCCGATATGTTCAAGAGAAGTTGACCTCTGCAAGTTGACCTTCCTCTGATTCTCATCTGATCCTGATTCACAACATTATATTCCTATGTCTTGTGTTGATGATGTGGGAAACACTATGGCCCACCTTCGATCAAGGTCACTTCCTGTCGACTTCAACTCATTATCCAGGAAGCTAATCTAGAGACTCCCTTTTGGTACCTTCGAGCCTGCATGCCTCAATGGCAGGTTCTTCGCATTCGACGCAAGGTTTTCATCATTGGCCTTCGATCGGATGATTATATGGGTGTTCGACGCCAGCTCATTGTTCACATTCCATGGATTGTACCTATAGTACCTTGAGGGCCATTGTCATTATTGGTGGTTCCTCTCGCGATTGTTAATAGCTTTCATCATTGGCTGGTAATTAGATGATGTTCTTGCATGTTCGACTTTCGCTCACTTATTCCCATGCTTGGACTTGTACTTTGTTAAGGTCAAGATGGAGCACAAGACCCTGGATTTTGTCTGTTAGAATCCAGGTTGCAATTTTGTGGATTATTATGATTGGTTACATGGCTCACTGATTGGATGGCTGCGACCATTCCTGAGTCTATTTATCGATCCTTACTGGATGGCTGTGTCCATGCCTTGGATCTTGATTATTGTATACTCTATTATGGATGGCTGTGCCCATACCACATATCATGTATTTGAGATATCAGTTGTACTTCTCTATGCAAGTTTTCCAATGGCAGTGTTTTCAGTTGGACACGTTCTCGTAAATCATTTCACCCCTCTCTCTCTCTCGGGCCTCATGCTTTAAGGGGCATCTGTTACACAACAATTTGTCACTGTCCCTACAATGCCCCGTCCCACACATTTGAGGGCTTATTTCATGACCTGTGAGTAGTGACATGACATGAAACCATTTTCATGGCATCCCCCTTGACAAGGACAATCATTCCCCTGAAGACAATTTTCTGTAAAAAGCCCTAAAAATAGCCCTTTTGGCCTTGGCGCGACTAGCCAGTTCAACCCTCGTGCCAATGGGGGAAATCTACCAAAGAGGGCGCACCAACTGGCGCTCTGTCCCAGTGTATCACCCGCGCCAGGCTTAATGAGGATTGTTTAAAAAAAAAATAAATGGCAGAAGTTTGATTCCAACCAACTCTTGGACGAGCCTCTAAAATGAGTTGGGAGGTTTGGCTCCGGATCTCCATGTAGGGGAAGTGGTTGTCCACCTATCATGGAAGCTTCCTTGAAGATAGGGCCAATCCCACTATTGTAGGGATCCCAACTCCCCCTTCCACCATCTATATAAGCTTGTCATTTTCCATTTGCAAGCTAGCCTGAATAGAGCTGAATCAATAGCAAGGAGATTATCGTCAGACAGCCGAAGAGAGAGACTTGTCCCATTCCTGACGAGCTTTACCGAGACGTACTCTGCTGTCGACCTGCCGAAGGAAGATCCAGCGTTAGAGCTCAGGTTGTATATTTCTTTGTTCTGATTAATAATAAGCGACTTCGATTATGGTTCCACTCGGATGTTCATGTTTTATGTTATGAGTTTTATCTTCTCTGACTGATGCATAATTGCATGTATTAGGTTTTACGCTTGTGTGTTTGTTGTTTCTTCTTGTACGTGTAGGTGTTCAATCGTGTCGAGCGGGATAATTATGATTTTCCAAAGCAAGGGATGGAAGCGCCATATTCTCCACAACTGACAACAACGTAGGACTTAAGGTAGGCCTCTTGTCGCATCTTGGTCTTTAGCAATTAGGAACTTGCATCTTAGCGTGACTCGGTTGTTGTTAGACTCGATCTGGGCTAGTAGGGATCGCCTCTATCTGCAAAGGGGATTTACCTCTCCAACAAACTGGTGACTTCACTGGGGATCGAACCCAGAATCTCTGGTTTCAAAGACTGTATTTTTGCAGTCCGAAAATTTCATGCGTGCCGGGTCTTTACCCTTGCATCCTGTCATTACCGTAGGCCCTTTTGCTAAATGGGGCGTAGATTTTATGACATGTAACCCTCACTTGGCCGGGGGGCATGCTTATATAATCGTTGCCATAGACTACTTCACTAAGTGGGCCGAAGAGATGCCTACATTAGCTGCCGACGGTAAGACAACTGCCCAATTCCTTTTCAACCATGTTATTACGCATTTCGGAGTCCCTCAGGCCATTTTTACCGATCATGGTACCCATTTTCGAGATTACATGATGGCTGAGCTGACGTCAAAGTTGGGCTTGCACCATGATAGCTCAACGCCATACTACCCCCAGGCGAATGGCCAGGTTGAGGCTGTGAACAAGGTTTTGGTCACAATGCTTCAACGAACGATTGGTATCCACAAATCCAAATGGCATCTCTAATTATTCTCAGCTCTCTGGCTTATCGAACATCTTTAAAGAGCGCAACCAGATTCACACCTTTTCAATTGGTGTATGGTTTGGAAGCGACTCTCCCGGTTGAATGTGAAATTCCTTCCCTGAAGCTGGATGTGGAACTATTGCCTGATACTTCTCCGGAGGAAGAACGTCTCTTGTATTTGGAACGATTGGATGAAACCCGCCGCTTAGCTACCTTGGTCATTGAGGCACAGAAAGAGCGGGTTAAAGCCCACTTCGATCAATTGGCTTCTCTATGTTCTTTCATTGAAGGGGACCTCGTCCTCCTATATGACCAAGCACATGATAAACTTGGAGCAGGAAAATTCTAGCCCATGTGGCATGGGCCCTATATAGTTAAATGAGTATTAAAAAATGGGGCCTATGAGCTTATCGACTACAAAGGAGTTCCCCTGGCGCAACCTAGGAATGGGCTGTACCTCAAAAAATACTACGCTTGAGTTATTCTCGTGTGGTGTGTGTGTGTACATAAGTGAGTGTTTTCATTTTTGTGCATGTGTGGTGTGGTGTGCTTTGTAAGCGTCTTTCTGCTAATTGGGTCTTCCTGATTGTGCAGATGTCTATTAATCCTTTTTTCGGTTTCGCGGATGGTGCCTCCCACAGTACCAGGACTCTGTCTTCGACAACTTGGGTAATCTACAATCCTACTGGTGAGTTGGTTAATTTGCAAGGTGTTTGTCTAGGGCCTACCACAAATAATGTCGCGGAGTATCATGTCATTTTAGAATTATTAAACGAGGCTGTTAACCTCGGTATTCGTGCATTACTTGTGTATCTGGACTCATAGCTTGTAGTACTACAACTTAACGGTCATTATTCAATTAGAAACCCATCCATTTTACGTCTGTATCTACGTATTCGTTTACTGGAAAGAAATTTTGATTACATTAGATATCAACATATACCCAGACACATGAATGCGTTAACAGATGCAGTAGCTAATTTGGTTTTAGATAGACATTTGCGCAACTCGTAAAAAAAAAAAAAGAAAAAAAAAAGAAAAAAAAGAAAAAAAAAGAAAAAAGAAAAACATCATCACATGTAAAAAGATCCATCCAGAAATAGATAGATATATATATATATATATATTTCGGATAGTTTGCAGTTTGTGTACATCACGTAAAATCAAAAAATATACATGTCTGTTTAAAAATATGCATATAAAAGCCCTAGATGACTAATCAGCATGGTGCTCATGGTAGCATATCACCGCATGCACCTATCGCCTCAGCAATCGATGGAGGCGACTAGGCACCCCCAAAGTGTGTCGCTGGTAAGCCATCGGGACGTCTGCTAGCCATGCATAGTCCGATATTCCCCGAGTGATACCCTCCAGGTTCTGGATTAGCTCACTCCCTTCGCCACCCTCAGCTTGAGGGTCATGTGTGAGAGGGGTCCTCCGTGCAATGGGCGACATGCCCGCGGGCCTCTTTGGGCCAACATCTGCGTACACATAGAAATTTTGTTAGAATAGGCATGTATCACAAAAAAATTCATAAATACATAAAAAATAAAAAAGATTCATACCCAACTCTTCGTCCTAGTCCTCCCCCTCCGGGAGTGGAAGGTCTGGGTCTCCTGTGAAGTCAGTACCAGCGTAAGGCCAATCCTCAACTACAATCAGTTGACGCCGTAGCCATACAAAAAAATCAGGCCTCCAGGACATCTCCTGGCCCCCTCCTAATCTGGGCATGAGTGCTGCCCATCGAGCCATCCTCGGCTCCCTTAATGACGGTTCGGCGACTATCGCCCCTTGGCCCTGGAAAATTGGTAATCGTTCCAGAATGAACGACACCAGAATGGAACCATACCCAAACTGTTTCAGTTTGGCCTTCTTGCACTTTTTCAGCTGCTGTTTGATGTTTGTTGTCACGGCAGTGGTCCAATAAAAAAGTGTAGGATTCATGCATTCAGAGGCTAGTAGGAGCTGTGCTTTCGTTTCCTCGTGCGGTGCTTGCGACCCCGCAGCCCCCGTAATGGTGTGAAGCACTACTCGGAGTGCTAGATCGCAGACTGTGTGGATGTCTACCTTCCCACAGCTTGATCCTGTCTGTGCCCTCGAGCACACTCTCGCCATTACCATCTCCATTTTTTCTCCAGAAGGTCTACTGCCCATCATGATTTTCACTGGGCCTCTGCGTGACAATTCGGTTATGAAATAAACATCAGAGACTTCAAGTTCTAGTACTTGGTCTCGGAGCTTGAACACTTCTTCGTTCTCATCCCATATGCTAACCAAATATTGCAATAGCTCAGGTTGAGCTCTCAAACATGGTGTGAGGAAGAACTTCTTGAGACCACAGTCCCGGAGGGCAGTCATGCAAGCTTCATTTTGCATGGCCATTTCATCCTCTTCACCATGCTCCCTCTCCTTCCACTCAATGAACATTGTGGCTGGATATTTGCACCAACATGGTCACAAATACCTTATTAGATCTCTGTAACACTTAAAAATTCATCTGAGTGGCTCACATTTTGATAAATTAAGGCGAAAATTTGAGTTGCGCCATTGGCGCGACCCCTTTGCAAAAGGGAGCCAATTGGTGCGGGTCCGTGCCCGATACCCACGCCAATTGGCCGAGCCTTATTTTTGTAAAGGGTTCCCCCAGAGATCAAACACACAATGGAAATTTACAAAAAATGAATCAAAAAAAGCTAAGGGGAGTGCCTCTTACCTGGAATGAACGAGAACCAGAATGATGTACTGGATTGGTCGCAATCACCGCCGCAAGTTCGCACAGCAAAAGCTCATTGTTGCTCTCCAAATGAGGTAAAAAGTAAAATTGAATATGTTTTACTATTTTTGGCATATTTATAACTTTTCAAAGTCAAATTAAGTTTTTAAAGTAATTTTTCCAAATATTTTAATATATTTTGTTGAAAAACAGATTTTACGCTCGCTTTCATGTGCATCAATAGGTTTTTACGCAGCTTGGACGGTGGTACGAGTTGTATTTTATACTTTTTCGAACTCGGTAAAAACACGAAAAAGTCATTTCTGGAGTCATCTTTCAGCTCTTTTCTGACTCTCTAAACATGAAAAGATTTCCAAGTCGCTTGTCGTTTTTATCTCGTTAAAGTGGTTGCGAAACAACATCTACCCAGCATACGTTTATCCCTTTTTCGGGCTGGGATAGATTATTTACGAAAAAGGAATACCCTAGCCTATCGCGACTAGGAGGTTTTCTCAGTCATAGTTTTCTACCTTTTCGGATCTGAGGAACTATTTACGAAAAGGGACTGTTGGAGTTTAATTTTCCGCTGTCTTTTGAAACTCTCTAAACATGAAAAGACGCTGAGTTCTTCCTTTGTCAGAGTCGTTAAACCCTGATGACATCAGATTTAGTCATAATGATGATATTCGAGTTCCTCCTTCCTAGGGCTCATTAAATGTACTAGGATGGATTCGTCCAAAGGATGAACTTATATTACAAGCATATGCTATCCCCTTCAAGCTTATATTCAAAAATAATTGGGGTACTCACCAGAAATGGTGGGGAAAAATGGAACCAGTATCGTCGTTGTGTCGGCAGTATGTCGCTCTTGAACATGGCACTTGTCTGCATTCATGTCAAGTTGGGGACATCTCATCTCATTCTCTGTTTGCCTCCGTGGGTTTGGGTAATCCCTTTTGACCTCTCATCTACTCTTTGCCTCGTCATAATGACCTCTGATATTTTGATGTCAAATACTGCCAAATCCACTGTCATGTCGCCGATATGTTCAAGAGAAGTTGACCTCTGCAAGTTGACCTTTCTCTGATTCTCATCTGATCTTGATTCACAACATTATATTCCTCTGTCTCGTGTCGATGATGTGGGAAACACTATGGCCCACCTTCGGTCGAGGTCACTTCCTGTCGATTTCAACTCATTATCTAGGAAGCTGATCTAGAGACTCCCTTCTGGTACCTTGGAGTCTGCATGCCTCAATGGTAGGTTCTTCGCATTCGACGCAAGGTTTTCATCATTGGTCTTCGATCGGATTATTCTATGGGTGTTCGATGCTAACTCACTGTTCACATTTCGTGGATTGTACCTATAGTACCTTGAGGGCCATTGTCATTATTGGTGGTTCCTATCGCGCCTGTTAACAACTTTCATCATTGGCTGGTAATCAGACGATGTTCTTGCATGTTCAACTTCTGCTCACTTATTCACATACTTGGACTTGTGCTTTGTTCGGGTCGAGATGGAGTGCAAGACCCTGGATTTTGTCTGTTAGAATCCAGGTTGCGATTTTGTGGATTATTATGATTGGTTACATGGCTCACTGATTGGATGGCTGCGACCATAATTGAGTCTATTTATCGATCCTTACTGGATGGCTGCGTCCATGCCATGGATCTTGATTATTGTATACTCTATTATGGATGGCTGTGCCCATACCACATATCATGTATTTGAGATATCAGTTTTACTTCTCTACGCAGGTTTTCCAATGACAGTGTTTTCAGTGGGACACGTTCTCGTAAAGCATTTCACTCCTCTCTCTCTCTCTCGGGCCTCATGCTTTAGGGGGCATCTGTTACACAACAATTTTTCACCGTCCCTGCAATCCCCCATCTTGCACATTGGAGGGCTTATTCCGTGACTTGTGAGCAGTGACATGACCCGAAACCACTTTCATGGCATCCCCCTTGACAAGGACAATCATTCCCCTGAAGACCTTTTCCTGTAAAAATCCCTAAAAATAGCCCTTTTGGCCTTGGCACGACTAGCCAGTTCAGCCCTTGCGCCAATGGGGGAAATCCTCCAAAGAGGGCGCGCCAACTAGTGCTCTGTCCCAGTGTATCACCCGCGCCAGGCTTAATAAGGATTGTTTAAAAAAAAAAAAAATGGCGGAAGTTTGATTCCAACCAACTCCTGAACGAGTCTCTAAAATGAGTTGGGAGGTTTGGCTCCAGATCTCCATGTAGGGGAAGTGGTTTTCCACCTATCATGGAAGCTTCCTTGAAGATAGGGCTAATCCCACCATTGTAGGGATCCCAACTCTCCCTTCCACCATCTATGTAAGCTTGTCATTTTCCCTTTGAAAGCTAGCCTAAATAGAGCTGAATCAATAGCAAGGAGATTATCGTCATACAGCCAAAGAGAGAGACTTGTCCCATTCCTGACGAGCTTTACCGAGACGTACTCTGCTGTCGACCCGCCGAAGGAAGATCTAGCGTCAGAGGTCAGGTTGTATCTTTCTTTTTTCTGATTAATAATAAGCGAATTCGATTATGGTTCCACTCAGATGTTCATGTTTTATGTTATGAGTTGTATCTTCTCTGATTGATGCATAATTGCATGTATTAGGTTTTACGCTTGTGTGTTTTTGTTTCTTCTTGTACGTGCAGGTGTTCAATCGCGTCGAGCAGGAGAATTGTGATCTACCAAAGCAAGGGACAGAAGGGACATCTTCTCCACAAACTACAACAATGTAGGACTTAAGGTAGGCCTCTTGTCGCATCTTGGTATTTAGCAATTAGGAACTTGCGTCTTAGCATGACTCGATTGTTGCTAGACCCGATCTGGGCTAGTAGGGATCGCCTTTGTCCGCAGAGGGGATTTACCTCTCCAACACACTAGTAGTTGGATATCCATCTAGGTGGAATTTGGAAACTACTCATGTGCTATGGTCATCTTCTATCATGTGCTAATCTAGATAACTTAGGTTTTAGCTGCAGAAATTCAAGTTGGTTGCAAAAAGTGCATAATTCGATATAATATCGCATAGTTTGAACCAATTTCGTAAAGAAAACATAGAATTTGAGATATATATGGATGATTAAATTTTTATTGACACTTGCATGACCTGGATGAAATTTAATTCATAAACAAGATGGGATGAAGTGAAAATATGTGGCAAAGTTGGTGAAAAAGGCAAAATGGATTGTCAAAAGGAGGACAATTTGGAGGTTCAACATTCCCCCATGCCAAAGGTGTTGCATTTCCTCATGAAAAAAATTGAAAAAAATTGTAGGGATTTACTTTAAATGACTGCCTCTGATGCCTGGATCAAAACATCTAGATTTGTTTGTGCTCCTTTTATTTTTACATTCAACAATCACCATTGTTTTCTCATTAAGATGTTTCCTTGTAATCCTTTTGAATTTTTGTTTAAGAACCTTATTTTTTGCTTTGAGGTTTTATTTTTCTTGTACCAGTAACACATCCAGAGTATCATAGTATCATTATAAGCTTTTATTACTTCATTCTCATCCTTTATATGCTTATTCAACACTTCTAGTTCATAAAACTCCTACTTCAAATCTCTAATGATATATTTATTTCTATGAGAAGTAGTATTAACCTCTTGCTCAGGTGGGTCAAACATAGGAATATTATCATGTAAAACGTCATCATGGAATTCTGGATTCAAGGGAGAATTTACTTTTTGCTGCATCTTTTTCTCCAAATTCCTACAATAATTATAAGTATATTATTGGATGAATTTGACTTCTAGAGTCTTTCTTGAAGGATTTTGATCATATAAGTGTTATGTCATCACCTATGTTTCTAACCTGTCGATCTCATCAAGGTTTATGGTCTCTCGTGGCCGTGACTTGCTTTATTTCTCATGCTTCTAGTAATTATCTTGATTCTTCTCATTTTTTGTCCTAGTTCCATCATTATTTGAGCACCTTTCCTTTTATTGTTCTGTTTTTAAGACTTCTCTTTGTTCTTTGTTTGTTCTTCTTCCCTGTTGGCTTTCTTTCTTCTAAATTTTTTTAATTCTTTTTTCTCTTGTTTTTATTTTATTTTATTTTGTAACCTCTTCTTTCGTATGGATTTGGAATATCTTGCATGTTTCATGAGTTCTTTGAGAATAATATTATCCTCTGCATCTTGAACATTTTGAACCTTTGTCCCTGTTGTATCTTTTGCGACCGTATTTTCAACTTCCTTTGCCTCGGGATCAAGGATAGGGCTTATAAAAACCCTCCCATGAATTCTCTTTGTTTTCTCAACCTCTTCTTCTTCTGCGACCTCCACAAAATGATTTATTTCAATGAAATTTTTCCAATTATCACCATTGATTCTTAATTGTGCCTCTACAGGTATTTCTATTAACTCGTGATCATATAGTGCTTGGTTAATGTTCTTGGAATCCCTTTGAATGTTGAAAGACATTTTTTTCAAACTCCACATAAGATAGTAAGGAAGATTAAGTTCGTTTCCTTTAATAAAATGCATTATAAGTCTAGCATGGTAAAGGAGTAAGACCCCATATCTCCCATTGTAGGTAATATTTTTTTGCAAAACTAATAGTAGATTCCGCCATTTAGAATTTATTGCAGACATAAGAATGCCTTTCTTGAAAGAAGAAAGATCCATACCTGGATTGTGAAGAAAGGATTTCCACTGTCCATCCCCTCAATATTTGGTCTTTAAACCATATTTCTCCATAACTTGGAAGTTCTGTCACTTCTGAAATGAAAGACTTTGTTATATTCAACCTTGTGTCTACAATTTTTTCTTGCATTCCATCAAAGGCCCGAGAAAACACTCTAGTGACCTTAATTTCATGCCCATTGAACTTCTTCAATAACCTGAGCCATCCTACCTTCTGCATTTGTTCTTGGACTAGAGGATAAGCACTGAAAAATGAACCCTAACTGGTTCATAACGGATGAGAACTCCCATCATTGTGGATAAGAAGTTTCACCTGCAAACTATCTTTTTTGACAAAGTTTTAATGGAGAACTGGGCTACAAAATGGATGAAATTTAGTAACGATATGGTTATAATGACATGGTGGTGGTAATGTTGAAATATAAGTCTCCTTTTTAATTCATAATGACCCACGATTTACTTGGATTGGATCCATTAAAATTGTCATAATTTGTGGGATTTGAATTATGCGCATATGATAAGAGGATTTCTTAATATGATAGAATGACATATGGGAGAACATAGTGATGGGATGTAGAATATTATTGTAATAATAAAATAAATGCAGGCCATTAATCCAAAAGGTCTATGTGCTATTAAATCCATCGACCTAAAAATCTATAATTCACTTTAATGAAACTGATTCACTATTTCTATAGTTACCTCATAATGCATACCTGAATTTTGTATCTTGATTTTTCTTCATTGTAGGTCCATGACGTATCTTAGAGGGAGCTAGCTACAAAATGTGGAATTAGCTGCAAAATGTTAAGAATTATGCAATTTTTTCTTTAATCTCGCTATCTGTTACTTTAGTTCTTGTTGATGTTGAATGTTGATAGTGGATGATGAAGCTACTGACTGCTGGAAGTTCTCTTTAAAATAGAAACAAATTCTTCAAATAAATTTATTTGAACTTGAATAATTTATTTTGCAAAGAAAGAGAGGGATAAAGGAAAATGGGAAGAAGGGAAATGAGAAAATCTGAGTTTCCAAGGACCCCTTGGTTTTCAACTAATATTTTCTGCATAGGAATGTCAACAATGCTGAATTTCACAATTATGCTTTTTATTTTGTTTTTTCTCTTTATTTTCCTTTTTCAATCTTTTTTTTTTTCTCTTTTTTTATTAATTTTCTTCTAAATAAAAATAAATTACACTTTGTGAAAATTCCTAGATCTGACAATCTTAGGATTCCTACTACAACTAACTGAATCTTCTTCATCTAATTTTAAATTACATTACACAGTTATTTTCAGATTTCTTCATGAAAATATTGAAGTAAATTACTGAAGTAGCCTACACTTAATACTTTATGATTCTGAAACAAGGAAACTAAGGAAAGAATAAATCACACATAGGACACCATTATTCATGGACGAAAGTCCCCAGAGAAACTCAATGCGGGAAAACTGGTGCAACATATATGAGGGTTTGTTATTATTAAGTAGTAGTTTCTAAATACAATCACTGGATGTCTTTCTAGCTATCCAATATAGAGAAATCACAGCAGAAATTTTTTTAGTGAGTTTTACCTCACACTGGAAGTCCCAACTGATTCGGTAGCTGAATTGATGAAACCCCAACACCCTCTGTGCTCCCTTTGTGAAGTAGCTGCGTAGGCCTGCATAGGGACCTATGTGGACTATGTCACCTCCTCTTTGGGAATGATATTCTCCTTGGAAATTTGAGTTCCATCCCTCCCGAATCAGAACCTCGATCTCCTAAAAAATCACGAACTATTTCACGAAAAACACTACACAGCCTTTGCGTGGGCATGCATCACCTCTTCTGGGGCCTGCGTCATACCCTCTGGAGGTTGTTTTGCTTCCCCTACTGGTTTGTCTAACTCTCTGCTATGTATTCTTGGTCCTGGAGAAGATACTCCGACCAATAAATATCTCTGCCCGTCACTGTAACTAGCATCACTTAGATATGATCTTCGTCTGAGCGTTTTCTCTGTCAAAATAATTTGATCACTTGATTCACTTGGTATGTATTTCCAAATGACCCTCAAGCCTTCCTTTATAATATTCTCGTTGAGATATCAACGTCTGATATTAGATCTCTAATCAACGACTAAGATTATAAATTGACTTGATTTCACTTTTTCTAGCTAATTCTCACTCGATTTTATTAATAGCCTTTAATTATTTAATTTCCCGAAGTTTAGACATAGGGTCCCCATTAAAATAATTATTTTGTACAATAAAACATATTTCGATTGGAATTTTCACAAATGGTTTTAGGGTTCTTTGGAATACCAATGCCTAAGCCTCTCCACAAATTTGGAGACTTAGAGCACTTCCGATGCTACCAAAAATCTGTGAAAATTCTACTGCAGTGTATTGGTTTATTTTCTCCTACTTGATTTAATTTATACAAGTTATTTTCAGAAATTAGATTCATAAAATACCGAAAATAAACAAAACTACAACCTACACATGAAAATCATTTACTGAATAATTCACTCATGCAATAAAGTGACACATGGATTTTTGGACATAAGTCCCCGTAAAAACCCAAAGCAGGAAAACTGGTTTAACAGATATGAGGGTTCTATTATTAAGTAGTTATGAGTACATCAAATCTGGGTTCCAACCTTGGAAAACCCGACAGAGAATAATATATATAAGATCTACAGCTAACCTGAAGATCTATTTCCAAATATCTTATTGATCCACACCCTCAAATGGGATTTACAGGACTCAGCCCGGATCTGACCCTAGGAACCCTCAGCGCTGCCCTTAAAGCCTCAACATCAACCCTGCTACCCTCAAATGCCACTGTGTTGTTGTAGAAGGGACTGCGACACCCCTGGAAAGGTCTCATAGCCTCACGCTAGCCCTAAAAGGCCCTCTACGTGATTTTTGAAGCCTCCCAGTGCCTCTGCGTTGTCCTGTGTAGCGGCTGCACAACACCTGCGTAGCTGCTGCTTTGCTTCTCTGCGTTGCCCTTGAGCTTCTCCTCTTGCCTCTTGCTGTCTCTTGGCTCTGGGGATCAGATCATTCCCTCAGCCAATATTACCCCTCACTACAGGAAATTCCACTGGAAAATCTTAGCAAACCCACCCTAGAATTCCAGATCTATTCCTCAGTTCTATAGAAATTGTGTGTCTTCAACTGACCCTCAAGCCTTTCTCTTATAATTTTTCGTTGAACCCTTAAACGACCGATATTAAATCATCCATCAACGACTGATATTAAAAGACTGCTTGATCCATGTGACTTAAGACAATTTCAGCACATGTGTTAATTAATTCACTTTAATTATTTTATTTTCCTAAGTTAGACTTAGGAAATCCATTAAAAATAATTAATTATTTGAATAACTTCAACACAACTTGAAATTTCTCAAATACATTTCTGGGTCTTGTAGATCAAGTGTACTATATTCCCTCCAAAATATTTGGGACCTAGAGCACAACTGATGCTACCCAAAATACACAAAATCTCAACACTCCCTCTTAGCATCAGAAGTGTGCTCTAGAAATACATCACACCATGCATTACAAGATCTTGAGTACTTGGCTTGTGCTGTTGATGTGTTAGGTCCCTATATTACCAGTTTAGTCCCGTATTGTTATTAGTGTAGCCCCCTTTTTGTTATTGTTGTACCCCTGTAACCCCAATATTTTTATTATTGTGCCCTTACATTGTTATTGTTACGTCGACTATGATTATATTGTGGGCCCATATACTCCTATATATAGAAGGAGGTTTTGGTCATTTGTATCATCCAAGAATTGTTCATTTATGTAATGTATTGGAGGTTTCCCCCTCGAAGTGGCTGATTGCTAAGGCGTTGATCTCTCGTTTCTTCTATTTTTGGAGCTGGTTTCATAACATTTGGTATCAGAGCTTTGGATTCTAGGGTTTCGCTGCTCCAAACAGGTCATCATGGAATTTTTGCAATAATGTTTTTTTCTACGAAGGTAAAGAAGCTAAAATTTTTCAAAGCGAAGCCTAAATCATGAGGAACCTCCTGTAAAAATTTTAGATCTTGGTTCACAATATTCTCAGAGATATGATCTGGGGATATTAGGGGTTTTTCAGGCTCCCGAATTTCAACCAAAACAGGTCATCGTGGAATCTTCGCTATAAATTTTCGTATACAAAGTTTTAGAATTTGAAATCGTTATAGTGCGAAGCCGAAATACTGAGCAACCTTCTATAAAAATTTCAGATCTTGATTCGCAATATTTTTGGAGATATGATATGTGGAAGTTAGGATTGTTTCAGGTTCCAGAATTTCATCTCAAAGCAGTGACCGTGGGAAAAATATCATAAATATCTCTCTGAGTGTCGGATTGGGATTATTTAAAAAGTGGCCGCAAGTACATGGATTTTAGTTTTCGGTATATAAATTTCAGAGCCGAAGGAGGAAACAGTGACAGGTGGCAAGTCATACAAGTTCGCTCTACTGAACAAGTCCATAATTAGGTCGTCGTGGAAGATTGGGCATAACTTTGACTTGAAGAATCCAAATCAAGTCAGACCTATGGCATTCAAAAGAATATTTAGAGGGCTACTTCATGGCCGAAATTCAAATATTAAAGATCCAAAATCACATAGATAATTCAGTTTCAATATCTAGCTCCTCAAAATCAAGAAAAATGTGTGTATTTTTTCAAATTACATAAGTCTCGTTTGAAAAAAATTAGTTTGAATTTATTCCAAGGTCATATTGAAGAATAGATATCAGTATTGGGTTCTAAAATTCCCCCTAAAAATAATTCAACACCAATTAAGCCTTCATAAGGCTCTACTATGGCTCATGAAGACGAAGAAACACAACATGAGATATCAAAATTACAAGAGCAAGTGCACCAAATTTCACTATCCCAAAGAGCAACAAAAAATGAAATGGAAGTTTTGAAGAAAGGCGCCAAAACTAAGATGGATGGTTTGAAGAAATGCGTGGAAGCTAAGATGAATGGTTTGGAAGCTAAGATGGATGGCATGGAAGCTAATATGGATGACATGGAAGCTAAGATCAATGAAAAAATGAAAGACAACATGGAAAACATGAATAATGATATAAAAGTAGACATCAAAGGTTTGGAAAAGTTGATATAAGAAATGTTTCCTAATGGCGAAAAGATAGTAGAGGAAACTCACAACGAGAAAAAAATAAATTTTAAACGTGATTTCATAAACTCTAATGTTGGATGTAAGAACCACCATATTCCAAATATGGATATGAGGAAGTTTGATGGCAAGGATCCCGTAACATGGATACTACATATGGAGCAATATTTTGATCTCAATAATGTGCAAAACACATAAAAGGTACACTTTTCAACTTTACATTTAGAACAAAACACATTTATATGGTATCGATGGCTTTTCTCCCATAAAAAAATGTCACTTGGTCAATTTTTAAGGAGGAAATGATAACACATTATGAGGATACAAAAAGCAACACATTCTTTAGCCATTTGATAAATCTCAAACAAAATGGTTCAGTGGTGGAGCACATTGAGGACTTCCAAAAATTGAATATAAGGGTAACTGATATTCAAGAAGAACATAGGATTGATGTCTTCATAGGAACTTTAAAGGATAACATCCAACATGAAGTTCAGATTTTGGAACTTGATTCATTGGAAAAAGGCATTCAGGTTGGCAAGAAAAATTGAATGTAAAATTATGGTGACAAGGAAGCCTACCATTCACATATATAAAGATGGAAGTGTTGCTACTCCTAGACTTCCACAACCTACAAGGTTGACACCACAACGATTCAAAGAAAAAGGAGCAAAAGGGCTTTGCTATAGTTGTGATAGGAAATACACTAAAGGTCATAAGTGTGCTGAGAATAAATTATTTTACATAGATTGCGAAGAGGAAGAAGAAAATGAACAAGAATCTTCAAAAGAAGAGTATATACACCAGGAACCAACCCTAGAAGAGGAAGAAATGAGTCCAACCATATCGTGTAATGCATTTGCAAGAATTACCACTCCTCAAACTCTCAAGATAGAAGGACATATCAAGAAGAAAAAGGTAATAATGTTGATTGATTCAAGTAGTACCCATAATTTTATTCATTGTAAGGTAGCCAAGGAATTGAATTGTTAATTACTATACCCAACTTCAGAATGTCAAGTGATGGTTGCAAATGGAGGAACTATAAATTTCTCTGGAAAATGCTATAATATCAAGCTAACCATGGGGGAATATGTATTGAATAGTCCAATGATTTCCATTCCTATGGGAGGTGTTGATGTTGTACTAGGAGTACAATGGTTACAATCTTTGGGGATGGTAGCTTTCAATTTTCAAGAACTTTTCTTGAAATTTTTTCAGAAGGAAAGGAAGTCAAATTATGGGGTATTGCAGGGAAGCTAGGAAAGATAATAAGCTCTAATGTCATGATAAATCTTCTGAAGAAAGAACAACGAGACGTAATTTCACAATTATGCTCACTAGAAGTTCCAACATCAAAATCATCTATTTCTGCAGATCTCCAAAAAGTCTTAGACAATCATTTCAAGGTGTTTGAAACTCCCAAAGGAATCCCACCTATTCATGATCATGATCATGCTATTAATTTGATACCAAGAAGTGTTCCTCCAAACATCAGGCCTTATAGATATCCTTATGTCCAAAAGAGCGAAATTGAACGTATGATTGCAGAAATGTTATAGGCTAGTATAATTCAACATAGTCAAAGTTCTTTCTCTGCTCCAGTAGTATTGGTGCAGAAGAAGGATGGATCATGGCACATGTGTCCGGATTATAGGGAGCTCAATAAGCTCGCAATTAAAGATAAATTTCCCATTCCTATGATTGATGAATTATTGCATGAATTACAAGGAGTAATTTATTTTACCAAGTTGGATCATCGTTCAGGATATCATCAAATTAGAATGAAGATTGGAGATATTTCGAAAACAACATTTCGAACTCATGAGGGTCATTATGAATTTTTGGTCATGCCTTTTGGCCTTACCAATGCACCTTCTACATTTCAAGGGTTGATGAATTCCATTTTCAAACCCTTCCTTAGAAAATTTGTGCTAGTATTTTTTCATGATATACTAATCTACAGCAGGTCTTGGAAGGATCATGTTGAACATGTTGACAGGGTGCTCAAACTATTGCAGGAGAAACAATTATATGCAAAAACATCCAAATGTTTCTTTGGAGTACAAGAGGTGGAATATCTAGGTCATATTGTATCTCACGAGGGTTTTAAGGTAGACCCTAACAAAATTAAATCCATTAAGGAATGGAAAGTCCCCACAACCATAAAGCAGTTGCGAGGATTTCTCGGCTTAAAAAAGTATTATCACAAGTTTGTTAAGGATTATGGGAGAATAGAAGCACCTCTAACAACATTATTGAAGAAAGATGCATTTTCATGGACTCCTGAAGAAACTAAGGCCTTTGAACATCTTAAAGAGGTAATGTGCCTAACACCGGTCCTAACTATGCTAGAATTCACAAAAACCTTTATTGTGGAATGTGATGTCTCAGGAAATGGAATTGGTGCTGTTTTAATGCAAGAAGGAAGACCCATTACTTTTTAAAGTCGCCCAATCAAAGGAAATTATTTTCAGAAAGCTATTTATGAGAAGGAAATGTTAGCAATACTACATGCACTAAAGAAATGGCGACCTTACCTAATGGGAAGACACTTCAAGGTAAAAAATGATCATGATAGTCTTAAACACTTTTTGGAACAAAGACTATCTTTAGAAGAGCAACAAAAATGGGTCACAAAGATTTTGTGTTATGACTTTGAAATAATCTACAAAAAAGGGAAGCTAAATGTTGTTGCAGATGCACTCTCAAGAAATAATGAAGAGGTGGAAGAATTACTTTGTGCCATTTCTGTTATCCAACCAGATTGGATAACCGAAGCAAGGGATGAATGGAAGAAGGATGAAGAAGTGTGGACACTCATCCAAAATTTGCAGCAAGATCCTAGTACATCTGATACATTTAGTTGGAAAAATGATTCCTTATGGTACTAAGATCGCTTATATATTTGTAAGAATTCCCAACTAAAATAAAAGATTCTTTTGGAATTTCACACTTCTCCTTTAGGAGGACATTCAAGATTTTTAAAAACTTACCACAAGGTGAAGAAAGATTTTTTTTGAGATGGCCTTAAATCTGATATTAAAAATTTTGTGGCGGAATGTTTGTTTTTCTAGCAAAATAAAGTTGAGACAATTAAGACCCCTGGTCTTCTACAACCTTTATCCATTCCAAGTCAACGTTGGGAGGAGATTTCAATGGATTTTATCATAGGTTTACCTAAGTCCGAAGGAAAGAGTGTAATCATGGTGGTAGTTGATAAACTTACCAAATATGCACACGTTTGTGCATTATCTCATCCATTTAAAGCAAGTACAATTGATACTCCATTTAAGGACACAATTCAAAAGCTACATGGAAACCCAAAGGTTATTGTGAGTGACAGAGATCCCATTTTTACTGGAAATTTTTGGACGGATTTATTTTCTTTTTTGGGTACTCAATTAGCTCATAGCTCATCTTATCATCCTCAATCCGATGGTAAAACTAAGATAGTGAATAAATGTTTGGAAGGATATCTTCGTTGTTTTGTATCTGATAAACAAACACATTGGGTCAAGTGGTTACCTCTCGCTGAATGGTGGTATGCCACTTCCTTCCATACTGTAACAAAAATGACCCCATTTATGGCACTTTATGGATATCATCCACCATCCATCACATCATATTTAAGAGAATATTCTAAGGTTCAAGCAGTGGAAGATCACATCGAGCATCAACAAGAAGTTCTCCAACTCTTAAAGGATAACCTAAATTTGGCATAAAATCAAATGAAACAACAGGTAGATCAACATTGCAGTGAGAGAAGTTTTGATGCAGGAGAATGGGTATCTTTACGACTACAACCCTAAAAACAAATGTTCCTCAAGCAAGCTAAGAAGGATAATAAATTATCGCCAAAGTACTATGGTCCTTACAAGGTGTTGCAAAATATTGGTACTATGGCATACAAATTGGAGCTTTTTTATTATTCGCGAGTGCATCCAGTTTTCCACATTTCATGCTTAAAGAAGGTTATAGGTGAAAATCTTCCAGTTCAAACAATATTGCCAGAAATTGATGAGGAAGGAAAAATAATATTGGAACCTGAAGTGGTCAAGGAAACAAGAACTCGACAACTACGAAATCGATCAATTTCAGAGTATCTCATCAAGTGGAAGAACTTATCCACTAAATATTCTACATGGGAGGATGATAATTTTATACAGAAGCACCTGGAGCTACTCAAGCATTGAGGACAACACTTTTTTGAAGGAGAGGGGCATGTTAGGTCCCTATATTACTAGTTTAGTCCCTTATTGTTATTAGTGTAGTCCCCTTATTGTTATTGTTGTACCCCTTTAACTCCAATATTGTTATTATTGTGCCCTTACATTGTTATTGTTAGGTTGGCTAGGATTATATTGTGGGCCCATGGACTCCTATATATAGAAGGAGGTTTTGGTCATTTGTATCATCAAAGAATTGTTCATTTATGTAATGTATTGTAGGTTTCCCCCTTGAAGTGGCTGATTTCTAAGGTGTTGATCTCTCTTTTCTTCTATTTTTGGAGCTGGTTTCATAACATGATGCTTGGCCTGCTACCCTCCATCTACTACACTGTTTCTCTTTGTATTACTTCCCATGCCACTGCCACTAACATTGCCACATATGTACTGCGGCTCCCTCTCAAATTGCTGCATCATGCTACCTATAGCACTACTACTGCTAACTGTTTCACTGTAACTCAATTGCTAAGAAGTAAGAAACTGAAAGAATCTGCCCAACTGTTTGACAAATAAGTCAAGTTTCCCCCCAAAACTAATGCCTCCTGGATGCTAAATCACGTTTTCCCCTTGGAGACACTTTCATGCTACAACACTGCACTCCGTGAGCCCAACTACTCTGCGCTGCTGTAGTCCCATCAACCTCTTTGCGGTGCTGCCTCCACGCTACTGCTACCTCTACATCACGATGCTCCCTCTTCAGCTCTACAACTCCCTTTTTCTCTTCAATGTGGTCATCTGCAACCATCTCCTGACTGATCCCGCTACCGTCTTAAGGCTCCCGTAACTCGTATGTGATCCAAGAGTAGGGCTGACTCAAGGATCCCACCACTCAATATAGATACTCTATATATCCATGTCACCCCATCTCTTCTCTCAAGGTGCATGAGCACTCATGGCTATAGCATCATCAGAGCCATCGTCATTTGCTGATGTAGCCTTGGAATCAGAAGCTCCTTTGTCCTTCTCCTTAGGATAACTGCTAGCGAAATGACCAAGATCACCATAGTTAAAGCACCAGACCTTGGAGAGGTCCTTCTTCTTCTTCCCTTGCTTCTTTTCCCTTAATGCAAGGGATGCATCCTCCTATTCTTCTTTATTCACGCTAGCTGATATGCTTCCTCCACTGTTGGATTGCTTCTTGGTTATCCACATGATCTACTCTTGGTGGAGAATAGCCCACATATCTGCCCATGATGGTAATGCTACCCTTCCCAGAATGCTCTAGAAAAACATTTCCCATTCTTCAGAGACATCATACAGGGCCATCCTCACTAGGAGTCCTTCATCTGGATTAGCACCCATGCTAATCAACTGGTCATAGATAGCTTGAAGTCCGAAGAGGAATGGATTAATCTCTTCACCCTTCATCATTTTGAACATCTGCATCTGATTTTTAGGAAGCATTCTTATTTGCACAAAACCTCCTTGGTACATCAATTTCAAAGCTGACCACATGTCATGTGTTGTATTCTTACCAGTCACATGAGGAATCACGTGATCCTTACCTCCATCTATGATAAACCTCTTCGTCTGTGCTTGATTTTATTCATACTTCTTGAGTGGATTTGCGTCAGTTGGTACAACAAGTGTCTTCTCTGCATGATCTTTGAGACCATACTCATCTAGAACTGAGAGGATTTTGGTCTTTTGGATAACATAGTTGGACATTCCATCCAATCTATCTTGATCCCTCAATCCATATCAAGCCATATTTTCTCAGATATGAAGCAAACAATACTTCTCCCTCTAGATCTGGGTTTCTTAGTGACTAGAAACCCCCTAGTAACTGCTTCTTTCTGTAAACTGACTTCCCTCTTGGAAATATTACACCAAAAATCAAAGGGATAGTATTCTTCGATCCTCCTGATTGAATCTCAGATCTGTTTGGCTCAAATTTGCTGAATTACTGTCTTCCTCCCGCCTTTGTTTCCTTAGCTAGGCACAATTCTGCACCTGCAGAATCTCTACCCCCACCAGCACTGCTGAAGATCTGAAGCACTTCTTCCAGAACTCGGCTGAATTTTTCCGCAACAAGAGAAGTGACTGGACAACGTCCTCCTGGATGGCCCAACACAGTCCCAACGTGGCTCAGAAGTGGACTGTGTAAACCCAGACTGGGTGACGTAGTCTTTATGCTGCCCTGGGAAGGGTCTGCATAAGCCCAAAGGCCTTCTACAACTTCAACACTGTCTCCTGGATCTGCTTTCCCTTGCTGTCAAGATGCCCTTTCCAGATCTGTTGCTTCTTTTGCCACCCTGTAGAAAAATAATTCTTTAGATGAATGTTGGAGATTCAACTTGATCTGCTATCACTCTGATACCATGTGAAAATTCTACTGTAGTGTATTGGTTTATTTTCTACTTGATTTAATTTATACAAGTTATTTTCAGAAATTAGATTCCGAAAATACCGAAATAAACATAACTACTGCCTACACATATAAATCATTTACTAAATAATTCATTCATGTAAAAAAGTGACACATGGATTTTTGGACATAAGTCCTCGGAAAAACCCAAAGCAGGAAAACTGGTTCAGCAGATATGAGGGTTTTATTATTAAATAGTTATGAGTACAACAAATTTGGGTTCCAAACTTGGAAAACCCGACATAGAATAAAATATATAAGATCTGAAACTAACCTAAAGATCTAGTGCCAAATATCTGACTGATCCACACCCTCAAACGAGATTTACAGGACTCAGCCCGGATGTGACCCTACAAACCCTCAGCGCTGCCCCTGAAGACTACATCAACCCTACTACTCTAAAATGGCACTACATTACAGTAGAAGGGACTACGTCACCATTGGAAGGGTCTCACAACCTCACGCTGGCCCTAAAAGGACCTCTACATGATTTCTGAAGCCTCCCAATGCCTCTACGCTGTCCTACGTAGCGGCTTCACAACACCTACGTAGCTGCTGCTTTGCTTCTCTGCGCTGTCCTTGAGCTGCTCCTCTTGCTATCTCTTGGCTCTTGGAATCATATCATTCCCTTAGCCAATACTACCCCTCACTATAGGAAATTCCACTGGAAATTCTTAGCAAAACTGCCCTAGAATTCCAGATCTATTCCTCACTTGTACAAAAATTGTGTGTCTTCAACTGACCCTCGAGCCTTTCTCTTATACTTTTTTGTTGAACCATTCAACGACTGAGATTAAATCATCTATCAACGACTGAGATTAAAAGACTGCTTGATCCATGTGACTTAAGACAAATTCAACACACGTTTTAATTAATTCACTTTAATTATTTTATTTTCCTAAGTTATAGACTTAGGAAATTCATTAAAAATAATTAATTATTTGAATAAATTCACAAACTTGAAAATTCTCAAATCCATTTCTGGGTCTTGTAGATCAAGTGTACTCTAGTCCCTCCACAAAATTTGGGACCTAGAGCACAACTAATGCTACCCAAAATACATAAAATATCAACAAAATCAACACTCCCTCTTAGCAAGGAAAGTTCTCTAACAACATGCTTGCTGCATACTTCTCTGAACCTGAAGCATCTCCTGCGTGGCTGATGTATGACAAGATATCCACCAACCAGTGCGTTTCTACTGCGACTATACTGCTTCCCATTACACTGCCACTACCACTACTGCATCCGTACTACAACTCCCTCTCAAGTGCGACATATGCTATGTTGCTAGCAATGGCACTACTAATACTGCATTTGTATTGTAACTTAGTTGCTGAGAGAAGCAACTGAAATCACACAAAAACTGAACACGCATTCAATGGATGCACCTCGGTGCTGAAGACTCTAACTTCTGATAGCTACTGCATTGTCCCTCTGATGCACTGCATTTCTACTACTCTACACTGCTCTCCATTGCATTGTTGTTGCTCTTCTCTACGCTGTTGTTTCTCTACTCTGCACTACTCCAGAAGTAGGTGCTACTACCTACTGCAACTGTCACTCCATCACTCCTCCGCTCACACAAAAAATTCCTCCATTCTGCTACTGTTGATCAAGGGCACCCGGAACAAGGTTGTGGTCCAAGAGGTGGACTCCTCAAGGATCGTACCCAACTGAAGTTCAAGATGAAATATAGTTCTATGTCACCCCATTTCTCTCCTAGGGAAGTGTGGGCACTCATGGAAAAATCATCCTGCTTGAACTTTGGGTTTGCAACTTTAGGATCATGTTTTTCATCCTTGTCCTTTTTCTTCAAAGAACACTGTGATGCAAAGTGGCCCATCTCACCACATATGAAACACTTCACCTTTGGGACATCTCTCTTCTATTTCCATTTCCCTTGTTGTCCCTTCGATGCGAGGGTTTCATTCCCCTCCTCCTCCAGATTCTTCGATTTTCTCCCGCTGCTGCCATCAAGTTTGAACTTGACTAGATTTCTCCTCATATCCTCCTCCTGAAGTGCTACCCACATTGTCTCCCAACTAGGAAGCATAGCCCTGCCCAAAATACTTTGGAAAAAATCTTGCCATTCCTCCGTCTCTGTGACTACGTTAAGGGCTAGCCTCACCATAGTTGTAGAAGTTGGGGTGGATCCCACGACTGCCAACTGGTCTTGAATCTCCTGAAGTCTCATTAAGAATGGATTAATTTTCTCCCCATTCTAAATATGGATCATCCAGAGCTTCTGCTCCAAGTACATTTTCCATTGCTCGGAAGTTCCTTCGTACAACAGGGACAAGGCCTCCCATATCTCCCTAACTATGTTCTTGCCAGCTATATGTGAGACTATGTGATCCTTGACACCATCAAGGATTAATCTCTTGGCCTTTTCCATACCAGACTTATAATTATTATTTTGATCCGTATCTGTAGGTACAACAACCACATTGTCCACGAACGCTTTGAGATCATATTCGTCTAGAAGGAATTTGATTATTTCCTTCTAGATTACGTAGTTGGAGTATCCCTCCATCCAGTCTTGATCTCTTAGTCTGTGAGATGCAATTTCAGCCGAAAAATATTGAACTAATCCTCTTCTTCCCCCCACTACGCAACGCTAGGCATGCTTACACACTCCTTGTGGAGCTCGTAGATCTACTGCCCATATCTTGGAAAAATGATGAATTCCTCATCTAGGAACTCACTAAGGAAGAATTCCTTCTTATGTGCTCTTCTTCTTCTCCTGACACTTTTCTTCCTAGGAAAAAACCACGTCCCTCTAGCTCTGTGTGAAGGCTTTGTGCTGCTCCCTTTACCTCGGTAAGATCTAGATCTGAAACTCTTACCTCTCTGTCGACTCACTTAGAGAGAGACAACCTCAAAAAATTATCCCTCATGGCTAGAACTGCACAATCCCTTTGGGGATTCGATCTGCTACTGCTGAAACAATTTGGCCTTCACTTCAGTTCTAGATCCGCTCTTCTTGTTTGTGACATCAAATGCTCTGATACCATGTGAAAATTCCTAGATGTGAAAATCTTAGGAATCCTACTACAATTAACTGAATATACTTCATCTACTTGTAAATTACATTACACAGTTATTTTCAGATTTCTTCATGAAAATATTGAAGTAAATTACTGAAGCAACCTACACTTAATACTTTATGACCATGGAAAATTTTAGGGGCTAATATTCGCAGGTGGGATAATTTCTATCATTTTTCCAAAAAAAAGATTCTTTAATTTCCATTTTTTTCTAAAAGTGATTCGCCCAAATTTTATAGGATAAAATTATGTTATCCTAAAAATAGCCAAAAAGTTATAGATGCTATATATAATCATTAGAAATTTGGATATATTTAAAAATTATCACCAAAATTTTTACAGTTTGCATATTAGGGACTCCCAAGATTTGCCAAGGTTTCTAAACTTTAAGATAAATTTCCATCCTTAAAATTTTCCTTGTTTATGATTCTGAAACAAGGAAACTAAGCAAAGAATAAATCACACATAGGACACCATTATTTTTGGACGAAATTTCACGGAAAAATAGTGCAACAGATCCGAGGGTTTGTTATTATTAAGCAGTAGTTTTTGAATACAACCTTTGTATGCCTTTCTGGCTATCCAATATAGAGAAATTGTGACAGAAAAAAATATAGTGAGTTTTACCTCACACTGCAAGTCCCGACTGATTTGGTTGTTGAACTGACGAAAACCCAACACCCTCTGCGTTGCCTGATCCATATTTATGCAGTAACTCAATAATACACATAAATAAACATAAACACAAAGATGTAGTGAAAATAAAACTCCGTTTCATTAAAATCAAATGATTGAAATATGTTTGCAGACAAAATGAAAATAAACTAGCTACAACGATGGTAGCTATCTTTGAGAAGATATGTGGCGGATACATGCCTCTGAACTATGTTACAATGAGGTTCGAAGGCCTATTTATTGTTCAGAAACAATGGAAAACCTTAAACATCCAAAAACCTAAGGCTAAGAGATGAAGTGCCAAACTATGGGCCCCGTTTGGGTAAATTGGTACATCAACTTCCTAGGGACGTAACTTTGGCATATGATCTCTTTTTGACGTGCTCAATACCTCGTTAGAAATATCTGTCCAAGGAATACAAATTTTTATGTGAGCAAAATCTAAGGAAATATAATGTTTCTCCCAGTTTTCCCAAAAAATGTTGTTTAGGGCCTCAAAACGACTTCAGAAGTTCAGGACCTGAAAAACTACTAAAAATAGTGAACTGTGCTGAAACTGAAAAAATGAAAGAAACAATGGTGGGGGTCCAAGTGGAATAGGTGGGTGGTCACCAATATCCACCTGAATCATTCCTCCCCCCTTAGGAAGTAATGATCCCCATTGCATTGAGTTCTTCCATGAGATGAGGAAAATTCTGCTGAACTTGTTCCCCGGTGAGCCACTTGCCTTGGTGATGGTGTATGGCCCATATCGGAGCGGGCGAAGCTTGCGGTGGGGTCCAATGAGGCGCTCCTTCTGCAAATGTAGCCACACTTTATCACCCACCTGGAAGTTGTGTGGCATTAGATGCTGATCATGGCACTGCTTGTAATTGGTATTTGATTTGTCCAAGATGTCATGGACGTGTTGGAAGACATGTTGGATGCATTCAATAAATTTAGTTTATTTATAAACATTAGAGATTACATGTGTGTATTATTTCTATGTTTTCGCATAAGGTATGGAAATATCAGGTGGCGATGCGTTTGGGGTCAGATCAATGGAGTGCTTGACCTGACAATGTAGAGGAACCTATGCGATTGAGGAGAAAATGTCCTTGTATTCCTCCATGAATTTGTCCATCTACTACTTCTGTGCAGGGGAGCCCTATTTCGAGGCTAGGGCCATAATCTTCTTCTTGCCTTGTGAGCGAATAGTAATACAAATAAATTTCCTGGTTTGGGAAACAATCTTATTGTGTTGTTTTGCAGTAGTCAAAGAGATAGTAGGAGGCGATACTACCTCCGGTATCCTATACAATTGATTTCCAAAAGTAATAACAATAGAATGAGTCATAGAATCATACACAACATGTTTATTCAAAAAGTATGGTTGGCCCAATAATACATCAGACACATCAATAGGAGCAACATCACAAAATACCTCATCCGTGAATGGCTTGATGTTGTACTGAAGGCGACATTGTTGGCAGATGTGGAGATCTCTTTCTTGGTGAACCCACCAAATGGTATATTGTTGCGAGTGTGCTATGGTCGGTAGGTCGAGCCACTTCAAGACCTTTATTGAAATGAGGTTATTTTGGCTTCCGCTATCTCCAAGAAATTGTAGTGGAGAACCCTTCACCCACATTTGCGAATGGAAGAGGCACTCCCATTCCTATGGATCCTCGAGATCCTCCCTTTGGAACGAGAAATACCCTTCTAAAAAATTCAACCATCTATCTACAACATTTGCATCTATCTGGCCTTCAAATACAAGAATGCCAAATTTGACTTGTACCTTGAAAGGAGTGGCACCTCTAGAGTGGCTGCTAGATGTAGATGCGCCGATGGTGGGCAGTCGTTGAAGGATTTGTGCAAAGTTATCCATCATCGTGATCCTCATTTTCTCGAGGGCCTCCTTGAGAAATATTTTGATAGGATATCCTGCTCCCTCATCTTTCTTTTCTTCCACCATGGGAGGTTTTCGGGGTTCACTAGGCTGATCTTGAAAGGGTTCAACCAGATCAAGCCATAACTCCTTATATCCTGACCTCATTGGGGACATGCAAAGAAAAGCAGAGAAAGAGAAAACCGCTCTGATACCACTAATTTGGATTTATGCAGGAACACAATTATACACATAAATAAACATAAACACATATATGCAATGAAAATAAAACTCCATTTCATTAAAATTAAATGACTGAAATATGTTTACAGGCATAATGGAAATAAGCTATGTAGGGTAATGGTAGCTTCTATCTGAGAAGAGATGTGGCAAATACATGCCTCTGAATTGTGTTACAATGAGGCTCAAAGGCCTATTTATTTTTGAGAAACAATGGAAAACCCTAAACATCCAAAAACCTAACCCTAGGAGATGAAGCGCCAAAAATACGACCCCCGTTTGGGTAAATTAGTACATCAACTTTCTGGGGCCGTAAATTTGGCATATAATCTCTGTTTGACGCCCCCAACCTCGTTAGAAATATATATCCGAGAACTACAAATTTTGATATAAGAAACATCAAAGGAACATCCATGTTGCTTCTAGTTTTCCCAAAAAAACGTCGTTTAGAGCCTCAAAATGGTTTCGGAAGTTGAGGACCCCAAAAACTGCTAAAAATAGTAAATTGTGCTAAAACTGAAAAGATGAAAGAAACGATGGTGGGGGTCTAAGTGGAATAGGTGGGTGGTCACCAATATCCATATGGATCACTACCTATGCACAGTATCTATGTAGGCCTGCGTGGGGACCTTTGTGGACTGCGTCACCTCCTCTCTATAATCGATTTGCTCCTCGGAAAGTTGAGTTCCAACCCTCCGAGCTCAGAACGTCAATCTCCTAAAAAATCTTGGACTATTTCATGAAAACACTACACAACCTCTACGCGGGTCTTACATGGGCTTGCGTCACCCCTTCTGGGACCTGTGTCACCTCTTATGGGCCCTGCATAACACCCTATGGAGGCTACACTGCTTCCTCTGCTGGTTTTGCTACCTCTCTGCTTTGTATTCTTGGTCCTAGAGAAGATCCTATGACCAATAATTGTCTTTGACCCTCATTACAACTAGAATCACTTAGATATGATCTTCGTCCGAGCACTTGCTCCGTCAGAAGAATTTGATGGCTTGATTCACTTGGTGTGTCTTTCCAAATGACCCTCAAGCCTTCCTTTATAGTCTTCTCATTGATATATCAACGACCGAGATTAGATATCTTATCAACGTCTAAGATTATAACTTGAATTCATATTCTCTTTTTCTAGATAATTCTCACTCTATTTTATTAATACCCTTTAATTATTTAATTTCCCTAAGTTTAGACTTAGGGTCCCCATTAAAATAATTAATTTTTACAATAAAACATATTCCAATTGGAATGTTCACAAACAATTTCTGGGTTCTTTGGAATACCAATGCCTAATCCTCTCCACAAATTTGGAGACTCAGATCACTTCCGATGCTGCCGAAAATCAAAATTATTTTAATGGTAGGGGAGGAGAATCTCCTTTTCCTACCAACCTCATATAGATTTTTCTTACATATTTTTAACAAACTATTCTCTTGTCAAAATATTATGATGTAACTTCAATCTGTGCCCATTGATAAGGAAGGTGATTCCTTCTTTATTGATATTATTAATTTTAACTACTCCATTATCAAAAATTATTTCTATTTTACATGGACCAAGCCAACGTATTTGAAATTTCCCTTGAAAGTCTTTAAACTTGGAATCAAAGAGAAGAACCGAATCACTTGGCTTGAAATTTTTGACCTTGATGAATTTAGCATGCCATATCATCCTTTGCTGTTGGATTATTCTTGTTATTTGTATGGAAACCTGTTATATTTCATATAGCTCATTCAATTGTGCCATGCTATGATTTTTGGCTTCAGAGAGGTGAAGCCCCAACTTTTTTGTTGTCTTGAAAGTTTCCACTTGGAATTTAATTAGAAGAAAAACTTGCTTCCCATAGACAAGCTCATAAGGAATATGTCTAGTAGTATTTCTCCATGTGGTACGGTGTGCCTAGAGTGATTTTGTCAGTCTATTTTCCCAGTCCCTTCTATGAAAGTGTAAAATCTTTGTCAGTATAGATTCAAGCAATTTTTTGGTGGATTCCACTTTCCTATTGGCTTGTAGATGGTATGGAGTAGATTTGCGGTGTTTGATCTTGTAATGCTCTATAATATTCTACATCAACTTAGATGTAAATTGAGAACCCTAATTCGATGCAATTTCTATTAGGATACCAATTCAAATTAAAATACCCTAAAAAATAAATGTAACTGCAACATTTTCAGTAGAAAAAGTAAGTGGCTTAGCTTCTACCCATTTTGTAACATAATCTATGCAAACAAGAATATACCCATTTTCAAAAGGATCTATTAATACATGTGGTTGTATAGGCATGTCATATGATTGAATAAGTCTCCCCATTATTTCTAAACTATCACATATTTTGACATATTCCTTAGCATCCTTGAAAAGGGAAGGCGAAGAATATCCCAAAATACACACTTTATATGCAATTATTATATTATCAAAGTTTCCTTCACATGGTTCATCATGACATGATTTTAATATCCTAGGTAATTCATCTTCTCGAATACACCTTTGGATGATCAAATCAGGTCCAATTCAGTATAGTTCCCCTTCTATCCAAGAATAGGGTGCAATCACTTTGATGACTTTATGCTTTTCTTTAGCTGATAATTGACGAAGCAATTTTCCTATAGCTAAATAGTTAGAAATATCTGAAAATCAAGGATTTCTAGTAGATACTACAAAATGATATTCGTCAGGAAAATTATCTATTATAGGAGTATTATTATTATTATTATGCATCCTAGAAAGTAAATAAACAACTATGTTTTCTTTTCCTGTCCAATCTAAAATGGTAATATTAAATTCTTATAACAATAAAAACCATCTAGTGATCCTGCCATTAGTAATTTGATTTTTCATTAATTACCTAATATCATAATGATTTGTATGAATGAGAGTCTCATAACCAATGATATAATGTCTAAACTTTTTAATGGCATGAACGAAAGCTAAAAAGTCCTTTTTTGTGACTATATAATTTAACTCTGTAGGAGTCAAATTTTTACTCTAAGAAATATCATGAGTCAAGTATTTTTGTCTTAATAAAACTCCCAATATTGTATCTAAAACATCAATTCAAATATGAAATGGGAGAGATGAATTTGGTTCTCTTAAAATTGGCGCTTTAGATTTTTTTGTTTGAATGATTCAAAATATTTATGGAAGTTAGAATTCCAAACAAATTCAAAATATTTTGTAAGAAGTTTGAAAAGTGGTGAAGCTATTTTTGTGAAGTTTTCTATAAAAATTCTACAGTAACTTGTGAAACTGAGAAAATTTCTAACATCTATTTGGCATGTTGGTACATAAATTTTAGAAATGACCTCAACCTTTGATGTACCCATCTTGATTCCAGCGCTTGAAATGCGATGTGTTATGAAACCAACTCCAAAAATAGAAGAAAAGAGAGATCAACGCCTTAGAATTCAGCCACTTCGAGGGGGAAAACTCATTTACATTACATAAATGAACAATTTTTAGATGATACAAATGAAAAAACCTCCTTCCATATATAGGAGTCCATGGGGTCACAATATAATCCTAGCCGACCTAACAATAATAATGTAAGGGAAAAATAATAACAATATTGGGGTTACAGGGGTACAAAAATAACAATAAGGGGGTTACACTAACAACAATAAGGGACTACAATAGTAATATAGGGACCTAACACGATGGCCCAAAACAATTCCTTCGTTAAACATCATAAAACATTTTTCATGAATTAATGAAAGATTTGTTTCTGTACATCTAATAAGAATTTTTTCTAATTTTTCCATAGCCTCCTCATAATAATTCCCATATATATTAAAGTCATCCATATAAACTTCTACACAATTATGGATCAAGTCGGAAAAAGATACCTAATACTATTCTTTGGAATGTAGCAGGTGCATTAGTTATAACATGATATAACATTTTATTTATTTATTTTGAGGTCATCTACCAGAGCTTTGTTATAACATGATATTTAAGTCATATGTATTGCAATTTAATATGTACCATTTTTTTTTTAATGATATATGTTTCTATACTTTTATATATAATTAAATATGAAATTTCCTAAATTTACTTGGCTATCTCAAAGTTCAATTAAAAATCATAAATGAAATTGAAATAATTTTTATTATATTTTAAAAGATGTCTTGTAAACAAAAAATAAGTTTTATTCAATTTTATTTCTTTTGAGGTCATCTACAAGAGTCTAGTCATAATATGATATAAGTATAATTTACTATGGTGAAAGTCACTTTGATACTTAAAATAAATTAAAATATATCATGTATCAATTTAATATTGAACATGGAAAAATTACAATTATGCTTCATATTGGCTTGTAAAAAGTGTCTTTAAGTGCATTCAACATTTAGTTTATTACAATTCGATTTTAAAAATACATTATTTGAATTCTAAAGTCATCCATATTATAATTAAAAATCTATATATGAATTTTTTTGTGACCCACCCATATACCATTGCATGGTAAACTTTTTAAAGTATATCAATTAATTTCTTATCTCAATGTTCAATTAAAAAACACGAATAGGATTGAAATAAGCTTTATTTAATTTTAAAATATGTCATGTAAAGAACATATTGGTTTTATTCAATATTATTTCCTTTGATATTATCTACAAGATCTTATTCATAACATAATATAAGTCAATCATATTGGAATTTAATATAGGTCAAAAACCAATATATGGTAACATTTCTACAAATTTATATAATGTTATCAACTTTCCTAAATTTACTTAGCTATCCAAGTATGTCAATCAATTCCTTATGATTAAAATAAGTTTTATTCAATTTTAAAAGATGCAGAGATGTAAAAGTTACAAATAAGTTTTATTTGATTTTATTTCGTTTGAAGTCATCTACAATATATATATATATATATATATATATATATATATATATATATATATATATATATATATATATATATATATATATATATATATATATATGTGTTATGAAGCGTGGAAAATGAGAATAATGAGAATGTAGTTAGTTACAAATAGTTTACAGTTTCAAGAAGCAAACATTTCAATTTAGTGAACATTTATTTGAGATGAAAATTCAAGTATTTTATTTATGGTTCAATTACAATAACATAGAAATAAATGGATCTAATACAAGCTTATTTATGGTTGAATTACTATAACATAATGCATCAAATAGGATTAGAAATCAACATCTACATTGAGATCAACGCATCTAGTGCTAGCAATTAAATATGATTAGGAATCAACATCTACAGTGAAACCAATGCATATAATGCAAGAAATCAAGCATGATTAGAAATTAACATATTTAATGAAATAAATACATATGATGCAAGAAATCAAATAGAATTATAAATCAAGATCTACACAGAAATCAATGCATCTATTGCAAGAAATCAAATAGGATTAGAAGTCAACATCTACACTGAAATCAATGCATCTAGTGCAAATAATTTTCTTCCCTTTCTCTTCCCCCTTCATCTATATCTATATCTACCTCCATCTCTCCTTCTTTGTCTCTCTATCTCACCCCACCAAACACACACACTCTCTCTTCATATCTATCTATCTCTCCTTCCCTCCCTTTATCTATCTCTCTCTTCTCCCCTCTCCCCTCCTTCCATCTATATCTCTATCTCCCTTTATCTCTCCTTATTCATATCTCTATATCACCCCATAAACATACACATTGTTTCTCCATATCTATCTATCTCCCTCCCTCTCCCTCTCTCTCTCCCCTCCTTCTCTCCCTCTCTCTCTTCCCCTTTGATGTATTTTCCCTCCTACTCTCCTCTCTCCCTCCCTCTCCATCTACTTTATCATTCCCTCTCTCTATCTCCCCACATTTCTCTCTCTATGTCTTTCTTCTTACCACCCTCTCTCTCCCCCTCCAACTCCACCTCTCTCTCTCCCTCCCTCTCAAGTCCTCTCTCTCTTCCTTCATATCTCTCCCTTTCTCTCCCCCTCATCACTCAATCTCTCTCTCTGTCTCTCTCTTTATCCTCCAACTCTATCACTATCTCCCTCCCTCTCTCATTCTCTCTCCCCCTTCTCTCCATCTCTCCTTATTTGTATTTCTATCTCACCCCCAAACATACACACTCTCTCTCCATCTCTCCCTTGTCAATTCTCTCTCTCCACCTTTATCTCTCTATATATATTTCTTCTTCCCTCCCCATATTTTCCTCCAAATTCATATCTCTCTCCCTCTATTTCTCCTCCACTCTCTCCTCCCGTCCCTCTCTCCATATTTATGTCCCCCTCTCTCTCTTACCCTTCTCCCCCCATCTATCTCCTCTACTTCTCTCTTTCTTCACTCCTCTTTTCTTTCCCTCACTTTATCTCGATCTCTCCCTTGTCACTCCCTCTATGTCTCCACCTCTATCACGCTATGTATTCTTCTTCCCTCCCATATATATTTGGAGCTAATAGATATCCTAATATATTATTATATTATAATATAACAAAATTTATATTATATTAAATTTAACATTATATTAACCCAAAATTAATTTTTCTAATAATAATAATAATAAAATAGATTAATATTAATTTTTTAATATTAATATCAGATTTCATAATTTAATAATAATAATAATAATAATAATAATAATTTTTTAATATTAATATTAGATTTAATAACGTTTCTACATGACATGATAAAAAAAATTATAATAAAATTTGGAATTTTAATGTTTAAAATTTTAAAGCTGTGATCAGGAGATCATGTCCAAGTTAAGAAAATGCTCAAAAATGGAAGTGATCAGAAATGGGTTCAATCTGAATGACCAGAAAGGTCTCGTCGCTGTGATTCTGGTGCCATGAATGGTTCTCAAAATCGAGGTCGTATGTGAAAGTTATTGAGGTTTGAAATTGTCCAGTAAACTCCATAAAAAGACTTTTTGACCAAGTTTGACTTTTGACATTTTAGAAAAAAAAAATTATTATGTTAAAAGTTAATTTTTTTATTGTTGGAGGAGGCCAATAAGAGGGTGCGACGTGGCCTGCCCGGAGGCTGCCACGTGGCCCCAGGCCTGAATGAAAAAGGGGTTCATTTTTTTTTTGTTTAAGGTCAGCCCGGCACCATGGGCACGACTTGCACGATAAATCGTTCACCCTGCACGCCAATTCGGGTCAGGTAGAGACTGCACACAGTTGGGATGATTACATGTTCAGCTCGGGTCGCAATTACACGAATATGGGCGCCTCTACATGCGTTTGGGTCGGGCATGAATAGTCGGGTCGCAACAGAAGTTTTTGATTATAAAAAGTTTGTGCAGCTTTGGGAAGTCGAACACGGGTCTCCCACCCGCGACCCAATAGGCCCGATCGGCCCGAATTCGTAGTGGTTCTTAACAAAGTACAATCACAGTTTCATTATGTTGTGTGAATTGGTTTTTGACGGAAAAATTTAAGGGGCTAGCCCTTAGGGCTAGCATGGACTCCACATGATCTCTCGCCTGCAGCCGGGATCTAATCCAAAACCTTATCTGCGGATGTGACTGCGACATACATGCAAGCGGTTTCCACGGTGGTTTCCATGGTGGTTGTCACAATGTTCTTCACGGTGGTTAGAGCGAGGGCAGTCACATGCCATTCACCTAACAGTTAATTTAACTGCAGTCCGTCGACCAGGGTTCAAATCCCTTGAGCTTCAACAAAATTTTACTGCGTCCAAATTCCACCGGCCTAGGGCCACGTGGTGGCCTCTGGGCCTGCCACATGGCAACCTGTGATTATCCCAAAATACAATAAGTAAAACCATTGGCCAATCCTCCAATGCCACTTGTTAGCATTCCATTCGCCCACATGGAATATTCCAAGCGGGCGAATGGAATGCTGACAAGTGGCATTGGATGATTGGTCAATGGTTTTACTTATTGTATTTTGGGCCAATCACAGGCTGCCATGTGGCAGGCTCGAAGGCTGCCATGTGGCCCCAGGTCGGTGGAAGTTGGACGCGGTAAAATTTTGGCTCGAGGGATTTGAACCCTGGTCGACGGACTGCAGTTAAATTAACTGTTAGGTGGATGGCATGTGATTTCCCCTACTCTAACTGTCGTGAAGACCGCCGTGACAACCACCATGGAAACCACTTACATGTATTTCGTGGTCACCTGACCCGGATAGGCCACGAATAAGGTTTTGGAGTAGCTCTCGGTCGTAGGCGGGAGATCATGTGGAGTCGGGGCTAGCCCCTTAAATTTTTCCGCTGAAAACCAATTCACACTGAAATTGCGCCTGTACTTTGTTAAGAACCTGTTGGTGAGGTAAATCCCCTCTGTGGATAGAGGCAATCCCACTAGCCCTAGAGTGGGTCTAGCCACAAATGAGGCACGCCATAACATTGATTCCTATTTAACAAATGGACGGAGATTCGATAGATAACTTACAGGAAGTCCTACGCTATTGTCGTCGGAAAGAGTGGCTACCTCTCACTCTTGGTTTGACAGATCATGATCCACTCGCTTTCACGTTTGAATACCTGCACACACACAAGAAACAACGATGATATACAACATACTATTTCGCATTCGTAACTATCAGTTAGTGGAAAAAGACTAAATCAATTTCATCAGATAAACATAACACACTGATGGAACCAATACCATAGTTGAGTATATTAATGAAAGAAAGGAAGAGTACAACCAATCTTCGAAGTAGCGGTCTCCTCCAATAGGTTTCCAGAAGAGCATGTCTCACAAGGGCTCGTCGGGAATTTGGACGGGGCTCTCTCTACGAAATTCTCCTTGGTTTTACATTCTCTATAGCAATTACTCAGCTATAGTATCTCTGCTCCAAGTTCAACTTCTTGGCTATATATTCAGCTAGCTTTTGTAAAGGGAGAAGGCCTGTCTATATAGAGGAAGAAGGAGAGGTTAGGATCCCTATAGTCATGGAGGGGAGTCCTATCTTCAAAGAATGTTCCATGGGAGGTAAAAACCACTACCTAAAGGGAGAGATCCGTGGCTTATCAAGTTTAACCACTTCCTGTGACTCATCCCTGAGGTGGTTAAAGGAAAATTCTGCCTCTAATTTATTAAAAAACATTACCAAAATGGCTGGAACGGGAACAACACAGAGACAAAGTGCTAGGTGGCGCAGGCTCTAGTGTACATCCTCCACATTGGCACGAGGGATGAATAGGCTACCTGTGCCAAGGCCAAAACATAGGTTTTTGTGGGCTTTTTTAGGAAATGTTCAACAGGAGAAATGATGTCCTTATGTAGAAGGATGAAAATAAGATATTTACAGAGTATGACACTGCTCACAGGTCACGGGAAAGATCCTCCAATATGTGGGGCGAGGGATTGTAGGGACGGTGTCAAAATGTTGTGCAACAGATGCCCCCTAAAGCATGAGGTTCAAGAGAGAGGGAGGGGTGAAATGATTTATGAGAACGCGTTCAACCCAAACATTATTGTCAGAAGACCTGCAAGTACAAGTACAACTGATACTTCTGATACATGACATGTGGCATGGGTGCAACCATCCATAATAGAGTACATAAACAATAAGATATGAGGTATGGACACAACCATCCAGCAATAGGGATCAAAAAATAGACTCAGGTATGGTCGCAGCCATCCAATCAGAAGAGCCATTCAATAAGTCACAGTAATCCACAACAAACCCATAGCCTAGATTTCCTCAGAAAAAACCGAGGGTCTTGCACTCCATCTTGACTAGAAAAAAGTACAAATTCAAGCATGCGAATATGTGAGCTGAAGTCGAACATGCAAGAAAATCGTCTGATTACCAGCCAATGATGAAAGCTATTAACAAACGCGAGAGAAACCACCAATAATGACAATGGCTCTCAAGGTACGAAAGGTAAAATCCACGGAATGTGAACAATGATTTGATGTCGAACACCCGCAGAGTCAGTTGATCGAAGGCCAATGATGTGGACCTTACGTTGAATGCGAAGAACCTGCCATTGTGGCATGCAGGCCCCAAGGTACCTGAAGGGATTCTCTAGATCAGCTTCCTGGATAATGAGCTGGAATTGACAGGAAGTGACCTGATCGAAGGTGGGCCATAATGTTTCCCACATCATCGACACAAGATAGAGGAATGTGATGTTTGTGAATCAAGACCAACAAAGAATCAGAGGGAGGTTGAAAACTTCAGAGGCAAACTTCTCTTGAACACATCGGCGACACGACACTAGATTTGGCAGTATTCGACATCAAGGGATCTGAGGTCATTGTGACGTGGCAAAGAGTAGATGAGCAGTCAAAAATGATTACCCAAACCCATGGAGGAAAACAAATAACGAGATGAGATGTTCCCAACCCAACACGAATGCAGACAAGTGCCATGTTCAAGAGCGACATACTGCCAACACGACTACAATTTGGTCCCATTTTCCCCCACCATTTCTGGCGAGTACCCCAATTATTTTTGAAAACAAGCTTGAAGGGATAGCATGTGCTTGCGATGTAAGTTTTTCCTTCAGACAAATCCAACCTAGTACATTTTACGAGCCCTAGGAAGGAGGAACTCGAGTAACTTCATAACGACGGAGTTCGATGTCATTAGTTTTAACGAGTCATACAAAGGAAGAAATCGGTATATTTTCATGTTTAGAGAGTTTGAAAAGAAGACAGAAAAGAAAACTCCAGCAGTCCCTTTTCGTAAATAGTCTCACAGATCTGAAAAGGTAGAAAATTGTGTCTGAGAGAACCTCTTAGTCGCAAAAGGCTAAGGTATTCCTTTTCCGTAAATAATCTATCCCAGCCTGAAAAAGGGGTAAACGTATACTGAGTAGATATGGTTTCGCAGCCAATTTAACGAGTTCAAAATGACAAGCGTCTCGACAATATTTTCAGTTTTAGAGAGTTAGAAAAGAGCTAAAAAATGACTCTATAAGTGACTTTTTCGTGTTTTTACCGAGTCTAAAATAGTATAAAATAAAACTCGTTCTTCGTCATAACCATGTGAAAACCTGTCGATGCACAAAAAGATGTGTGTAAAACGTATTTGTCGATGATAATATGATAAAATAATCGACAAATATGTTTTAAAACCTAATTTAAGAGTTTTAAAAGTTATAAAAGACCATAAGTGGTAAAATTATTTACTTTTCACATTTACCTCTTTGTAGAGCAACAGTGACCCGTTTTCCTTGCGATCTTGTGGCGATGATTGCGAGCAATCCAGTGAACCAATCAGGATTCCGTCCCTTTTAGGTAAGAGCTGACACCATTTGCCATATTTTGAACTAAATTTTATTACCTTTAATTTTCATTTGATCCCTTTAGGGGAGGATTTTCAAAATCTAGGGCATCGCGGTTGGCACGGGTTTCGAGAATGGACCCGTGCCAATCGACCTCTTTTTATACGGGGGTTGCGCCCTTGGAGCGAATATTAGCGGAATAGTCACGTTAACTGTGCAACCCAAAATCTACCTAAATTTAAAGAAAAAGCAACCATTTGATTACAAATTTTGATGCCTAAGGAGACTTACACTGCTCATATGAACAATGTGTGCAGTACCAAGCATAAAAGATGGTAATTGAGTGGAAAGAGAGAGAACACGGTGAGAAGGATGAACAAGCCATGGAGAATGAATAATGCATGAACGCCCTCAGAAATTGCGGGCTCAAAAAATTCTTCCTGACACCGTGCCTCCAGGCTCAACCCGAATTGCTTCAATATTTGATAAGAATTTGGGACGAAGATCAAGAAAAGTTTGTGCTTCGGGATCAAGAGCTTGAACTCAAAGTCTTTGATGTGTATTTTATCACTGGGTTGTCACGTAGGGGTGCAGTCCTTATCTTGACCGGTACCAGTCCTTACGGGGAAAGTATGGGAATGGTAATTGACAGGGTGTGCCGAGGGGAACGAAAAGGAACATGGAGTGGCAAAGTGGACATCCAAACTGTCCCTGATCTGGCACTAAGAGTAGTGCTGCATACTATCGCTTGGGCTGCGGGATCGCAAGCACCACATGAGGCCACAAAGACACAACTACTTCTTGGCTCAGAGTGCATGAACCCGACTCTCTTCAACTAGGCCGAGGCCGTGACTATCAACATCAAATGAAAAATCGTTAAGTGCAAGAAGACCAAACTAAAATAGTTTGGGTATGGATTGATTCTGGTATCATTCTTCTTGGAACGATTACCCATATTCTAACGTCAGGAGGTTATCGTCCCGATGCCACCACCCAAAGAGCCACGGATGGCCCGATGGGTCGCATTGATGCCTAGAGCAGGGGGTGGACAAAAGATGTCATGGAGGCCAGAGTTTTTTTATTAGCTCCGATGACAACTGATTGTCGTGGAGGATTGGCCCTACGTCGACACAGACTTCACCAGAGATCCAGACCTCCCGCTCCCAAAGGGAGAGGATTGGGACGAAGAGCTAGGTGAGACTCATTTTTTATTTTCATGAGTTTATGATTTTTTGATATATATGCATGTTATTACAGTGATTCTATATGTATGCAGATGTTGGCCCAGAACGTCCTGCGGGTATGTCACCGATAGCGAGGCAAACTCCTCGTGATTTTAATCGTCATGGTGAGGGTAGTGACGAGGAGATAGTACATAACCTAGAGGGGATCACCCGTGGGATTCCAGACTATGCTCATTTTGATGATGTTCCTCGAGCCTATCAGAGGCACACTGTAGGGGTGCCGAGTTGTAACCACCGCTTGTTGAGGCGGTTGGTATCGGCGGTGAAGTGCTATCATGAGCACCACGCCAATTAGGCACTTAGGCTTTTATTTCCGCACATTTTTGAGAGACATGTTGTCTCGCGATGTAACTGAAACATACATATATATTTTTTGGGTTTTATGATGCACAAGTTGCAAACAATCGATATATATATACATCTATTTTCTCACATGGGTCTATTTACATATGATGATGTTTTATAAATTGCGCAAATGTCTATCTAGCACAATGTTAGCTATTGCATCAATTAATGTATTCATTCGTCTTGGTATATGTTGATATGTAATGAAATTAAAATGTCTTTCAAGTAAATGAAAACACAAATGCAATCTCAAAATGCATGGGTTTCGACCCGAATAATGACCGTTAAGTTGAAGAACAACAATTTGTGAATCCAGATTCACAAGCAATGCGCGTATGCCGAGGTTAACTACCTCGGTTAATAGTTCCAAAAAAACACTATATTAAACAACATTGTTTGTAGTTGGTCCTAGACAAATACCTTGTAAGTTAATCAACTCACCAACATAACCATAAATTACCCAGGCTGCCAAAGACAAGTTCCTGGTATTGCGGGAAGCACCATCTGCGAAACTGACATAAGGGGAAATAGACATCTGCATAACAAACAAGACCCAATAAAAAATCTCACAAAGCACATCAAACCAAAACATGCAAAAAAATGAAAAAATCACCTATGTACACATATCATGCATGAATGACTCAAGCATAATACTTTTTGAGGTACAACCCATTCCTGGGTTGTGCTAAGGCATACCCTTCATAATAAATAAGCTCGTAAGCCCCATTTTGTAACACACGTTTGACGATGTAGGGCCCATGCCACATGGGTTGGAATTTACCTGCCCCTAGCTTGTCATTAGCTTGGTTATATAGGAGAACGAGATTGCCTTTGATAAAAGAACGAGGGGAAACTGTTTGGTCAAAATGAGCTTTGACTTGCTTCTTCTGTGCTTCGATGACCAAGGAAGCTAAGCGACGAGTTTCATCCAATATATCTAAGTAGAGGAGACACTCTTCTTCAGGCAAAGTATTAGGAAGTAATTCCACAGCTAGTTTTAGTGAAGGGATTTCACATTCAATTGGAAGAGTGGCTTCCAGACCGTATACCAACTGAAATGGGGTAAATCTGGTTGCACTCTTAGTCGATGTTCGGTAAGCCCAAAGAGATGAAAACAACATGATATGCCAGTTTGATTTATGGATCCCAATTGTTTGTTGAAGCATTGTAAAATGGACTTTATTTACGACTTCAACTTAGCCATTAGCTTGAGGGTAATAAGGCGTTGAGCTGTCGTGACACAGACCCAACTTAGACGTTAGGTCCACCATCATATATTCCCGAAAATGAGAACCATGATCAGTAACGATGGCCTGAGGGACACCAAACCGAGTAATAACATGATTGAATATGAATTGCGCCGCTGTCTTACCTTCCACAGCCAATGTAGGCATTGCTTTGGCCCATTTTGTGAAATAACTGACGACGATGATAATATAGGCATGCCCCCCGGCCAAACGAGGGTTACACGTCATAAAATCGATGCCCCATTTGGAAAAACGACCAACGGTAATGATAGGGTGTAAAGGAATAGGTGGCGCACGTATCTTGCATTGATATATCTCGCATGCATTGCATGTGCGTACTGTGGCAATGCAGTCTTTAAAAATGGACGGACAGAAATAGCCAACACGAAGGATCTTCTGTGCGGTGGAATAACCAGACATGTGACCACCATAGGCGCCATTGTGGAAATCATTTAAAACTTTCTTAGCTTCCTCGAGGGTCAGACATCGGCGGAGTATAGAATCAACTCCAACGCGATAAAGGGTATCTCCGTAATATGATAAGGTTGCGACTGATGCCGAATACGGCATTGGGAATATTTTGTTAACTTAGACCTAAAAGTAGAAGTTTGGAGATACATGATGATATCACCGTACCACGGATCGAGGGTGCTAATCAAGAAAAGACTTTCCTCCGGAATATGATCCTCGGAATGAGAAGGAGTAGAGTCGGCGGGGAGAGAACAAATCAAATCAATGAAAACAAGTGATTTCTTTGATTTGGCTGTAGTAAAATCAAAATCAAACTCTTGGAGGATGACGATCCACTTCGATTATTTGCCCCCCAACAACTTCTGAGAAAGAATATAGGTCATGGGGTTACAATCAGAAATCACGGTCACCGTGCGTAAAAGGATATAATGATGAAAACGTTGGATGGCTTGGACCGCAGCCAGTGCTAACTTCTCGACATGTGCGTAATGGGTTTTAGGGTCGAGAATGTTCCAAGACAAGTAGAAAATGACATGCTCGATACCGTCATCATCATCTTGAACCAAAAACATGGCGATCATACTGAAGGAAGCAGCTAGATAGAGGGTGAAATCATGATGGTAATTCGGAGGATGTAATAAGGAGCATTGACAAGAAACGTCTTAAGCCTATCAAAATATTGCTGAGCAATCTCATCCCAAAAGAAAGGGATGTCCAGCTTTAAAAGTCGTGTGAATCCTTTGGCTACTTCGGCATAGTTTAAGATAAAACGACATAAGAAATTTTCTTTCCCTTGGAGACTCTGGAGCTAGTGTAATGAGGATGGAGAGGAGAGATTAACAATAGCCTCAACCTTCAGCGGATCAAGGCGAGTTTTGTCTTTAGATATGATAAACCCTAAAAGTCTACCAGAATAGACGTAGAAGACACATTTATGCGGATTGAGCTGGATGTTGTAGCATCTACAAGGAAGAAAGATCTGGCAGAGATTGTCCGGGTGGTATTTTCGCGAAGCTGAATGAGATGGAAGGTCATCTAGGTATGGTTGAACAATATGATGAATATCGTGAAAGGCATAAGACATCATGCGCTGGAACGTAGCCCCAACGTTCTTCAAGCCGAAAGGGAGTTTCATATACGCGAACGTTCCCCAAGGACAGATAAAAGCGATCTTGTGTTGATCGGACGGGAGAATGTTGATTTGATTATAGCCAGAAAAATCGTCCATAAGGGAAAAAATCTCACTCCCCGCACAATCGTCAATGATCTGATCGATGAAAGGGGTGGGATAGTTATCTTTAGGACAGGCCCAATTAATAACGTGATAGTCAATACAGACATGAATTTATCCTTGCTTCTTATCCACAGGAACAATATTAGAAACCCACTATGTCAGAGGAATCAGATAAATGAAACCCTCCTTAATAAGTTTTTCAACTTCAGCTTTTATGGCGGCGGCTTTCTGAGGATGCACTGGACACAGATGCTCGTGAACAGGCTTCGCACCTGGATAGGTGGGAATCTCGTGCACCACAATACTAGGATCAATTCTAGGCATCTCTTCGTAATACCAAGTGAAAACATCACAGAATTCGCGAAAGATGCTAGTATAAACTTGGACTTCCTCAGAAGAGAAAGTGAATCCCACATGGATGTTCTTGAAAATCCTCGGTTTCATGGAAATGTCAATAGGCATCGTTTGAGTAATGTTACCCAAGTTACGTTCAGCAAATATTTCATGACTCAAAATAGGTGTTTGAAGTGGTGGAGAAGGAACTTGAGATGAAAAATGCTTAAGATAGTTAGACATTGCCCAGAGGCCAGGCATAAACGAGGAACGATGATGCCCATTGCTCCACGGCAGGTATTCGAGAGACATGGTTTCCATTATAGCTTCATCAGACGGAAACACTTCTTTCAAAGGATCAGGAGAATCTGCATCAATGAGCCAGGGAGATTGAGAATAAAAGTCGAGAGCCATGCTCAAAGGAGCATCGTCAGAAGGGGGAGAATTAGATGCAGTTGTAAGCTCACAATAATTGATTTCAATTGGAATAAGCAGCATTCAAACCCCAAATAAATCAACCTGTTCAGGCAAAGGGACGATCCACGGGTCATCTGACCGAGAGATCATATTAACTTGAACGGTATTTGGTGGTGGAAAGGGAAAGATACCAATGAGAGTGGGATCTTTGAAAAGACCTGGCCCTAAACTGTCGGGGGGAGAAGGAATCTGATCCACGTATGGGAAATTGTTCTCGGAAGATGAGGTAAAGAACGACAACTGATAGAAAATAATGATTTTTTCCTCGTGTGGAAAATTTAGAAGTCGAAAGAGGGTGAATGGACTTGACAATAGGGCAAAGAGGTAACCATGAATTATAGATTGTACTGAGTTTAGCAATAATCATTTACTTCTAATATTGACCTATTCTCTATCAAACGTATCTGCAGGCTAGTAAGAACACCTGTTTTATCTTTCCATCAAATGCCCAAGGCGCACCAAAGGTATTATGAGTGCTTGAGACAACACCAACAAGCTTTCCAAGAATATACAATAATAAGGGATGTAAACTATAAAACTTCAACCTGAATAAGTATATAATATTGTTGATAAAGATGAGATATGAGATGGAGATTACATGGGGAATCACCTATATTTAAATATATTCTCATATGTCCCTTTGTGAAGAGGCATGACTGATCATACCTTTTCACTTAATAATACCTAATATAACTATATCTAACTAATACTTAATAAAATATACATAACATTGCTCCTCTCTTAAGATGATTTGTCCTCAAAGCATATGTAATGATGGGTGTTGCTAGCAAAATGCTTCAGACTCCCAAGATGCTTCTTCAATGGGCAAGTCCTTCCACTTGATTAAATATTCCGTAATAACACGAGAGCGCAAGCTTCTGATTGACGGTAGATAGATACCTTCGGGCTCTAGAACGAGCTTGCCTTCATCATCCAAAATGGGAAGTGTTGTTTAGCAACCGATGGTTACCCAAATGCCTTTTTAAGCAGACATATGGAAAACATTGTGAACACGACTGCATCTTTTAGCCCAACCCATAAGCGACTCTCACCCGATCTTTTTTAATACTCATACAGCGTACCATAAAAATTTGAAACAATTTATTTTTCCCTTTTTGTTTCAGGGACAACTGCTTGTACGGTTGGAGCTTGACAAACACCTAGTCTCCAACTTCAAATGACCTCTCAGTTCAATTACGGTCAGCTTGTTGCTTCATACGATTCTGTGCAATATTCAGATTTTATTTTAGAACTTGGACAACGTTTTGGTGTTCTTCTAGCTGATTTTTAACTGCTGGAAAATTTGATTGAACTGAAGCAAAATCTTTCCACTTTGGTGGCTCGTATCCATATAGAGCCTGGAATGGAGTCATTTTTGTCGATGTATGGTAAGTAGAATTATACCACCATTCAGCGAGATGCAACCATTGAACCCACTTATTTTGTTTCTCCGTAGCATAACACCGTAGGTAAGATTCCAAATATTTATTGAAAACCTCTATTTGCCCATCTGTTTGGGGTTGATAAGCTGAGCTCATGTTGAGGTAGGTTCCGATATGGTTGAACAATTCCTTCCAAAATTTTCCTTTAAATTTGGCATCCCTGTCACTGAAAATGACTTTCAGGAAGCCGTGTAGCTTATAAATATGTTTGCAGAATATCTCAACAATTTGCTTTGCAGAGTCGGTTTTCTTGATAGCGATAAAGTGAGCATATTTAGTGAATCTATCTACTACGATGAAGATCTTATCCTTCCCATCAGATACAGGTAATCCCTCAATAAAATCCATCGATATTTCTTCCCATTTCTGAGTCGGAATATTTAAGGGATGAAGTAACCTAGGTGTCATAATATTTTCGCTTTTATTTCTTTGACACTTGTCACATTCTGCAACATATTTTTGAATGTCGTGACTCATACCCTTCCAAAAAAATGACTGACGTGCATTGTAATAGGTTTTAAAATATCCTACATGCCCAGACAACATGGAATCATGTGATTCCTTGAGTATTTTTGATATAAACTTGGATTTGGAGTTTAGATAAATTCTCCCTTTGTACCATAAGATATCGTTCTTCCACTCAAATTTTTAATTCCCTAGGAGATTATTGATTATAGCCAACATTTCCAGATCTTTGGCGTACTCACTTCTAATCTCATTAAGCCATTCAGGCACAACAATCGAAACTGCAAGTAGTGTTGATTCATCATCTTTTCTGGATGGGGCATCTGTTACGACATTGTCTTTTCCTTTCTTGTGTAATATCTCCATGTCGAAAGCGACAATCTTCTCGATCCATTTTTGTTGTTCTTTAGAGAGTGTTTTTTGTTGAAGGAGATACTCAAGATTGTTATGATCTATTCAGATGGAAAATCCCTAACAGATATTGTCTCCATTTGGCCAATGCATGCATAATTGCGAGCATTTCCTTGTTGTATGTGGACTTGAGACGCTCTTGTTTATTTAGCTTTCTGCTTTCAAAAGAAATAGGGTGCCCTTATTGCATTAATACTACACCAGTACCGAATCTAGAGGCATCACATTCGATGATAAATGGTTTAGAAAATTTGGAAGTTGCCAATACTTCCTTCAAATCTTCAAAACACTTCCCTGCTTCCTCATTCCATTGAAACAAATTTTTCTTTAAAATATTTGTAAGAGGTGTAGCTATATGCACATAGTCTTTAATAAATCTTCGATAATATCCCGTTAATCCTAAAAATCCTCTGAGCTTGGATATATTCATTGGTTTATTCTATTCCCTTATAGCCTTAATTTTAGAAGGATCCACTTTTACCCCTTCATGGGATATTGTGTGTCCCAGATATTCGACTTCTTCTTTTCCAAAGGTGCACTTGGATTTCTTAGCATAAAATTTCTGATCTTCTAATAATGTGAGAACTTTATCCAAGTGTTGCAAATTCTCTTTCCAAGTTTTACTATAAATCAAAATATCATAAAAAAATACTAGTACAAATTTCCTAAGATATGGACGAAATAATTCGTTCATAGTAGCTTGGAACGTAGCTGGTGCATTTGTCAACCCAAAGGGCATTACTTTAAACTCGTAATGACCTTGATGTGTTTGAAATGCAATTTTTGGTATATCTTCCAATCTAATTCTGATATGGTAGTAACCTGACCTTAAATCTAATTTAGAGAAGTATTTTGCGCCATGTAGCTCATCTAACATTTCATCGATAAAGGGAATTGGAAACTTATTTCTAATTGTTATCTTATTTAATCCCCTGTAGTAAATGCATAGCTGGAACAATCCATCTTTTTTTCTTACCAATATAACTGGGGCGGCATACAGACTCTTGATTTTTGAGATGACCCCACATTTTAAAAGGTCTTGGATTATCTTCTCGATTTCAGTTTTATGGTGATGCGGGTAGCGATAAGGCTTGATGTTAACAGGGTCTGATCCTACCTTGACTTCTATTGTATGCTCGATTTCCCTAGTAGGAGGCATTTTCATTGGTAGGTCTTGGAATACTTTTTCGTGTTTCTCAACTAGTGCTTGTACCTCTGGTGATTCTTCGTGGTTCCTTTTTGTAGATAACATTTCTAACTGATGAAATTGTACTATATAGGTTGGCACTCATTTTCGGATCATCTTCATCAT